>JACVVK020000296.1:680000-702500 GCA_018292915.2 Batillaria attramentaria | reverse complement strand
GGATAGCATCCTTGCCACTGCCGTTTGTCGGTTGATCAGCCAACGAAAAATTGAAAAACGTCACAGTAATGCAAAGTAATAATAATAATATAATAATAAATGGCATTTGTAGGGCGCATTTCTTTGTCATAAACTCAATGCGCCAAAGACCAAACTGCACGCGCCGCGTTCGCCTGTCATCTCATCTCTCATCTCACTACGCGCAAGCAGGTCGATCCGTCTCCCCGTCAGTGCACTGCGAGCGTGACTCGTAAGCAGCCAAAACCTCTCCGTCCGCCGAAACACGCGAAGCAACAGGGCTGGAACCGAAGTCTGCCTGCGCCCCGTCTGAAGCTTACTTCTCTCGTTATAATATTAGTATTGTCTGTCACTGATGAGCTCTTTTGTGAGTCTTTTCTGATCGACCAGTTCCCTGTGATAATCCTGTTCGGGCTTGGCGCGGACGCGGTCAGTCCTACAGTAAACACACACACACACACACACACACACACACACACACACACACACACACACACACGCGCGTGCGAAGCACGACACACACCGCATTTCCGTGCGTGACAGTCATCGGACACAGCGGATCACAGCGTCAGTTGCATCCGGCGACAGCGGGTTTCCCTACAGCGCAGCGGACGCTAGCAACCGGCCAACCCCGATTTCGGCTGAGTGCAGCAGTCTTGTATGCTTTTGCTACCTTAAAAAAAAAAAAAAAAAAATCCCAAACGGTAGCGTCGTATCTGTCATTCAGTCCTCTCGACTGATGTGCAGTGCGCAAAAGTAGGTCAGGGTGTCAGCAACCGGCATGATACACTCGTCCGGCCATGACCTACATCTCCGCGCGAGGAGAGGCAGGGCCATCATGTAAAAGTCGGGGTTAGGGATTTTAGCCCCGGGTTAGAGTTTAGCCTCGAGCTAAACTAGCTCTAGTGTTAAATTTTCTGTTGTGTTTTGTTTCAAATCAGGAAGGGTCCATTCCAGCAAGGTGCCTATGCGGTTATAGAAAGGATTTTTGTCTTCTTTCTTCGCTTCCTTTTTATTTAATTTTTTTGGGGTTTCTTTTGTCCTAGTCTGGGTTAGGCCTGTAGCCGTGGGTAAATTAACCTCGAGTTTTACAGCTCTTTGAACTGGCAGGCGTGGTCTTTTTGTCGAGTTGCATAGTCAGTTTCCACATGGTCTCGTCCGTGCCCCAACCCTGTACCCGGGGCCGACTCTACTCTAGAGTAGCGTCGGCCCCGGATACAGGGTTGTCCGTGCCCGTAATCTGTACCGTCGCAAAACACAGGGGGTGGGGTGGTGGGGGAGGGGAGGGGGGTTAATCAAAATGGACGACCCTTTCCCGTCGCTATGCCGCTTGATAAACACCCCCCCCCCCCTTTTTTTTTTACTACTTTATTATCCTTTCGAGAAATACGGGCTGCTTCCCCCGGAGAAGCGCGTCGCCGCGGTGCAGCGCCACCCAATACCTATCCTTCCTTTTTTTTTTTTTTTTTTTACAATTTTGCTGGGGGAGGAAAGCATGATAACCCGGAGAAAACCCCCGATGAGCAGTCCGGCAGCCAGAAAAAAACGGTATCACATATCACAAGCTCGACCTGGGCTCGAACCCACGCTTCATCGCCGTGACATTGGTGACGGCCGTTCAGTAGCGCAGCGGCTAAATCCGACGCGCTACCTATTAGACCACCGCTTTTAGTCTTTTTAACCGACAACTGAAAATCCAAAGTGTTTTTTGTTTTTTTTTGCCGGTGCTGTGGCGCTTTGAATTTGGAAAACAAAACAAACAAACAACAACAACAACAAAAACTCCACGCGTTTCCATAGCGCGGGAAACCGCTGAATGAGGACCATATGATTTATAGCATAGCCTCAGGCCAAAGGGCACATGCGGTTGCACGAGGTCTCATAATGCCTATATATTCCCTATTAGCATCAGGCATCATAGTCACCCCCTAAAAATGCTTCAATCTACAAACAAAAACTATCCATGCATAGATCATTCAAGGGCACGCACCTGACAGGAGTTTAAAAAAAAAAAAAACACACAAAACATGTGAATGTCTTTTTCCCGCTCAGGCCTCGCTGGAGTAATGCTAGTCTGCTTTCTGTTTAGGCAAGAGAGAGCCAGTTCACACAAATCCGCTTGCGTCAGTCACTTGTACTCGACCTCTGTGCAAAAAGTCCCAGCTTCACTGGTAGCTTGCCTCTTCTTGCGGCCACCTGGCATGCACCTTGACCGACATAACACAGAAGTCACGAAAATCATTACAAGCTATAGCACACTCGCAAAACAGGGTTCTCCGATTAAACACCAAACATGACCTACACGGTGACTTTGTGTCTTTACGCCAGCGCCGCCAAAAAAACAAAAACAAGAACAACAAAAACCACTCGTATATTTTGTTTCAACCTCGTGTAAAAATAAAGGTTCCTGTTCTTGTTTTCGTTTTTGACAAGTCTCGGGACAATAGAGCCAGCACATCGGAAGAAGAAAATACATAACAAGTATGTTCACATGTTGTCCTTGATGTCTTTTGGGATCTTTGGGTGCACACGGCTGTTGTAGTATGCAAAATAAAACAATAAGGTCAAGTCAAGAATTCTATTCAGGACCCCCTAGAGGCATTGAATATTAATTAACACCATTATAAATATTCACCATAAGGTGGAGAAAGAATACATAAATATATACACGCGTATTTAAACTAGACGTTGGGAAATGCAAAACAAAACAAAACGAGTAGGTGCAGGTGTAGGTGCCACACCCACGAAAAATCCTACCGGAACTAATCGGGCATGTCTGGCTGCCCGAATACTTCCGGTACATGTTACATCTACGCAGCGGAGGGATGGTACGCCGGAAGTCATACTCCTGCCTCTAGCTACACAGCACAGATACAGATTTCAAAGAAAACATACCGCTGCACATGACACCCTAGAAATGCTTTAAAATTCACAAAACAAAATCACACAAATCCAGCAGCCAAAGACTCATGTGAAGAGTAAATTTCAACAAATTCCAATATTCCACTTTTTTGCAATGCTAGGAGGGACCGCATACCCCCCCCCCCCTCATTCCTCTGTCGTCTGCTAGCTCTTGTGCCAGCCGCGCATGAATACAAATAGTCACATGCTACTGTTTTCACTATTACTTAGCATGAAACTTGTTTACAAAGCCAACAAAGCCTCAGATTGCCATTCTTTACTCTGCACACAAATTTAAAAAGGGGGCAAACATTTTTTTAAAAGTATATTTAGCGGAATTTGCTACTGACTACATGGCGCTGATTTAAAACAAAAAAACAACAGAAAATTAAACCCTAGAGCTAGTTTAGTTCGAGGTTAGACTCTTAACCCGGGGCTAAAGTGCCTAACCCTGACTTTTATATGCGGGCCCTGAGGTCAGCAGATCAGAGAAACTGACTTGCACGTCGCGAAGTGCACTGACTGACACGACTGAACCGTGCCACATACTTCATCCACGTGTTGAGGGGGCGGCGCTCTCTCAGTCATACCGTGTGACGACTGAGTGATTGCAGAAAATGAGTCAACCACCTTGAGCTGTTGCATTTTACCGAGATTGCGTGATCACACTCAAAACAAGTGCGCTCGACGCTGATACTGAATCGGAAGAGGGCGTCGTTTCTCGGCCACAGCCCATTATAATTATGCAGCTCTCCTTGCCTTGTTCGTCCGGCTTAAAATAGACACAAGATGATAAGTGTTTTGTTTTACTCCTGCCGCTATGTCGCTCTTCGTGCACTCGCAGAGAAGACCCGGATACAACAGAATACAACTCCAATACTTTATTAACAGAAGATGCGCGGAGAACAAATTCATGAAAGAAGAACCCAGACCGCTGTGCAGGAATGCTCAGATCTAGAACATTCCTCAACTTTAATGGCAAGTTCGAAATCTTTTTAAGGTGTCGTAATCTACTGACGTTACTGCACCAGCTTGTTCTGGGATGGTCTAGAAATTTCCATCGAAATGCAATGGCTTTTCACGATCTCTACAAGACGGGACGCCAAGAATAACTTAATTATTTTCCTCTTTTTTTTTTTTTCTTTTTCTTTTTTTTTTCTTCTTTACCAAACCAGAGGGGTCTCGCACTTCATTTCAGCATAGGAACGACACCGAAAAATCCAACTCAGCCGTGAGGTGCGCGGAGGTTGTCTCTGCACGGCCCCTAACCTGCTCGGTACACTAAGAAGCGCGTGCTTGTTCGGCTTAAGTCCTTGACTGATTTAGCTGAGCCGGCGACGTCGCATCCGAGCTGGGAAAGGTTGTAGGTTCCAGTTCGTACCACCGTGACCCGCTAAAAATAGGCGTGTGTGTGTGTGTGTGTGTGTGTGTGTGTGTGGTGTGTCAGTGTGTCCCCTTATCATCAGAGGGGTGACGCTCATCACTAAGAGTAGCCGGGTGGCTCACCTGACTGACGTAGCTTAAAATCACTCTAAGGACAAATGCATTAATTTTGCTGATCAGTAATTGACAATTGACGAAAGTCCCGCCCCTTTGATCCACCGTGTATTGGCAAAACACAGTACGTCCATGACGTCATCTGATGGGAAAAGAGGTGATTTCAAGATGAAAGCGATTGACGTAATGGTCTTTATTCCTCAAATGACGTCAATGGACTTACCGATTTCTTTCCACGTTTCAGTCATATGGTAAAATGTTTGCCAGACCATGCCACGCGTTGTGCTCATTATCAGTGCCACGGGACGCGGCGACTGGCTTATTCCAGGGCTTTGACACTTTTAGCTAACAGGCGTGAAATCGCTGTCTGGACTGAAGTGGGCGTCGTTTCCGTACCACGGCCCATATATATGCAGATACCATATAATTATGTATACCCGCCTTGTCCCGCAAAAAAGCGTATTAATTTTATGCTTCTGTTTTTTTCTTTCTTCCTTTTCCCCCCTTCAAACCAGAGGGGTCACGCACTTCATTTAGGGTTGTCGTGTGGCTCAACTGACTGACTGGTTGAGCCGGACACGTCGCACTCGAACTTGGAAAGTTCAACGTAGGTTCGAATTCCGATTGGGTTTGAGTCCGAAGTGATTTTCCAAGACATTTCTCTTCCCCGTCCCCCCCCCCACCCCCCCCACCCCTTTTCCCGCCTCTGGAAAGGAGAGTGGATAAGGAAGACTGAGGCGTAGGAGGGGGGAGGGAGGGGGAGGGAGGGGGTATGATTAGGCCTCGCTTACTGCCTGCGGCCGGAGGACTGATGAGTCCGTGTGTGGGTGGCATTCACGACCCATGGTTGTTCGTGCGGTGTCAGGCAGCCTGGCGGGCAGGCAGGCAGACATTGCTGTGGTTTGTCTACCGTCACAGTCGCCTACCCCGGCCTGTCTTTGTTGCTTCACTGCTGATATCAAATTTTGAACAGTGCATTTGGCAAATATCAAAGTTCAGTGTATTTGGGAACATCAAATCCCTGTGTATTTGGCAAATATCAAAGTTCAGGGTGTTTGGCAACATCCAGTTTCAGTGTATTTGGCAGTTCAAATATCAACGTTTAGGGTATTGGCAACATCAAATTCCTGTATATTTGGCAAATATGAAAGTTCATGGTATTTGGCAACATCAAATTCCAGTGTATTTGGCAAATATCAAAGGTCAGGGTATTTGACAGACCAGATTTCAGAGTATTGGGCAAGTATCAGAGTTACCTGTACTTAGCAAGTAGCAGTCAAAATTCAGTGTACATGTATGTGGCTAATATCAAATGCCAATGTATTTGGCAGATGTCAAGTTCAATTGCATTTGGCAAATGTCAAACTTTGAACACAATATTTGACAAACGCAAACTTTAGAACAATGTGTTTGGCAAATATAGAATTTCAGCATATTTAGCGAACATCAAAATTTCAGTGTATTTGACAAATATCAAATTTTGAACGGTGTATTTGACAAATATCAAAGTTTGAACAGTGTATTTGGCAAATATAGAATTTCAGTGTACTTTACGCCGTCTCTCCCGCCCCCTCTCTCCCTCCCTCTGTCTCTTCTGTACCGCCGTCCCCTTTCCCTCCCCCCCCCCCAACACACATCTTTTGCTCGTTATGTCCGGATTACCATCTAATTACTTACTAGTGCGGCAACAGCCCGCTGGCCTGTCAACACTGAAGACGTCAGTCTGTCAGAGAAACTGACCACTCCTTAGCTGTGGACAATATCTGTCGCTCAACGTGACATCCCTGCTCTATCGTCAGTCAACCGGCCAGCCATTGTAATTACTGAGAAATGGCTTAGCGTCCTTTGCGGCACCGCCTTCTCTCTCTCTCCCCCCCCCCCCCTCTCTCTCTCTCTGTGCGCGCTGTGTACTTTTCTTCTCAGGTCGTCGAGTTTCAGCCTCGCAAATTCACCGACTATGATATTAATCAAAAGGCCAGGAGGGCTGTGATCTCAACAGTGGATGTCGCTGGATGAGTTCGGAGTGGGTGGCAGAATATATGTGGTCATCCGGATGCAACAGCATTGGTGACATCCCATTTTGCGGGCTTTCACAACCGCTGATAAATGTCGGGTGCATGATCGTCATTCTCGTTGTCATTGTCATCAACGTCATCATGATTATCACTACTGACGCTGCCTCGACCTCCCTCATCACCACCACTACTTCATCATCGTCGAAGTCGTCTTCACCACCACCACCACCATCATCACCACCACTACCACCATAATCGTGATTCGTATTTGTGCCAGCACGCAGTAACATGAGCAAAGTGTCAAATGTCGTAAGATTTTTGAATGTATCTGAAACAACGTAAAAAAAAGAGTATTCCACCACCCCCACCCCCACCCCCAAAAAGAAGAAGAAGAAGAAGAAGAAGAAAAAACCCAAAAAAACCCAAAACAGACACCACCCCCCCACCAACACACACACACACACACACACACACACACACAAACAAAAACAAACACCCCCCCCCCCGCGCCCCCATAAAAACAAACAAACAAAACAAAACAACAACAACAAAACAACAACAAAACCGAAACCACCACCACCAACAACAACAACACCCCCCCCCCCAAACAACCAACCACAACAACAATATCACTGAGGACAGGAATAGTTCTGTTGTTGTTTTTGTTGTTGTTTTTGTTGTTGTTTTTGTTGTTGTTGTTCTTTTTAACCCTTTTTCGTTGCTTCAGATTGTTTCTGCCGCCTCGCAGTCACTACCGCTTACTTTTCTCATTTTGTTAAATTTTGAGGTATTAATTTTGTGAACACATTCGAACTAAGTCCTTCCAGACGCAACAACGCAAAAAAAAAATCACCCACATACGAAACAAACAAACAAACAACAACAACAACAACAACAACAACAACAACAACAACAACAAGAAGTAGTTCTAAGTATACTAGTTGTTTAGCTGTAATTCTTTGAAATTGGGAAGGACAGCGGTCAGTACATGTACCCAGTGACCTTTCTCGCTCGTCTCGCTCAGAACAGTACACAGCGATTTTAGCCTGGTTTTCGCGTGCCCCCAGAACAAACTTCGTGCATGTCTAGCACAAGTAGCGTATAATATGGAAACACAAGTCATAAACAGAATCTCCAAAAAGGAGGAGACAGAGGGAGGGGTCTTTGGGAGGGGCACAAACACACGCCCAAAAGCTGCTACATGTCACACGAACCTCTCCCAGTGGAGATGTTTTGCAAGGTATATCGGAAATCTTACAAAGAACGCGGGCATTCACGGTATGTTCACGTGTATCCGAGAAAAAAGTGCGTGCAATACGATACAGATATCTTCTTGGCCTTTTTTTTGTTTTTTTTTTTTTCGGTACAACATGCGGCACAGAAATGCGGTCACCCCAGCGATACCGTTGCTCCGTGACGTTGTACCAAGGTCTTCGAACACTGTCGCTGGTGTTGTTGCAGATAGTGAAACTGAAATAGGTATAGTTATCTCCCTCTCTCCCGCTCTCCACCTCCCACCCCCTCCTCATCCGTTCAGTGACCTTGTCCCGCCGGGCTCACCTGTCGTTGAATTGATCAGTCACTATATCACGGGGAGCGGGTGGGTGAGGTGGGTGTCAGGGGGTTTAACGTCCTTTTCCACCACATACGGGTTATATCAAAGACGGGGCAACGATGAAAAAGCCAGCACAAATATTTGGCCCCAGCCGGGAGACGAACTGACGACCCGAGCATTAGAAGTCCAACGCTCTACCATTCGGCCACCCCGGCTCCCCATATCACGGGGAGCAACGTGGTGGTTTGAAAGTGTCCAGTGAGACAGCGTTTTACGATGAGAAAGCATACATATAGTTGGCGAAATCTGACAAAACAGCAGTTTTTCTACAGAAAAATCGAAATAATTTCAGTATTTTTTTTTTTTGCCTTCAAGAAAAAAGCACTTGGCAAATAATTAAAAACGGGTTTTCTAAAGAAAAGTCCACAAAACACGAAATGACAAAAACATTTTGTTTTCTGCAGAAAACTGAATTTTCCGCAAAAAAACTTTTCTGCAGGAGAGAGGGGAAAAAACTGCCGAGGGATGACAAAGCAGTTTTTCAGAAAAGGTTTTTTCCCCCAGAAAATTCGATTTTCTGCAACAACAACAACAAAAATAAAGTTTTCCGCAAAACTTTCTGTAGAAATTTGTTTTTCAGGGAAAAAAATCCAAAACAATCCTGCAGGAAAATCGCAGAAAAACTGCTATTTTGTCATCTCTTGCAGAAAAGTCCTTTTTTGTGGCGGGAGAGGGGGGGGGGGGGGGGACAAAAGCCCTGATATTTTGTCATTTTCGTTTTGTCGGGTTTTTTTTCTGCAGAAAAACAGAATTGTCCTTTTCCTGCTAAAAACAAACTGCTGTTTTGGCAACTTTCGCTAGCCATCGATACGTAGTCCTCGTATGCTCCGTTTTCCTCTTCAAGTCACTTGGTCCTGTCGCCGGCGCCATGGTGCTCTGTCGACAAAACTAGACGACAATGACCATTAATTTTGAGCAACATAAACCCGGTGAGACAAGGTCACTGAACAAGTGAAGTAGGAGAAGTTGAAAGAAAAAGGTGCACTTTTCGTCTTGACTAGCCCAAGTGGGTTTGGCAGCTATGGTTTCAGTGCCGGGTTAAACACATATCTAAGACGAAAACGACTCAGTTTAACTACGATCTTTTTTTTTTCTCTTTTTTTTTTCTCCTCGCGCAGCCGATGACTGCTGGTGCAGATAGGTCGATTATTGGGCCAAGGTCATCTCCACAGGCCCTCGATAAAAGAACGATTGCGTGAGTGGTGTATTGAAGTGGCGAGACATGTATGTATGTAACACACACACACACTCAGTGCTTCTTTTTTTATCGCGTGCTTGTGGTTTTCTTCACCGCTCTCAGTGTCATAAATTTTATTATGTTGTTAGTTGTTCAGCGGAAGAGTTCGTTAGTTATCACAAAGATCTTGTCAGCCTGCCAAAAAAAAGAAAAAAAAAAGGAGAAAATGAAGAACAAAGTTAAAGAAAAAAAAAGAAGAGGAAGTTACAGGAGTTAAAGGGACAATCTTTATGTTTTTTTTTTTAATTCTCTGCCTGCAAATCTGAGAAATGTGCCCACACTGTTTTTAAGAGCAATCTTAAAACGTTCCTATTTCGCAAAGCCTTCCAGTCTTTTCCTGTGCAACCAGTCAGTTTCACTAGTGTACGTCTGTCTATCTTTGTAAAATGTACGTGTCGGTGAGTGATCGGTGCATTGAGTTTTTTTTTTTTTTTAATGCGATCTACAAATGCCATTTATTATTATTATTTATACTAACAGACCGTTCTGAGCTGTTTTCGTGCTGTTTGGCCTCACACCGCTTGGACACCTGCACAGTGACAGCATCTCAAACGCTAGCACTGAGCCAACAGCATCTGACCCGGCTAGTACACTGAGCCGGAGAGTGTTGTATCAACACTGAGTCGTAGAATTTGGACGTTCGACCGTTTGCGCGAAGTGTACACAACATTGTATCGCACTATGAGCTATACTAATCATCAAAATAAAGTATTTCCAGCGTACAGGCGTAAGGACTCAGAATGACCGTGGGGTCATGTGCAGTGTTTGTGTGTTGTGTTTGTGTGGTGTGGTTGCGTGGTGTGGTTGTGTCAGTAGTGTGGTTGTGTGGTGTGGTTGTGTGGTGTGGTGTGTGTGTGGTGTGGTGGTGTGGTGTGGTGTGGTGGTGTGGTGTGGTTGTGTGGTGTGTGGTGTGGTGTGGTTGTGTGGTGTGGTGTGGTGTGGTTGTGTGGTGTGGTGTGTGGTGTGGTTGTGTGTGTGGTGTGGTGTGGTGTGGTGTGGTGGTGTGGTGTGGTGTTTTTTTTTGTTTTTGGTTTGTTTGTCTGTTTGTTGTTGTTGTTTTTTTTTTGGGGGGGGGGGGAGGGGGATACCTGTTTGGCGAACGTGCTAGTCTGCAGTGATTTTTGTCAAAAGCGTAATTTTCGTGATTTTTGTGTTATGTAGGTCAAGATGCATGGCAGGCGGTCACAAAAAGAGGCTGTCACTTTTTCCATAGAGGTGGGACACAAGTGACGCAAGCGTATTTGTGTGAACTGCCTTTCTGGCCTAAAGAAAAAGTAGACGTGCATTACTCCAGTGAGGCCTGAGCGGAAAGGAGACATTCAAATTGTTTTAAGCCCCCGTCAGGTGCGTGCCTTTGTGAATGGTCTGTTCATGGTAGTAATTGTGTCTAGGCTGAAGCATTTTTAGGGGTGACTATGATGCCTGAGGCTAATAGGGAATATATAGGCATTTTGAGGCCCTGTGTATTTGTGTCCTTCGCCCACATGTGAACGCTTAAGCGAAACTATTCCACAAAACGTACGTTGGCTCTGAAAACATGGAAAAGTATCGCAGCTTGGTTTAAACAGGTTTAATTATTGCAATACAAGTTTTTTCAAGTAAACAAATAGTTTAAACAAGCACCGCTCAGGGAGGAACGAGTACATTTTGCCAGTATTGCAAACTGGTAAATAATTATGATAAATTAAAACTATAGGGGGGGGGGGGGAGAGAGAGAGAGAGAGAGAGAGAGAGAGAGGTTCTATGTGTACTCACAACAACAACAACAACAACAACAACAACAACAAAACAACCAAAATCTCCACTGTGCTGCGCTAGACGCTGTCAAGGAAGTGGCATGTAACTAGAAAACAACAACAACAACAACAACAAACAACAAAACTCCACTGGGCTGCGCTAGACTCTGTCAAGGAAGTGACATGTAACTAGAAAACAACAACAACAACAACAACAAACCTAAGAACATGCTGCATGTTATAAAATCCTGAAGCGCAGATTCATTAGCATACAGCAGGGTTTGCCTTCAAAGGTACAACGAGTTTACGAATATGTATACCCAGCATCTTGATTACAGGAGTCCGGTTTGTTGATATGAAATAAAGGGATCGCTTATCCGGTCAATGGACGACTCCACTCCGAACGACCAAAAGAGCCGAACCCTCAGAATTCAGCCAATCGCGTCCCGCCGCAGCATGATGAACACAGCACATGACATGATCTGGCAAACTTTTTTTTTTTTTTTTTTTAGACACTACATCGTGGGAAGGGAAAGAAAATGGTAAGTCCATCGACGTTATAACTTTTCTACGCGCTCACGAGTCTTTTTGTGAGTTGTTGTTGTTGTCGTTCGTCTCTTGGTCACACTGGAAGTCTGCTGTTCTCTCCAGCTCCCGCTGAGGGCCGTACAGTTTGGTGTGTAGAAGCGTTTCCGATGGCCACGTCGTCATCCTTAGCTGTTGGTATAGTGGACAGTCCTGGATGATACGTTGTCCGGTCTGCTTGGCATGGCCACATGGACAGAGGGGAGTTGTAGCCAGTTTCAGTTTGTGGTACAGGTGCTTTTTCAGTCTGTTGTGTTCACTGCGGAGTCTGAACACTACCACTTGGGCCCGACGTGCAAGATGTAAAATGTCGTCCTTGGGGTAGCGTGTTGAATTAACAGCCTTAATAATGGTTTGCAGTTCTTTGCGAGTGAAAGAGACTTCTTCAGCAGTCAATATAAGAACTCGCTACGTGAAGAGTGTGTGCCTGATTGTCACCGTACACCTCGGTAAGACGACAGACTCTTCGAACATTCAACACGTAACAGTGATGTTGTGATAACAGTGATGTTGTGATTCCAGGCTGGGCGCGCGCAGCTGGTAGAGCGCGGCTAAGACTGAATTTATGCTGGCTATGGCGAAGCTATCCCCAGCTATTTCTGTTGTTTTTGGCGACAACTTGAAACTGTCAGTTAATTTGGCACCTTGTTATTGTTGCCGTGTTTCATCCACGCAAAAATTAACCGGGAAAACATCTGCTTTGTCACGTGGATCACCTGCCCGGGCACGTTCGACCTAATCCAGTCTACAGTTCATCCCAAAAAATCTACCTCAGACCTGAGGTAGCCTGTGTGCTGTCCTTTGTCAGTGCCGGCTGTGCACCAGAGAGAGAGAGAGAGAGAGAGAGAGAGAGAGAGAGAATAATAATAATGAGTATTGTATAGGCGCTTTACCCAATTACATGAATCGGCTCAAAGCGCCGCGAACTGAACCCAACACGCACGCTCACGTAAATCACACGCATTCTCTCACACACTGGACATGAACACATGACAATCACGTGGTGCGAAGGGTCAGTTCAGCTATTCAAATTTCGGAATTTAGAATTGCATTTATTTTTCAAATTTGGTGGGCTGAACATTTCCAAAGCAGAGGGTGAGGAAGCCGGAGTACCCGGAGAGACCCCCCGACGATTGGCCCGAATAAATGGTGCCACATACGAGAAGGAAACATTCTCTGCACAGAGTGGGACTGGAACCCGTGACCTCTCGCATTGGTGACAAGTCTCTTAACCACTAGACCACCGACCGCCCCCCCCCCCCCCCCCCGAGAGAGAGAGAGATGATGATGATGATGATGAAACTTTATTTCTCAACGGTAAAAGTTTTGACAGAAAGTACGTCAGTTTGCAAACTTTCCGTTGCTAATACTACGAAAGACTAGAGAAAAGCAAATAAGAATAAAAAGACATAAAAAGAGAGACAACAAAATTGAAGAAAATACATCTGGAACAAGAAAACACAGTCATGCACACACACACACACACACACACACACACACACACACACACACACGTGCGCGCGCGTGCGCGCGTACACACACTGTGTCAAGGTCAAACATTTGTAGTTCCATCTGGAACTGAGCGTGCCTGGAACATCAAACATGCATGCATAGAGCGAGAGAGAGAAAAAAAAAAGTGAGTCCATCACGCGATCTGAGTAGGAATACGCATTATGGTGAGCATCAATTTGCAAATACTAGTTCGCACTACAGACAGTCAAACAAATATCGTCGTAATAATGCTTTAAATGTTTTTAGAGACGTTGCTGACTTTATAGACATCGGAAGTGAGTTCCACAGTGATGCTCCAGCAAATGTGAGACTAGTTTTATAAAGGTCAATACGAGGTAGGGGTAACGTCAAAATACCGTTCCTCGAGGTCCGGCCACAGTCATGCCGTGAGGTAAAGAAAGATGATAAGTATTGCGTAGCTGAGTCGTTTAGAATTTTGTGCATTAAAACACATTTATTGTATATGAGCTGTTGTTGAAGGGGGAGTATACCTAGTTTCTTCATTTTATCGATAGTCGGGATAGGTCCCGGCAAAACCATTTTAACGGCTCGTTTGTAATATGAATTTAGCCTTTTTCTGTGTAGTTCACCACATCCGTCCCACACAGTTGAAATATAATCAATTTGTGATTTGATATGGGCGGAGAAGAAAAGTTTACGGCTATTAAGATCAGTGACATGCCTCAGTTTTGAGAGCAGGAAGATGTTCTTCGACAGTTTTTTTGCACAGTGCATTGATGTGAGTCTCCCATTTAAGCTGCTGATCTACATTTATACCTAGAAAAAGTCGTTCGGTGACTTGCTCAATGGGTTCAGTATGAATACGAAGCTGTAAAGGGGCTGGCTTTAACTGATGCTTTTGTCGAGTTGTAACTAACATGCTTTTTGTTTTTGCTGGGTGTAATAACATGTGATTCTCCTCACACCAAGAGGATACCTGATTCAAACTAGTCTGTAGACTATGGCTAATGTCCGATGTATTTTTGCCGGAGACATGGAGACTTGTGTCATCAGCAAAGAGATCACAATCAACATTACATGTAAGGGTAAATCGTTAATAAACAGAATAGCAGGGGCCCTAAAATAGACCCCTGGGGTACTCCATACTTAACATTTCCTTGAAAAGAAAACTCGCCACTTGTGAAAACACTTTGTTGTCTGTCGTTCAGGTATGATTGGAAAAATGAAATTGCTTTAGCATCAAGATGATAGGCCACTAACTTTTTCAGAAGAATACTGTGATCAACCAAGTCAAACGCCTTCTGTAAGTCTAGAAAGACCGCCCCTGACATCATATTTTCATTAATGGATAGGAAACACTTTTCAATTATACGCGTCAATGCTGATTGACAAGAATGATTTGGTCTGAAGCCAGACTGGTGAGGATGGAACAGATTGTTATCACCAAGGAACTCCTGAAGGTGCTTATGAACGTGTCTCTCTAGAGGCTTTGATAATGATGAAAGTACCGAAATAGGACGATAATAATTATTGTTCAAATCAGTGAGATCTTTTGATTTGGGGATGGGGATCACTTTAGCCTTTTTGAGAGCCTCAGGGAAAACACTTTGATCAATACAAAGATTGAAAATATAAGTAAGCGATTCCACGATATAGGGTAGTGACAATTTAAGAGTATCATTACTGATGCCATCAAGACCAGGGGAACACTTGCTCGGTGCACTGGCAATGTATTTGCCAACATCTGCCACCGTTAAATATGGAATGGAAAATTTCTGCGATACACCTTTTGACTCACAATGGAGTCTCAAGTGATCAGAAATATTGTACACTTTGCTGTTGTTCGCATGAGTGGACTGAGCCAGTCTTTCAGCCGCTGACAAGAAGTGGGTATTAAAAGTATCAGCCGTTAGGTGAGCGGGGATTTCAGGAACTGACTTACTCTTGGTAACTGCGTTTAAAGCTTTCCAAATAGAAGAGGTGTCACGGTTTTCGAAAATCATGTTATCAAAGAGTGATTTTTGGGCTGCTCTGACTAAGAGAGAGAGAGAGAGAGAGAGAGAGAGAGAGCACGTGATTTGTCGGGCTGAGCTGAAGACTGTAAAATGGGGCCATTTTCTTTTTTTGCATGGCTGCAAAATTCAGGTCATCACCACTGTCGCCGGAATTGAGGAGGAATCCTACAGCTTCGCCACTCCCCTCGTCCAATCCCCTGTCTGCAAGCTCGACCTCCCCCCCCCCCATCCCCCCTTCCCCTTAAAAAAAAAGAGACTAATTAGCTCGCGTTACAGAGTGTTGAAAGCCCTAAAGGTGTCACACACACACACACACACACACACACACACACACATCACACACACACACACACATCACACACACACACACACACACACACACACACACACATCACACACACACACACACACACACACACACACACACACACACACACACACAAGAAAAGAAAAGGAAAGGAAAAGACTTCTTTAGGTTTCAACGAAGTTTTCATCACGATAATGATGAATTGGCAGAAACACCAGATGCGCTGCGAGCTAAAATGGGGGTGTGTGTTACAGGGTAGGTGGGGGGTGGGGGGGGGTGGGGGTAAGGGGGGGGGGGAGGGTCCTACGAATCTCGAACGCTGCTTACGCCAGAATGAAGTGATACTCCAATGGTGTGTGTGTGTGTGTGTGTGTGTGTGTGTGTGTTTTGAGTGTCTGTGCGTGCGTGTGTGTGTGTGTGTGTTGAGTGTCTGTGCGTGCGTGCGTGCGTGCGTGCGTGTGTTGTGTGTGTGTGTGTGTGTGTTGAGTGTCTGTGCGTGTGTGTGTGTGTGTGTGTGTGTGTGTGTGTGTGTGTGTGTGTGTGCGCGCGTGTGCGTGTGTTGTGTTTTATTCAACATGCCATTTTCCTGTTTACTAGGTTTCTACTGTAAGCGTGCCCATACGCTCAGCACAGTCTATTTTGACGATTAGTACAGCTCGCAATGCGTGACAGTGCCGCCCACAGGCACTGCGTAGCGGCGACAATTCAACTTCTCCTACTCTCCGGTTGACAATGTAACACTTGCAGGGACTTGATACTGATGCACGTCACCTAAGATGCTGTCACTGTGCAGGTGCCTGAGTGATGCTAGGCACCACCGAACAAGCTCAGGGCCCGAATGTTAAAGTCGAGGTTAATTTAACCTACGGCTACGGGCTTAACCCAAACTAGGACAAAAGAAACAACAACAACAACAACAAAAAGTATATTAAAAAAAGGAGGCGAAGAAAGGACGACTATCAATGCTCGGGCCGTGAGTTCGAATCCCGGCTGGGGCCAAAATATTTGTGCTGGCATTTTTCTCGTTGCCCCGTCTTTGATATCACCCAAACGTGGTGGAAACTCCCAAACATCCCCCACCCCCCTTTTAACTCAAGGACGTTTGGGGTTGTGCACCAGTTGCCTGACACACAATAAAATCGTAATCAGTTAATTTATGTCTGCATGGATTTAAATTTGGCGTAGATGGAGTGCTGCACTTCGATTGTACTCGTGTTTGCTGCAAGAAGAGCCGGCGCCAAGGAACTGATCACCTTGCCAGATTTTCGCATACAGGGCCAAAACCAAAACCAAAACCAAAAAAAAAAAGCTCAGAAGTTGGGATACTCGTGGGAAACATGTCAAACAGTAAGGCGTTTGGAGCCAACTCCTTGTAGGGTCAAGCGCCCGAGAAGCGAATCTTTTTCTGCTTCTTGTTCTTCTCCTTTTCTCTCTTCTCACCATCTGTGCTTGTAATAGGAAATCGTTGCTTGTAGTATGCTTCAAAGATTCAGAATATTTTCTTGCTGCATCTCCATGTCAGCATGTGGCATGCAGAGGAATGGAAATACTGAGCGAACGTAATGAGTCACGTGATAAAGTCATTTTCACTACTCCATCTGAAAAGAACATAACCATAAACATAATCTGTACTTCTTAGATGCATTAGGGTGTTTCAGCGTTAGGAATTTGCCCTCTACAAGTAGGTGATAAACGGAGAGCCGGGGTGGCCGAACGGTAGAGCGTTCGACTTTCCAATGTTCGTGTCGTGAGTTCGAATCCCGGCTGGGGCCAAATATTTGTGCTGGCTTTTTCATCGTTGCCCCGTCTTTGATATCAGCCGTATGTGGTGGAAAAGGACGTTAAACTCCCAAACACCCCCAGCCCCCAACCCTCTAGTCCTCTGTTCCCTTTTCTCGCCCGTTGGCTATTGATATCTGCTCCGTCTTCAGTTTTTGAAACATGGAAAAACTACAACGTGTTGCTCAAGGCCCGAATGTAAAAAGTCGAGGTTAATTCAACCCACGGCTACGGGCCTAACCCGGACTAGGATAAAAGATCCCCCCCCCCCCCCACCGAAAAAAAAAAATATATATATATAAATCAGGAGACGAAGAAAGGAAGAAATAAATCTTTCTATAACGGCTAAGGCATCTTGCTGGAATGGACCCGCTTCCTGATTTAAAACAAAAACAACAACAACAAAACCCAGAAAATTTAACCCTAGAGCTAGTTTAGTTCGAGGTTAGACTCTAACCCGGGGCTAAAATCCCTAACCTCGACTTCTGCATGCGGAGCCTGGTCTTTCCCCGCTCTCCAAAATAAAGCTCGATTTCGAATGTCGGTCTTTCCAGTCACCTCCAGTGCCGCAGGTGGTCAAGAAAGCATCACAGAGGCCGTTTACACTTGCCAAGTTTACCGGGTTGAAACCCGGGTTGGCGAGTTCACATTTTAAAGATCTAAGCTCCCAACAAAAGCTTTCCGAAGTGTGAAAACAATTTTACAGAGCAGACCGTGCAAGCACTGTCACTCCGTCACAGTTGCAGAGTTCACACAGTGTCCAGAAACCGCGACAAAACCGTGCCGAAAAACTGCCCCCCACTTCCTGTCGGCTCCGTCCACGCTACTGTACACATCCCCGTGCAACCCGGCTCATTATGTGACCCCGCCGCGGATACTTCAGTTTAGACGACTGAGCGATGTCGGACATTGCACAAGCTATGCCATACCGGTAAGTACACGTATTTGAAAGCAATTCTATTTCTTGCGTAAACATTTCAGCTCGTATACGAGCGACACTGACCAAACTCAAAAGTGAAACAACTTGTATAAGGGTCACTGCGGACAGTACTGACTCGGTCACACGGCTGCTGTGATGACCACTGCACGGACGGATGAACACTGCACGAAGATGCGCACAGTAGCGTGGACGGAGCCCGACAGGAAGTGGGGGCAGTTTTCCGGCACGGTTTTATATCGCGGTTTCTGGACACTGTGTGAACTCTGCAAACTGTGACAGAGTTGACTGTGCTTGCACGGTCGACTCTGTAACATTTTTTTTTTCACACTTCGGAAAGCTTTTTGTTGGGAGCTTAGATCTTTAAAGTTACATACCGCAGCTTGATCAACTCCAGTCTGTGTCAAAAAAGTGTTTCGCACAGACGGCCGCCATCACTGAGCCAGCTGTCTTCCCAAAGGCTATCTTAAAGCTCGTTAAACTTTTCATGTTGCCATCGACCCCACATAACTGTACTCCCTGCTCGAATTTTCACGTTGCACCGCACAGTGTACAGAATGGTTTCGTCTGCTCCTCACAAACTGGTGACGTCCCTTCAGACGGTCACCCGGAAGTGCCTGCAACATACGATGTCAGTACTGACTTCACACGCGTGCTAGGAGAGAGGCCGCTGCCGTAATAGGTCAGATTGACTGCATCGGCCGCTGACCTGTGACTACACGGAACTGAACCCAGAAAGCCATGCCAGCCCGCATCGTGTACGTGTTTACAGTTGTAGGGTAATTAGGTGTCACGTGGTACCAATGACCGTATTATTGCTCAACCACATTCAGGCTAACCCATAGTAGCCGATAGACGTGCATTTTGACTCGTATGTTTGCAACGACGGCCCGGAATGGGCTCAGATATTGCTCCACATCTAAATGAGACTATTATTCTTGTCACCAGAATAAGCTTAGGTCGATCTGTGAGCTTAAACCAGCTGCGGAAGGTATTTTTAAAGTCTCTACCGAGTCCGTAATGAGGTCTGAGGGAGGGGGGGGGGGGGGGGGGACTGCGGCTTTCAAAGCTAACAGGCTGTTTTCCAAATGAATAGATGTTCCTTTTGGCTATTGCGACCACTTTCGTGACTTTGCGGCTTCCACTAGTGGAGAATAGAGTGACTTTCTTTGGCCTAACGTGTCCATTGCCTGAACTACAGGTCGATACGACCGTGGTGCCTCTGTTTTAGGATGTGTTCTACGCGCGTGTCAGTGATGTGTGAATTGTGTTGATTGTATTTTCAGGAATTGCGCTGTATAAATATGATGATGATGATGATGATGATGATGATGATTAGTGCTAGATGAGCATGGGGGCGGCTCAGTGGTCCAGTGGTTAAGCGACTTCGCCACCAATGCGAGAGGTCAGGTTCAGAGTCCCACTCGGGCCGAAGAATTTTTTCTTTCCTCGTAGCTAGGTGGCACCGTTCATTCGGGCCGACCGTCGGGGGTTCTCTGGGGTACTCCGGCTCCACCCCCCCCAACCCCCACCCCGTCTGCTTTGGAAATGTTCAGCCCACAAAATTAAAAAAAAAAAAACCACCAAAAACTGCAATTCTAAATTCAGCTGAGCTGACCTTTTCCCACCACGCGATTGTAATGTGTGAGAGAATTGCGCGTGATTCGCGTATGAGCGTGCGTTGTTGGGTTCAGGTCGCGGCGCTTTGAGCAATTCAAGAAATTGGGTAAAGCGCCTACACAATCACAACTATTTATTATTATTGTAAACATTCAGCTGGCCATTTTGCAGTCATCAGGCAAATGAGGCAGCCGGCGAGAGAATCTGGTAGAGCATTTGTCACGAGTGCTCGAAGTGTCGGCACCAAGCCCCCGCGCCGGGAGGGACTACTGAACACATTTTACGACAACAACAACACAGTGTTTGGTGAGCACGTCCTCAACAGCCTGAGTTACAAAGGCGTGAAATGTCATGGGGGTCCAGCGAGAAAATGGACTCGGCCACGGACGTTTGAATGAAAACGTGGGTGTAACTCCATCCACGACCTATGGCGCAAGAGAAGATTTAATGAGACATTAGCAACGCCCTCCCCCCCCCCCCCAACCCCCCAACCCCCCCAACCCCCGGGGACGAATTTAATAAGACGTTAACCCACCCCCAACCCCCGGGGACGAATTAATAAGACGTTAAACCCACCCCCACCCCACATCCCGAAATCATAGTCCCAATGCCTCGCAGGCTCTTGTACCCTTAGCACTAAGCCCGGTAAGCCGCGCGCAACAATCGGGAAAATGTCACTCGCGCAATGATCGAACACAGTCGGCTTTTTATTTCTTTTCCTTTTTTTTTTTTTTCTGTCCCGGGCAACGCTTCGGCGTTACGTCTGAATCACGTTGGCACGCTGTCGCTTGCAATACCTGAAGTGACAACAAGCTCGCACTGCAGCGTGCGAGTTGGCGTGCAGCTCTTGTCGCAGTCCCTCAGATGCTGGACTTTCAAAGAGATTAAATTTAATGTTTACGTCGCATGCAAGGCTCTGTCGCTGGGGACACTGACTGCCGCAGAAGACAGCGTGGGCAGACGTTGACTGAGCGAAGGCGGAAAAAAAACAAACACCAACCTGATCGTGTTCCTGTGGTAAATTCGATCCGCGTCTCTAGGCTAAGTCAGTCAGGTGGCAGCCGAAGTCTGCAATGGAATAAATGTACGTTTGTGTGAGAGAATATTGACAGAGTGTCAGAACACACAGCTGGGGCCAAGTATATGTGCTGGCCTTTTTTTTTTGGGTCGTTTGCTCCGTCTTTGATATCACCCGTACGTGGTGGACAAGGACGTTAAACTCCAAAAACACCCCACCCATCCTGTAAAGGACGTTGTTTGAGATAGCACAAGTCACAAGCACAGCGTTGCATTCTGGAGGAAGAGAGAGAAGCAACAACAGCAACATCAACAACAACAACAACAAGAAGCAAGGACACGACGAATTCCAGTTGTGTTTACCTTCCGGATCAACTTGAACGCACGCCTTGACAGAAAGCAAAGGTAGGTGTGTGTTACTCTGTACAACTACCTTTGTTACATTTCGTTTTCTTGCAAGTTCGTTAATCCTAATATTAAACGGACCGGTTCCGCCTTTGTTGAGCCGACTTAAGTGTTGGTAAAGTTTCGCTCGAGAGTTGATAGAGCGTTGGACTTCCGATGCTTGGGTCTTGAGTTCGAATCCCGGCCGGGGCCAAATGTTTGTGCTGGCTTTTTCATCGTTGCCCCGTATTTGATATCACCCGTATGTGGTGGAAAAGGACGTTTAAACTCCCAAACACCCACCCACCCTCGCTCGAGAGTTGCGCCTGTACGCTCGAAATACTCTATCATCTCGATGATTAGTACAGCTCTTAATGCGATCCAGTACTGTTTACACTTTGTGCGAGATGTCCGACATTCCAATTCTACGACTGTTGTTACACTACTGGAGCGCTCAGCGTGGTCGCCGCGTCGTCGAGTACGCTTCTGTTGGCCGGTGTCATAAAGTTGTTGGACCCCCATAGTACTTGGACCCCCCCGGTCCAATAACTTTAAAGTTAATGGACCCCTCCTATAGTTGTTGGACCCCCGCTGTTACTTAAAGGTGTTTCTCATTACTTAAGGTGTTTTAACCCATGTCGTGATTGTTTATGGATCTCCCTGTGATGTTTGAACACACACACACACACACACACACACACACACACACACACACACACACACACACACACACACACACACACACACACACGGAGAAGGTTTTTTTATGAGTCGTGTATAATTCAGGCTCCAATCCAGTTATTTTCATCATTAATTACTGGTTATTATCAACATGTGATAAAATGAAGTGTGTGTGGAGGATGAAGTTTTTTTTTTTTTTTTTTTTTTTGGGGGGGGGGGGGTATGATAATCTTAAATAGTTATTTAGATTATACCTATCTTAATACCAAGACTGTTTTTAATTCATAGAAATCTGGTGGGGTTTTTTGTTTTTTTTGTTTTTTTTTTAATTCATGGAAATCTCTAATTTAATTGTAGTGCTGTTTTTTTATGTTAATTTGATGTGTCTCATTGTCTTTGTTTGTCCACCACACACAAATTTCCCTCTGGGATAATAAAGATGTATTGATTGAAATTGATTGGTCTACAAAAATAAATGATTCTTGCTATTGAAAGAAAAAAAATTAAAATCTCAATGGTAAATATTTTCTAAGAAAACCTTTAAGAGGCCAGCAGAAACAATCATTATAAAACTTTAAACCGTGGTTAAAATACAGAAAACAAAACGTGGTGTACAAGGGATGGCGATTTACAAAAGACGTAAACATGTCGGAATCACAGACTTCATATCAACAAATAAACTG
>JACVVK020000296.1:620000-672500 GCA_018292915.2 Batillaria attramentaria | reverse complement strand
ATGGACACGTACACAACTTGACAGACACTGACACAGCACTGCAACACTTCTACATTGCACACCAACATCCCCCGGGCCCGCAACTGGTCTTGCGTCAGCCTTGCGGAGCACTCACGGAGCACGTGCGTGCATCGTGGGAACATCGTACTACCGACTTGCGGTCTGTGATCACGTGCGGCCATCGTGCGGTCCTCGTGGGAAGCACGCAAGACAACCGTGCGTCACTTGTGCGTTCATCGTGCGGCCGCCGTGCGGCCATCGTGACCTATTTTTCTCGCCCGGAGAGGTCAAATTCGTACGATGCACTTGCGGCAATCGTGTGTTGGCCGTACAGTGGCCGTGCGGCCAACGCAAGTGTGTAAAAAATCGCAGGTGATCGTAGAGTTTCTTGATCATGTCGAAAACCGGCCGCAGCGCTCTGCGGCCTCCTTGCGACCTGGAAATTTCGCAGGACGCCCGTGCGCCGTTCGCAAGATTTGCCACGATTTTTGGCCGTAGACCCGCCGTAGGAGCCCGTACGGCCGGTTGTGACCGTAGCTTTAGTGTGGTCGGTCGCTGCGTCATCGAGAACGCTTCTCGGTTGGCTCGGTGGCAGCAAAGCAGACGCTGCCACAACCCTGTTCCGAGTCCGTCGATAACTCTTTGCCCCTACGACGGCCAAGTCGGGCTAATGGCCATGTCACACGAGAGGGCAAAAACACTTGAAAACATTGTTTTCAGATGTTTCGCTGCGAAACAACGTGTTTTGTCGTGTGACATACTTCACAACAATGTTTTCAAAACATGTTTTGATCGTGTTTTCAGTTTTAGAGCCTGCCCTAAAATCCGAAAACATGTTTTGTGTTTCAACCAATGAAAGCCGCCGTGCGGAGTGTCAAGTGACACCTTCCCGTATCCGCTCAGTCAACATGTCCGTAGCGGGACCCTCTCTCTCTCTCTCTCTCGCCTCAGAAGCGCGCTTGCTTGTTTTCACGTGTGTCATGTATTGTTTCGGAAAGCATGTTTCGGGCGTTTTGCCTTTCAAAACATGTTTTATAAAACATGTTTTAGGAAAACATGTTTTCAGTGTGACATCGCCTTAACCGAGACCGAGCCTAGCTGAGTGATACCTAAGAAGGAAATACACAGACCCGCAGTATGCATGCATTTTTCGTGGCAGCTTTGTGCTCTGCCACGAAAAATGCGTGCTTGTTGCGGAAAGGGAGACAACTCATGCTGGCAATAATCTCGAAACAGGCCGGCCGAGAATAAACTGCGCTGGTGAATGCGACATTTTAAGTATATATAATTATAGTACTGAGTGACGGTTTTCACCGCTTCTGTGCACACTGTGAAATAACAAGGGGACCTCAAAGTTGTTCGCAACTGTCCATTTTCCTTGTCACCGAGTATTTTTGTTTTTTCCTTCTTAGGAATCACTTAGCTCAGCTCGGCCTCGGTTAGCCCGACTTGGCCATGGTCGTAGGGGCATAGAGTTATCGACGGACCAGAAACAGGGTTGACGCTGTCATTGTTCAGGTGTCTAATTGGTTGGACGACAGACACATGTACCAGGGAAATTGAACAGCTCAGAACGACCTGAAGCATAATCTAGTAGCATCACCTGGCCGCCAAACCAAGCCGCGTTTTCTTTCATTCAGTAACGCTCACCAAGCCAATAGACGACTCCACTGACTTGGCAAACCCCGAGGCGAAAGCCCCGCCCTTTTATTCTGCCGTGCAAAAATAGTACGTCCTTGACACCATTTTCTTGAAAAAGGGGTGATTTCCAGATGAAAGAGATCGACGTAACGGTCTTTTTTCCTCAAAATGATGCTTTCTTTCCACGTTTCAAGTCCTATCAAACTACGCGTGCTTCCCTCTCTGTAGGGTCTGGTAAGAAGGTTTGCCATGTCACGTGCTGCGCTCAGTATGCCACGGCACGCGACTGGGCGGTTGGCTCACGCCCTTTGGTAGGCAGGAGTGGAACCGTCTATCCCGCATACACCAGAGCGTCTGCCCTGTCTGTGAACGACCGGCTCAGTCAACTGCACTGGCGGGCCACCCGCCCTTTCAGTCGCACTCTCCGGCGGCGGCATTGTAAAGCCCAGTGAACTAATCTCCAGGTGTCAGGAACGTGTGCGTGTATCATAATTATACACTGACGTGCAGACAGCTTCGTGGCGTCTATTAGACAGCCTCGCTGTGAACATCAATTACATTTACATATAGCATGCTTTTTGTGTGTGTGTGTGTGTGTGTGTGTGTGTGTGTGTGTGTGTGTGTGTGTGTGTGTGCGTGCGCGCGTCAGTGTGTGCCAGTGTGTGTCAGTGTGTGTGTGTGTGTGTCAGTGTGTGTGTGTGTGTGTGTGTGTGTGTGTGTGTGTGTGTCAGTGTGTGTGTGTGCGTGCGTTGAGTGTGTGTGTGTGTGTGTGTGTGTGTGTGTGTGTGTGTGTGTGCGCGTGTGTGTGTGGGGTGGGTGGGTTGTGGGGGTGGTGGTGGTGGTGGGGTGGTGGTGGGTGTGTCAGTGTGTGTCTGTCTGTGTGTAAATCACATAATCTCAAATAGCGTTAGCCCCAACAGGCTAAATGTAGCATGCTTCTAGAGACATGGCCTGCCTGGCTCTGCATTGTTGATCTGCTTGTTCACTCGGTTTGACCAGCCGGCTGTTTTAGCCTGTTTCAGTTGGTGCCGCTGCCGGGCTGCCTCCAAAAAGGAACACCTCGGAGTAGTCTTTTGCCGCAAACCACTCGAATTAAACATGTGAGCTCAATTTCACAATCACATACCAGCCTTACCTCGGAACCAAACATGAGTACATCACACACAGTCCGGTTACTGAGCCACATGTTCAGGGTGGGTGGGTGGGTGTTTGGCTGTTTAACGTCCTTTCCCACCACATACGGGTGATATCCAAAGACGGGGCAACGATGAAAAAGCCAGCACAAACATTTGGCCTCAACCGGGATGCGAACTCACGACCCAAGCATTAGAAGTCCAACGCTGTACCATTCGGCCACCCCGGCTCCCCCGCAAGTTCAAATTACGGTCGTCGGAATTGGCTCTCAGAAATTTCACCTGTGCACTTCAAACTGTAATTAACGACAAGGATTGTGTGTTAAATTGCCTTATTTGTTTCTCAAGTTACTGTCTGCAACGTGAACATTACTGTCTGAAAGTGACTTGTTTACGAGGGCTGTTCAAATATTAATGGGAATGGGCCTGCCATTTTATAAGTAAACATCGCACAGAAAATAATTTTATACCAAAAGAAAATCTGGCTCAAGCCCTATAAACATGCAGAAAAGAATGATGACATCATGACGCATTTTAGAGTATGACCTCATTAAAATCGTCATCCAAACTGCTGAGCCAGAAAACCATGGACGCCGAGAATGAGCACTTTCGCTTCTACACATTCATGAGGCTAAAACTCGGAGACAATGGCAAGAAAATCCTTCAAGATTTGCAAGCTGTTTTTGGAGCCAAGTGTGTCGGTAAGAGCACAGTTTACAGATGGGTCGAAGCTTTTTTAACTGAACAAGGGCCTTCAAGCTCAGGTACCAGTCCTGGCCGTCCACTCTCAGCTCGGAACGAAAGAAACATTACCCTTGTGAAAAGCCTGATTGACGAAGACCCACATTCGACCATACGCGAGTTGAGTGAAGCATGTGACCTCTCTATCGGCACCATACACAGCATTCTGCATGAAGATCTTCAAATGAGAAACTTGGCTGCAAGATGGGTACCCCATCTCTTAACTGACGAACAAAAGAAACGGCGGGTTGATTGCTCACGCAAACTGCTTCAAGATTTTGAGCCAAATGGACCAAAACGCCTGTGTGACATAGTGACCGGTGATGAATCTTGGCTCACGTTTTACGGCATCCCCAACAAACGCTGCAACCGGGCGTGGGTAGGCCCAGATGGAGACCGACCAGTTGTCCTGAGGCCAGGATTTCAGAGCCGGAAGCGTCTTTTCTCTATTTTTTTTCAGCACCCAAGGCGTCGTGGCTCTTGATATTCTTCCGGCGAAGGCTGCCATCACTGCCACGTACTATACCAAAGTGGTGCTCCGGAAAGTGGTGGATGCGATCTGCGAGCAGCGCCCAACCGTTGGAACCTCAAGGACCTTAATGCTGCATGATAATGCAGCCCCCCACAAAGCCAAGATCACCACGACCTTCCTAGAGGAAAGAGAGATCAAAGTCTTGGCCCATCCCCCCTACACTCCGGACTTGGCACCATGTGACTTCTGGCTCTTTCCTATCTTGAAAGAGCGACTCGCTGGACGCAAGTTTGATCGAATCCAAGACCTCTCAAAAGCCGTGAAATCAGAGCTCGAGGGTATCCCGAGGGAAGAGTACCAGAGGGCGCTTCATATGTGGTGAACAAGACTGGAAACGTGCATTCGGGCCAAGGGTGAATACTTCGAGGGGATGTAGAAGTTTGGAGTCGATCCGATGCAAGACACGTGAGTAATGGCAGCATTCCCAATAATATTTGAACAGCCCTCGTATATGGGCAATTTGCCGTGTCAGTTACGCAAAATTAATTTGTGTTTCACGTGCTGAAACGCTATGCGGAATCCTTCGTAAGATATAGATAAGGAAAGGAATACATTGTGTAAACAGCATTTTCTTTTTTGGTCGAGGCAATCTGGATTTTTGAGAAAAGTGCTTAGCTGGCATCAATTCCATTTCAGTTTAACGGAATTGCCCTACTTGCACTCTGAAATTTATCTCTTGCTGTCTGAAAGTTTTCCTTTTGAGTGACGAGAAAATAGTTTCCTGGGTATCATCTGTCCTCGCACTTTATATATATACTCCCCCCTCCCCTTACCCTCCATTTCCTCCAGTCACACTCTTCTCGAGAATTACCCTTTGGGTATGGAGATACGAAAATGTTTGGTGTCAGTGGGCGGTCGGAATTAAAAAAACAACTGACGGCAGCTGTAATGACAAGCAAGGGACGGAACGGCTGTTTAAAAAAAAAAACAGAAAAAAGACAAAAAAAGCCTCATTCTGATTGCGACATTGTGATTATAACTGTTTATAATTCATAAACGTCTTCCTTATATTGACATGTTTATATCAAACATAATTATGACACTTCGGTAAAGAATGTTATCATTCATTACCGGCATTTTCCCTTTGATCCGGGTCCGTCGATAACTCTAGGCTCCTGCAACGACGGCCAAGTCGGGCTAACCGAGACCGAGCCGAGCTAAGTGATAACTAAGAAGGAAAAAAAGAAAAATACTCGGTGAAAAGGAAAGTGGACAGTTGCGAACAACTTTGAGGTCTCCCGTGTTATTTCACAGTGTGCACAGAAGCGGTGAAAACTGTCGCATTCACCAGCAGAGTAGGCTCGCCGGAGGATCGGTAGCTACACAAACAATCAAACCATATCGGGGTTAGTCTTTCGCCGTTAACCACTCGAACTAATCGTGTAAGCTCTATATATTTAAAATTGAAAGGGGAGCACGTGTAGTTTGATATGACTGAAACATGGAAAGAAAGCAGCAAGTCCACTGACGTCATTTGATGAAAAAAGACCATGACGTCAGTCAATCTCTTTCATCTTGAAATCGCCCCTTCCCCTATAAAATGACGTCATGGACATACTGTGTTTTGCCAATACACGTCAGAGTAAAGGGACGGGGGCTTTGGCCTCGAAGCTTGCCGAATGGAGTCGTCTATTGCTTGTAGACTGCCTCAGTCATTCGTGAGGGTGCAGTGAAGGCTCGTCCATAGACTGTTTAAACACTCACAATTTGAGTCATTAGCCTTGTATGGCGGAGGGCGATTGCTCGCACGCCGAACACCTGCATGCAAATATGATCAAGCCCCTGCGTCATTATATCAAGCATTGTGAATTGTGGTCAGAGGGGGGGGGGGGTGTTGGGGAGGGGGGGGGGGGGTCACGTAATACCAAATTAGCTAGCAGTAGCGAAGGGAATTTATATCCCGCTCAGTGTTTGAAGGCGCTAACTTGAACCTTGTGTGCCCTCGTCTGAACGATACTTGTATTGACTCGACATTGTATCGTATTGACATGGTCGGAGAGTGACCGATAAAAGGTGAAGCTCTACGACTGCTGACCGATGAAATTACTCTCTGCTGCTTGCTTGACGTCACTAAGGACTTATACGTATTTATATTTGTATTAGTAGTTTGCTTGTGTTCATGACCGCTTTTTAGCGCGACTTTGCCTCTGAATGACGTCTGTGACGTAGCAACAGACAGTAATTGCTAGGTACGCCTGATTCCGATCAATTAAGTGGCACAATTATGTGTAACTATGGTAGTGACTCAAAACAGCAAAATAATAATAATAATACATAGTTTTTAATAGAGCGCTGCTCTGCAAATGCAAAGGACTCGCTGCGCTTAAGGCACACACACACACACACACACACACACACACACACACACACACGCACGCACGCACGCACGCACGCACGCACGCACGCACGCACGCACGCACACGGGCACACACACGGGCACACGCACGCACGCACGCACGCACACACACGCACACACACACACACACGGGAACACACACACACACACACACACACACACACACACACACACACACACACACACACACACACACACACACACACAATTTGGCAGGTGCAGCGACATCAGGCGCCTAAACGTACACATAAACATATTCAGCAGAAGTTAAGCAACAAAAGCTTGACGGTAAAGAAAAGTCTTCAGATGAGATTTAAACATGGGCAGTGAAGGCTGAAAGCGGAGTTCGACTGGCAAAGAGTTCTAGACAGTTGGGGCCAAGAAGCTGAACGATCACTCTCCGGCAGTTTTCATGTTACGCCTTGGAATTTTGAGAAGTTTTTCGACAATATATGTGCCTATATGCATATATAGATTATATATACAAACACCGACTCGAACACAGCTGATGGCCTTGCACAAAGTCTCTTGTCCTTGTTAACCCTGGCCAGATCTGTGAGCGGCTTACATCAACATGTTCATCATCATATAGTGTATCTACTTCTCTATATGTGTGCCAACGATGTAAAATGCTAAAAACAGAATTTAAAAAAAAAACGGAGGCCGCGAGCTGCTTACGCGCTGCGATTAGCTAATGGTACCCGTACCGTGCCTAATTTACATGCAAGTGGGTTACGCTGCTCAGCGAAGCTCTCCGTACGAAGCCCTACTAAGTCTCACTATTAACATACACCTCTAAAGCGTTTGTCCCTGCAGGCTACACAGCATTAAAAGGAAACGTTATACATTCCTATTAAAACACGATGCTGTGCATGACACCCTAGAAATACAATGTACTTTAAAATTCCCCCCCCCCCCCTCCCAATCACAAAAATCCAGCAGCGGAAGACTCATTTGTGGGGTAAATTTAAACAAATTCCAATATTCCATTTTCCCAGTGCTGGCAGCACCTCATTCCTCTGTCGTCTGCTAGCTCTTGTTTCAGCGGCTCATGCATACAAATAGTCCTCATGCCAGGCTATCACGTGACATGAAACGTATTTCCAACGCCAACAAACAGACCCACTGAGAGTGCCAGGTTTTACTCTGCACACAAATTTTTAAAAGGGGCAAAAATTCGGGAATATGTTCAGCGAAATAATACATGCGACAGAAGCTATAAGTGGTCTGTAACTTGCAAGGAGGAAGCCCCAATTAGCGCCTTGCTCAACTTGCCATAAAACTGAAGTGAAAAAAAAGAGAAGAAAGAAGTAGATAAGGACATTCATAGGAGCACCTGACACATACCTCAACACAAAGCTGTTAGTATGCGCAGCTCTCACACTTGACAAAAATGCCGGCCGGGATGATGAATAATTTGAAGGAGTCTAGTCATAGCTATCTGGCTTTATATGCAAAGCACACCTACCTCAGATTTTTTTTTTGCCCAAAATCTGTCAGAGCTGCAGAGCAGTGCTAAGACCCAATCAGTATAATTGGATGGTCTTCCAAACTCTAGAAAATGAAGGCATTTGAACATGTCTGTGCTAAGACCCAATTCAGTATAATTGGATGATCTGCCAAATTCTAGAAAATGAAGGCATTTGAACATGTCTGATTTCTTTAAGTGGGCGTCAACTCTTCTAAAAATGCGGCAAGAGAAAAATCGTGAAAAATACCCCTGGAGAATGTGACTTGCCATTTCAATATAACAAGCCCTTTAACGAGGTGGTGTGGAGGTCTATAATCCCCCCCCCCTCCCCTACCCCGCCCACACAAACACGTCGCACAACTTCCTCCCGCCAAAATGAACGCAGCAGCATAATTATTGTGCATGCAAAGTGTCTATGACGCAGATTCCGTTACGTCACTGTGTGCGTGAAAGTATGTGTTGTCTAGAGAAACGTTACAATCTTGTTTTTCATCACTGAAACTTGCTGCTGCAGGCAGCCAAATCTGCCCCATCCCATAAAGTCGTTTCTCTAGAGAGAAACAACTTTAAAAGACCGACAAACCACTGACAACAACAAACAACGTCATCAGACAAATCATTCGTCTGGGAGAAGACGTCCTTCTGAGAGCAGCTGCATAGCTTGATTAGGTCACATCAGTCAGGGTGTTACTGAAAAACGGTAAAAGTTCAATCCAATTACATGTACCTGGTAAACAGATGCGTCCAGCTTAAATTTTTATTAAAGATGCATCCTGCAGCATTTTTTTTTATTGCCGAACAAGTTCGCCGGACTGGTGGTTCGCCCGGTTAAGAACGGCCTTAAGAGAGCTGGACAGTCTCTTGCGTTTTGAGCTGTTTTCGTGGTATCTATCAAAGATTCAAAGATGTTGTTCCTTTCTCCCCATTTGGGGTATGGGTGAGTGAGTGAGTATTTTAAGGCTTAACGCCGCGTCAGCAGAGACAAAGACTAATTCGCGGCAGTTGGGGTATGGAGAAATAACTAAACACAAAGAACGTCAGTGATAACAAAGTACACCAATATACAAAATACAGACATACCGGCCCCCGTAGTGTAGTGGTTAGCACTTCGGACTATGGACCGGGGGACCCGGGTTCGAGTCCCAGCCGAGGCAAGCGGGACTTTTCCTACCTAGGTCGGCTCCTACCTAGAGCGGGTGTGCTATGGGCCCAGTGGGGAGGCTGTTGCCACACAGCCGAGCTTCACCCACGTCACGGGTGCGACTTTGGGGGTGCTTCCCTTGGTATGACACGTCTTATGATGTGGATGATTACATGGCCGGCACCGCAGGTGCCGTACTTCCCGGGCCTGGTTAATGCCGGGATATTTATGACAGGAAGCGTGGAATGCGTCTCTGTCCCGCAGTCCCAAACCACACAGACCTCCATAGCATCATCTTGCCATCATCCTCATCTCCATCATCATGCATAATAAAAATTGCCCCAACTTCCGAGCCCTCCGTGGATTCCACCCATTACCAGGGAGGAACACCACTGGCACTGGCAAAGAGTTGTGGCAACAAAAAAGAAAAAAAAAAAAAAGACATTACACCACTCACACCTGGACAGTGACAGCGTCTGTAATGCTAAGACCTGTACCAATCATCAAGATTGAGTATTTCTAGCGTGCGGGCGCATTCGAGAGCGAAACTGTTCCAAAAAGCATAAGTTGCAAAGATGGACTTAGCCGATTTAAAGAGCAAGGTTCTAAGATAACTGGCCAGGCTGCATGAACTGAAAGACATCTTTCTTTTTGGAACAATGGCTTATGTGAATGTGCCTAAGACTGAGCTGTACTAATCATCAACAACAACTTAAAAAAACAAACAAACTATTTCGAGCGTTTAAGAGTGAAACTGTTAAAAACAAAAATGAAGCTGGTGTAATAAAAATGGAATTAGCCCGTTTAACTCTTTCTACACTAATGTAGCGTCTGGCACCAGCTGTCTGGTTCCCGCGGTGACATGGCACCATGTGGGCCGCATGATTTTAGATTTAGGGGAGGTGGTAATTAGATGTTGTACTTTATTTTTTTGACATCACCTGCAGCGGGTTGCCAAGGAAACCTGACAGCAGATAAGTTGGAAAGGGAGGTAAAATGGAAGGAAAGTGTTACGACTATAGTCGAGGCTCGGGTAGAATGAGTTAAAGTAGTTTGCCATGGGGAGAGCTACTCCTCATCTGCCGCCCACTCTGTCACCGTCATTGTCCAGCCTACGTTCCATAGCACCATCTGGCTGGATGTTGAACACAGGAAGCGGTGGGTTGTGATCGAATGTGTGTGTGTGTGTGTGTGTGCGTGTGTGTGTGTGTGTGTGTGTGTGTGTGTGTGTGTGTGTGTGTGTGAGAGAGAGAGAGAGAGAGAGAGAGTAGCTTGGGGAAGGGGAGGGCAGGGGGAGGGGTTGGGGGGTTGGTGTAGGGGTTGGGGTGCGGGTGGGGGGTAGTGGGGATGGCGGGTCAGTGCAGGCTGTAAACGGCAATGGAGCGGTTTGTCGTTCAGAATAACAATAATTATGCACGTTTCACATGCAAAAAAAACACAAACAAAACAAAACAAAAAATAAACAAACAAAACAAACTGTTTCATTTTACACGCAACAGACTGACATGTGTGGACAATACCGCAGTTGTAATGTCCAGTCAAGTCGTGTATTGTGCTCCCACCCTCTGGGGGAGAGGAAAAACAAAAAAGAAACTAAATCAAAACATACACAGAAACGCACGTACATACACACTGTCATGCCTGCGTCTGCACTCATATTCGTACACAGCTATACATACTTGCACACACACACACACACACACACACACACACACACACACACACACACACACACACACACACACACACACACACACACACACACACACACACCACAAAAAATGAGCACAAGAACCTTCCCTGTACCACTTAAAAGAAAGAGCACAGGAACCTCCTCTGTACCACAAAATGAGCACAGGAACCTTCCCTGTACCACTAAATGAACACAGGAACCTTCCCCGTACCACGAAATGAACACAGGAACCTACCCTGTACCACTAAATGAGCACAGGAACCTTCCATGTACCACTTAAAAGAAAGAGCACAGGAACCTTCCCTGCACCACTAAATGAGCACACGAACCTTCCCTGTACCACTAAGTGAGCACAGGAACCTTCCCTGTACCACTAAATGAACACAGGAACCTTCCCTGTACCACTAAATGAACACAGGAATCTTCCCTGTACCACTAAATGAGCACAGGAACCTTCCCCGTACCACTAAATGAGCACACGAACCTTCCCTGTACCACTAAATGAGCACAGGAACCTTCCCTGTACCACTAAATGAACACAGGAACCTTCCCTGTACCACTAAATGAACACAGGAATCTTCCCTGTACCACTAAATGAACGCAGGAACCCCCCCTGTGCCACTAAATGAGCACAGGAACCTTCCCTGTACCACTAAAAAAAACAACAACAACAAAAAACACGTGCCCTGTTTGAGAATCCCACAGTTTTGTTTTTTTTGTTTGTTTGTTGTTGTTTTTTTTTTGGGGGGGGGGGGGCGGGAACCCGGGGTGGTTGAATGATAGAACGTTGGACTTCTAATGCTCGGGTCGTGAGTTCGATCCCGGCTGGGGCCAAATATTTGTGCTGGCTTTTTCATCGTTGCCCCGTCTTTGCTATCACCCTATGTGGTGGAAAAGGACGTTAAAACCCCCAAACACTCACCCCACCCCACCCCACAGTTTTGGCCATTACGGCATTTACGTGTCGGCCATTTTGACGTCACTGCCATGCACCGAATAACCGGCCGGTTTGAATCTCCAAAAGTGCAAAATCCAGGACTCGTCCTTGGTAATGATCCTATCTGTACTTTATCAGCGGCCGAGCTGGATCGTGTGAGCCAAACGTTTCCCGTATCTTTTTTTTTTTTTTTGGGGGGGGGGGGGGGGGTTTACCGGCTATGTAGGTGACCGAACTATGCAGTTAATAAAGTCAATCACGTCGAAACCATGTGCTGGCCATGCTGTTGATAACGGCGGCTACCGTGGCCAACTTGACTTGCCCGCGCGTGGGGTTTCTCTCTCTCTCTCTCTCTCTGTTTGTGAGCGACCTTGAACCAAATGAACTTTTTTTTTTTTTTTTTTTTTTGTTATCTCTATTGCAAGCCGGGGTGTCCAAAGCAAACACTGACGACGCGTCGCGTCCGGCGATTCTGTTTCAAGGACGAAACGTGACTTTTTTTTTGTGGCTTTGCTGTCCTGTAGTTAAAGGCCCTAAGTTTAAGATTTTTTGGCTCACAGATCGTTCTGAGCTGTTGTGGTGGTGGTGGTGGTGGTGGTGGTGTGGTGGCGTCTAGCATCACATCACTAAGGCTCAGGCTTAGTTGGTACAGTTCGCCCGTTAGGAGGGGGGGGGGGGGCTTATGTATACCAGTCACTTCCGTCGATATTTCGCATCAAGTGAAGTCGTAGAACGAAGTCAGCGGCCACGTGACTTCACCTATTGCCGGGTTGAGGGCAGTGAAGAGGTATACAACCTCTATATAATCTAGTCATGGTGGCAACAGCGCCTTTAATCATAAAAATAGGTCAAGCCATACATGTCACGTCGGTCACATCTTGAGACAGTAAAGAAGACAGGTGTGCTTACTCCAGCAGCAAACGTGAATGGTTTGGATATAAGTAACGGTGGCTCAACCTCACGCCCGCTCAGTTGTGTTTATAAACTGAGACACTCAAGGCTGCGATTGTTGTGTGTCTGTGACTGGACCATTTACTGACACAGCCGGACCGCGAATCGTAAGTACATTTAGTGAACGTGTTACAACGGAGAATACCATCTTCTCTCTTTATGTTGTTTCCATAGTAATGGAAACAACATCATAGGACGGGCTAAAAATTCCACGTCCAAAGACGGTCACGTTTTGTGGCATAAACGCATGTCGCTCCTCCCGGATACAAAAGAACGACGACCGTGATGACAGCAGGTGATTGAATGGAAACAACATATTGGGCTGGTGTCCATCTTGTTTGTCTTAGCATAGCTCGGCGTTTAACTCATTCTATGCCGAGCCGCTACGACTACACTGAGGCGTAACAGTTTGCTTACGTTTAACTACCTCCTCTTTCCAACATGACCGACTGTCAGGTTTCCTTGGTGACTGACTGACCTGCTGAAGGTGATGTTAAAGTAAAGCACAACAACCAAAGCAACGCTTCCCCTAACTCTAAAATCATTTGGCGCACATGGTGCAATATAATTATGTCACCACGGGATCCGCGCAGCTCAGTCAGTGGTGCCAGACGTATGATGGTAGCGTCAGTGTAGGAAGGGTTCTTACTTCTGTAATTGAAACCATTGCTTCTTGTATGTTGTATGACTTTCAGTTCTTCTTCTTCTTTGTCTTCCGTCTTCTTCCCAATTCTTCTTTATTTACGGAACAATTTGTTTGAAGCCGCTATGGTCGTGACGCCGCTTCTGAGATGGACAACTTCCGCTTTCAGAAGCTCTTCGGTGTGTGTGTGTGTGTGTGTGTGTGTGTGTGTGACGGTGTGTGTGTGTGTGTGTGTGTGTGTGATAGAGAGAGAGAGAGAAGGGGGGGGGGGGATAGAGACAGAGAGACAGAGGGGGAGATAGAGACAGAGAGACACAGAGAGAGGGTCAGCCATGTGACAGACGAGCGGGTCAGCTAGGTGCCCTGCGGTAGGCTCTGTTGCTATCATCACGTAGTAAAACCATAAACTTCAGTTGCTTAACGAATGCGCGAAGCCTGTCCCGCTGACAGCGTTCTCAGTGACTCTAATTATAGCACCTCACTCAGGACAATGTTCGGGTCAGGGAAAGGTCACAGCCGGCGCTGTTCCAAAGGCCATATATAGCCTTGCTGCCATTTACCGCCAGTCAGCGGCAATAAATCCCAGAGCATGAAGAGAAGACAGGGGTTTCCTAACGCGTGATTTCCTCCAGTCCACAGCCCTTGGTACAGTACTACAGTTTTTTTTGTTTTTTTTTCTGCACTGTGGCTCCTACTGAATGCTAGTTGGTATAGTGTTTTTTTTTTTGTTTTTTTTTTACTCCCCCGGGGGAAGCGCTGTCGCCGCGGTGCAGCGCCCACCCAATACCCTATCCTACAATTTTTATTTTTACAATTTTTGCTGGGGGGGGGGGAGGAGGAGGAAAGCCGGATAACCCGGAGAGAAACCCCCGATGAGTCAGCCGGCAGGCCAGGAAAAAAAACCGGTATCACATATCACAAGCTCGACCTGGGCTCCGTAACCCACGCTTTCATCGCCGTGACATTGGTGACGGCCATTCAGTAGCACAGCGGCTAAATCCGACGCGCTACCTATTAGACCACCGCTCACACCAGTTCGCCCTTTAGGGGGTGCAAATGTATACCAGTCATGTGCAGGAGGGGCCAAATAAACTCCAGTCGTCCACTAACGGGGACGACCGTATCCCCGCAACGCGGGACGGGGTGCAAATGTACTCCGGGGTCTGGCGAGGTGAAGTCACGTGGTCGCTGACTTCGTTCTACGACTTTACTTGATGCGAAATATGGACGGAATTGACTGGTATACATTTGCACCACCTAACGGACGAACTATACCAAGTGAGCTGTACTGATACCAGGGCCGCACCACTAACCTTCCTACAAAACGGATTTGCCCACCAGAACAGACAAACAGTTTCCTGAAGCAAGACATCAGTGTCGACGAACTACATGGACTAACATGAACATTTTTTTTTTTTTTAATGTAATTTTGATAGTCTGGTGATGCGGCGTCCATGCCGACCCCCACATACCAAAATAGCTCAAAACTGTGCACTCTGTTACACATGCCCCGCGCATGCACAAGGAAGTGTTTTAAAAAACAGGTCACCGGTGACTTATCAAGTGAAGTCTGCCATTTATCAACGACACATCCAACATGCCTCTGTTCATCAAAACCCAAAATGTGGCATCAAGTGCACGTTTAACAACTGTTAAAAAAAAAAAAACCCCAAGGGAAATTCACTTTCATAACGTCGGTCTTGTTGCTTCCTAACTTTGCTTCATTTACATTGGATTCTGTGACCAACAACGCTCGCTATGTCGACCAAATAATAATAATAATAATGAGTACTGTGTAGGCGCTTTACCCAGTTTCAGGAATCGGCTCAAAGCGCTGCAAAACTGAGCCCAACACGCACGCTCACGTGAATCACACGCATTCTCTCACACACTGGACATGAACACATTGCAGTCACGTGGTGCGAAGGGTCAGCATCAGCTATTTAAATTTCGGAATTTAGAATTTTCAAATTTTTGGTGGGTCTGAACATTTCCAAAGCAAGAGGGGAGGAAGCCGGTAGTACCCGGAGAGAACCCCGCGACGATCGGCCCGAATAAACGGTGCCACATACGAGAAGGAAAATTTCTTTGCCCCGACTCGAACCGCTGACCTCTCGCACTGGTGACAAGTCTCTTAACCACTAGACCACCGACCGCCCCAAATGGAGTATCCCTGACTTCGGTCGCTTCGAAGCTTCGGAAGTGGCGTTTCAGCTCGGATCTCCACCCAGTTTCAATCCATCATTTTTCTTCTTTCTTCTTCTTCTTCGCTTTTGTGGGTGTGTTTACTGCCTCGCTGTTCCACTTTATAATTTTTTGGTTTGCACATGGCAGCTGCTGCCACCCAGAGACTGTAGCAAACACGACGGACATCATATGGGCATATTTGTTATGTATTATTTCTTCTGATCTGGTGACTCTATATCTGCAGTCTGTTTTCCCAAACATAATTATGTGACCCGTTCTCGCGAAAGGGACCGTAAGTCGCGCTAGGCCGAACGCCCGCTACAGGCGAAAAGGACCGTGCGGGGGCTGGTCAGTATGGCCGCCTTGTGACTAAGTAGGCAACTTCAACTGCTGATATCTCTTGTCAATTTCAGCTAGTGCAGCTTTTCATTCTTATACTGAATTAAAACTGCATAACCAGTAGACTGCAGTGATGTACATATCTCAAAATTGATATTTTTCGACTTATGGTCCCTTTTGTGAGAACGGGTCAATATAAGTGCTTGTATCCCTGCTTGTTCAGTCTTCGAAGTCAGTTTTGAAACCTGTTTCTCATTTAAACCCGATAGATTTTTTAAGGTATATTCACATCTTGTTTTAAGGACTACCTTTATCTTTTAACGACCTGGCGGAGAAAGATTTTTGCTTTGCCGCGAATGAGTCTTTGTTGCCTGCGCGGCGTTAAGCACTAACTAACTAACTAACTAACTAACTAACTAACTAACTAACTAACTAACTAACTAAGTGCTTGTAGTACCATGTACTTTTCATCCGTACGTGCTCTCTGATATTCACGAAGCAGGTATTTTGCGTGGACAGTACATCTACATCCTGGATAGCGGTATTTTCCTGATATCTGTGTGTCCTTATATTTCTTTTCTTTCCTTCGAAATCTTGTTCAGTGGTACATCAAAACAGTTAATTTCCTCTGTCTGTCTGTCTGTCTGTCTGTCTCTCTCTCTTGTAGCAACTGATAGTGGTCAGCAACCGTGTGTGTGTGTGTGTGGTGTGGTGTGTGTGTGTGTGTGTGTGTGTGTGTGTGTGTGTGTTTTGTGTGTGTGTGGTGTGTGTGTGTGTGTGTAGTGTGTGTGTGTGTGTGTGTGTGTAGAGTAGCAAAGGACAAGATGTAAGACAGGTCTCTGTCCTTCTATCCTTTGGAAATAAAGTGTCATTGTCTTGTCTTTGTCTTGTCTTGTCTTGTCATTCTCTCTCTCTCTCTCTCTACCTCATGAACAAGTTTCAAGTGTTCAATTACTTTAAAAAAAAATTCATTATGTCCTGGTGCTTTTACGCGCATGATAATAAAAACCCTGAAAACTTGAAAATCCGGTGACTCTACTGTCGCTGTAGGCGCGGAGTTTGTTTTCCGAAACACGGTGACAAATGAAAGTTGGGTGAGCTACTGGTGGGGCACGGCCTCGAAAGTTCCCAGAAAGCAGCTCGCCGTTACATATTTCATGGAGGTGTCCGAAAGGGTCTTTGCACGCCAATTCTGTGGTCATTTTTCTCTCTCTTTTATGCGTGTGCCATGGTGTTTTAGTGCGAGGCTAATAATAATAATGAGTATCGGTATGGTATGGTATGGTATGGTATGGTAGACTTCTCCTCGGCGCCCGTATCCATCTCTAATGAGATGCTCTAGGCGCCGCAAGGCTGGAGGACGAAGCAGGGAAAGCTGCTGCCGCTAGGCGCTTTATGTGCAAACCTCCACCCTGCTATTCATCTGGTGCGTGCGACAGTATTTCTGTTGTTACCACGCACCGGCCACAGCCTACTCTTCTTCGAAAGATGAACGTGGGATTTTTAGCGTGCACACTTGATATTTGTGCGTGCGTGTGTACACGAAGGCGAGACAGGCACCGCAAACGAGTCTGCACATGGATTTGACTCGAAAAAATCCAACCATATTCCTGCCCACCGGGGACTCGAACCAGGCAGCTCAGGATCCGAAGTTGGATGCCTTAACCACTGGACCAAATCCACTGTATAGGCGCTTTACCCAATTTCACGATTCGGCTCAAAGCCGCCGCGAACTGAACCCAACACGCACGCTCACGTGAATCACACGCATTCTCTCACACACTGGACATAAACACATTACAATCACGTGGTGCGAAGGGTCAGCTCAGCTATTTAAATTTCGGAATTTAGACTGAATTGCATTTATTTTTCAAATTTGGTGGGCTGAACATTTCCAAAGGCGAGCGTGGGTTTTGTCCTTTCTGACGTCAGACGACCACTCTGACCTGACGTTCTGGCATGATGTTGACTGTCGTGCCATCTCTAGGGAAAGCAAACACCAGCTGCACACCCCGGCCTTTGTAAATAATTATTGTCTTAGAAAACTGGCATGCTTATGGCTGCTGCAGCAGCCGGGGACACAGGTGTTCTAAGACGGGGGTGTCAGGAAGAACAGGGTGTAGGTAATATTTTACTTAAGAAAAGAAAAGAAAAGAAAAACAAACAAACCTTTATTGTTCCTTTCGGCAGTTCGGGCTGGGGGGGGGGGGGGGGGGTGTGGGGAGAGTGGAGGGGGGGGGGGACAGACTGGAGGGGGGCGAGCGTGGGGCTGCCAATCCTACTTTTCAATTTTGCTGACGGAGGAAAGCAGAGAGAGAGAGAGAGTGGGTGGGTAGGTGTTTTGGAGTTTAACGTCCTTTTCCACCACGTATGGTGATATCAAAGACGGGGCAACGAGAAAAAGGCCAGCACAAACATGTGGCCCCCAGCCGGGGTCGAACTCAAGACCCGAGCACTGGGAGTCCAACGCTCTACCATTCGGCTATCCCGGCTCCCCGAGAGAGAGAGAGAGAGGGAGAGAGAGAGAGAGACGAGAGTTTTGTTGGTTGTTGGAAAGGGAGGGGGGGGGGTGCGGGCGGGTAAAGTATATTTTTTTCTCCAAGTACAAGTGTGATGTTAAAGACAGGGCAACGGACCTCTCCAGACCGAGCGTTAGTGGCCAGTCAGAAAGTACCGCGTATGGGTAGAGATCTAAGACGGAGTAACGAGAAAAAAGGTCAGCTCAGATATTTGGCCCCAGCTGGGATTCGAACTCACGACCCCATTATTGGAAATCCAATGCTCTACCACCCGGTTGTCCCAGCTAATCGGCCAGTCAGAAAGTTGAGAGGCCGCACAAACTTTCACACAGTTTAATTACCAAGAACCCGGCCACCGGCACTTACGAAGGCCGGTCTTTGTAATTATGCAGTTGACACTGTATTCTTTCTTATATCCAACACGATCTGACAGATCGACAACAAACTGCCATATGCAAGGAAAACGAATAAGCGGCAATTCGTGTGGGCCCTAGCAACAGTAACTAGGGGGCTCCTGGAAAGTTCTATTGTCTGGATTCTAAGCGGTTTTGTGCGGTCGCCATTGATTTGCCCGCCCATGCCTTACATGTCGCCGAATCAGTCAAGCATGATTGAATCAACTGAACCGAGTTACAATCTTCTGTTACAATCCTCAGCCCCCTCCTCCCCCCCCCCCCCCTCCACTATTCAGCAATACTCAGTATCCCTGTGTTAGTAAGAAAGGTCGCTAACCTGCGGTGGAATCAATTCACATCGGGCATCGCCCTTGCTCCGGTAGTACGGTACGATTGGCAATAGCATAGCAAGCCGATACGATCACATTAACTTTCTCTATGCTGAGAGTTTGTCATAGTAGAACAAGAACAAGAACCTTTATCATACACAAAACAGAGAACTTACTCACTCTCTGGGGCACAGAGTCTTTCAGTGGAAAGTACCTCTGTGCACAGTGGGGAAATGGCGCTCACTGCGCTACCGTGACGGGCCTAAATTGTCTCGGTGCTCTCAAACACAAGGTCGCGCACTATGTCATCCTTGACCAGCTTTGAACCCAGAGGGATCCTCAATGGCGCAAGTGATGGCAGGCTGTCTTCAGAGTGAAAGTAGGCGTGTTTCTGAATCAGAGACATACATAACATGTCTCTGTCTGAACGGACAGATCTATTATTACATTCAGTCCTAGAGCACGGGTGTGTATGCTTTTGTAATCGTCTCTTATTCCACCACAAGGCAGGTACGTGATCGTCTGCACCGTGCAATAATACTTGCCTGTAGAGTGCAACACCCTTGCCTGTCAGAGTGCAACCCCCTTGCCGTTTACTCACATCCTGTTGGATCAGTGTACCACGTAAACAGTGCCATCAAAGCGCAACAATAATTGTCCGCTGGCAAAGATTTTGCCCAAACGAAAAGTGGTCGGATATTCAAGACTTCGTTTCAAATCGAATCATATGACACACAAGTCTCTGCTTTTCTAAAAAAAATTCGCCATTTTTAAAAATGGCGCTGGGTGTAAGCAATCACATTTTCACGCCCCGCCGAAAAGGGACTGCACTCTGGAGTCTATAGCATACTAACAGATGGTTGCTTCCCTTTGGATGGTAGAAACCCGTTTAGCTAGAGCTGTATGTAGTTCCTCACCTCATGCTGTCATGACTGAGATTAAAAGTAGAAAGTTGGCGATCCCGAACATAGGAAGTCTGCAGTGAAGCGTCGTGAAGGTGAGGACACCAATGGGGACCTCAGCACGGAGAGAGTTAAGGGCCGCTGCTACACGTTGCCAGGATCGGCACTTGCAGGGCTGGAAACCCTAATTAAATCGCTGGCGGCCAGCTGGCATATCCTCCTTTCCGGTGCCGGCGCGGCAATAGAAAGCCGTCCTATTTTTCCTGGCAGCCAGCTAGCCACAGGCAGCCCCGTACAGCCAATTGACCAATCACTGCCCAAACCTTGCAACGCCGCAGGCTGCGTGTGCGGCAAAAACCCCTGCCCGCCAGCAACCAGCCGAGTACGGCAACACGTACGCTTTTACAGTGGTGGCAGCATGTGTTTGTTTATCGATGCATCAGGAAAAGCGATCTAAGTTACAAACGGTTGAAAGTCTCAATACGTTTTTTTAGGCATACAACAACGCCGAGGAAAACTTTTCATCGAACGCGTTTAATCCGTGCATCAGAATTACTCATTTGTGACCCGATCTCACAAAAGGGACCGTAAGTCGAAAAATATCAATTTTGAGATATGTATATCACTGCAATCTACTGGTTATGCAGTTCAATCCAATATTATTGCACCCCACCAGGGACCTAGGCGGCCCCTGGACCCCGGCCTAGTAAGCCGAAATCACTCTTTCCAATGTTAGGCCCTGAATATAAGAATGAAAGCCGTACTACTAAAATTGACAAGGGATATCAGCAGTTGAAGATGGCTACTCACAAGGCGGCCATACTGACTCCCGGCACTCTTTTCGCCTGTAGCGGCGTTCGGCCTAGCGCGACTTACGGTCCCTTTCGCAAGAACGGGTCACATTTAGCAGACTTTAGCATCTGAAACCATTGCAGTGGCTCTGGTAGGCGTATATGATGTTCAGCGTGCGTAGACGCGTACCCCGTACTAAGCAGACGACATTTGGTAGCGGACTGAAATGACACCACCTACACAACACTGACTGGCGACTATTTTTAGCGACTCGGTCTATCGACGTGTAGTGAGGTATTGAAGCGTTAGGCCAAAGAAAGTCATAGATGAGCGGTGGTCTAACAGGTAGCGTGTCGGATTTAGCCGCTGCGCCACTGAACGGCCGTCACCAATGTCACGGCGATGAAGCGTGGGTTCGAGCCCAGGTCAGTCGAGCTTGTGATATGTGATACCGGTATTTCCTGGCTGCCAGGCTGCTCATCGGGGGTTTCTCTCCGGGTTATCGGGCTTTCCTCCCCCAGCAAAATTGAAAAAAAAAAAAAAAAAGGTATTGGGAGGCGCTGCACCGCGGCGACGCGCTTCCCCCGAAATGGATAATAAAGTAGTAAAAAAGAAAAAGTCACGAAAATGGTCGCAGTGGCCAATAGGAACATTTATTTATTTGGCATTACAGCCTTAGAGCTTTGTAACGAACACGAACACAAAGACTTTAATGTTGTGTGTTAGCCATGTCTTTAGTCTAATCTGTGTGTGTCATCGAGGGGTGGGGGGGGGGGATAAATGCAACAGCTGTTTTACTGAAGAAAGGGAAGCAGGCTTCGACATTAGCTGATGCATGTACCAGATGCACGACATGATAAAACTCTGTTTTATGTGTCTGCCGCTCGGAACATTTGAACGGTAAATTTCTAAGCCAGGGACCACAGCTTGAACAGAATTGTATTTGTGCAAGAGGGGAGACCAAGAGCGTTTCCTTCTATCCGTTCTGTCGTTGTGAAGTTTCAATACACCGTCTTTGGCGCGCCTCTGCACAGGATATTAAATAGTTGACGGTTCTCTTGACAAAGAAGCCATGAATATAAACTCTTGAACTGCTTGAGCTGTCAGTCTAAAGCAGGGGAATCGCCATGTTGAAACTGAGAATACACCGGATTCCATGGCCGTGCGCATGCTTTGAAAAGGCATTAAGACGCCAGTGAATGGTTTCTGCTTGCCTGGCCACACACACACACACACACACACACACACACACACACACACACACACACACACACACACACCCCACACTCACACACACACACACACACACACACACACACACACCACACTCACCCACACACCCACACACAAACCTCCGCCGAGTAGTCAGACTGTACAGAATATTGCAGGTGTATACCGAGATGACACACATTTTTCCATGCGGTGAGGTTATGAGTACTCTGAACAAACCGGCACCGCTTGTATTCCCTAGCAACAGCGGTTACTAGGGGGTAGGCTATTATGGATCGAGGGAACTCGTACAGGTCTGTTTTTAGACGGTTAGGGTTAGGGTGAGGGTTAGGCTTAGGGTTAGGGTTTGGTTAGGGTTTGAACGCGCTATCGGGTGTTTCCGGAATCCCGTGACCTCAGGTGACGTCCGTCTAAAAATAGACCTGTACGAGTTCCCTCCATAATAGCCACCACCAGTTCAGACGAGGGTTAAACAAGATGGCTAACGGCTGGGCTAAATCTTGCCTCAGTACTAAAGCCGGTTTTCGACGGCAATTCCTCTCAGTTGGTGCTGTCTTTACTATGATAGTATCGAACAGACACGGACTGGTGGACGGTTGTCGACGGTAAAAGTGACGATTGGTTGGATTAACCGATTAGAGTGACACTAGTCCTCCAGTTCAAAACTGCTATCATTCTTCACTAAAGTGTCGTAAAGTTCTGTGTGTGCTATGGCGTGTAATCATGTATAGTATTAGAAAGAAGTTTATGGAACATAAAAGAGCAATGCCATGTCGTAAGTAGAAACCCAAAAACACGATGAGGAACCGCTGCTGATCCGGTGAAAAACCGAGTGCCACTTAAACCTGAAGAGTCACTGCAACAAAAACTTGATGACATCTTTCTGTTTACACGAAAAGAAGTGTGTGTGTGTGTGTGTGTGTGTGTGTGTGTGTGTGTGTGTGTGTGTGTGTGTGTGTGTGTTGATAGCCAACTCGTCATGCACGTCACTAACTACCGCTCCGCAAACTGAATGTGCAGGGTCAGTGTGCATGACACTGACAAACTCAGTCAACCCGCGTAAAACGCGGCGACAACGAGCTAAGCTTCCGTCCATGCATTCCCACGTCGTACATTTTTGTTAGCCGACATAACAGTGCTGGAGATCCTCGCCTACGTAGGTTTGACGTCATACGCTCCAGAAAAAGAAAGAGTTTGATTTTGTCGTCTGCGCTGGCGTGCTACGTCGATAGGAATTACTCGCCCCTTCCTCTCCTGCCCTCTCAAACGTGCCGTCTGAGCCAGAAGAATGGAAGAAGAAGAAGAAGGGAAAAAAAAAGCCCCGGCTTGGCTTAAATGAGCTAATGCTTCCATTTTTATGCTCACATCATTCTGAGCTGTTTCACAATCTATCATCAAACCACTTAGACATTGGATTTGCACTGAGCCAGCAGAAGCGTATTCGATGACGAGGCGACCACGCTGAGTGCCGCCGCGGCCCCATACCAGCATCCTAGCAACAGCCGTAGAATTTGAATGAATGTTCGACCGCTCGCGGAAAGTGTAAACTACACTGCTGTACTAATCATCAAGATAGAGTATTTCTAGCGTACAGGCGCATTTACGAGCGAAGTTGTTCCAGAACATACGCTGGATTAGCAAATATGGAACTGAATTAGCCCGTTTAAAGAGCAAGATTCTAAGATGAATGACAAAGCTACACAGAACACATTTTTTGTTTGTTTGTTTGGGAACAACTGCTTGTGTCAGTGCGCCTGTGCGCCCTCAATCAATCAGTCAAGCAATCAATGAATCAATCAATCTGTTATCATTCTGTCATTTGTCATAAATTAAAGCGGCATGCCGCAGGATGAGCACCCCCCCCCTCCTCTCCTCCCCCTCTACCCCGTGTCAACAACGTGTTTCGCACAGATGCTTCCACTATTGAGTCAGCGATCTTCTCAAAGTCTATTTTAGAGAGCTTTGTAAACGAGCGAAAAAGCGAGCACGTAAGAGTTGCACTGGGACGGCCGCTTGGCCGCAGCTGTATTGTCTACTCAAAGGTAACGGATAGTTAAGTGGGAGACAACTGTGCCTGTATGGGAAGAGTGATAATTATAATAATAATTTTATTTATAAAGCGCATATTCATATAAAATTACATGCTCTAAGCGCTAACGAAAATTAGACAGACAATAAAACAGAAAAAGAAATGAGACATTTAAGCAGTAACAAGGAATACCCCAGAATGACAAAACTGAAAAATCGACAGGCAGGATCGTGAAACCCAAAGAGATCTTGTTTGAAATTTTTTTCCATGACAAAATTGCTTGAAATAGGTAAGTTTTTAGACTGCTTTTGAATGAACTTTCTGATTTTATTGATCGTAAAGATAATGGCAGCATGTTCCAAGTTCCAAAGCTCTAAATGGAAAAAAAGAACGTCTACCCTAGTTACGCATTTTATATCGAGGTACAGACAAAAGATTTGAATTTTCAGAACGAAGACTCCACATGAAGAGTGATCCACAAGATCTTGCAGATCCCAGCACAGAAAGAAAAATGATAGAAATAATAGCGATCACTACTTGCCACCGTCAGTTTTTGGCTCTAGCCTGTTTCTTACAAACGGGCCACTTCACTAGCTAGTGACGTGGGCGACAAGCGCATGCTGTGACTCATATCTTAGCAACGATGGCCCCCAAAAATGGTTCATCAGTTTTGCACACATCAAAATGGTATCGCGTTCTTGTCACAGTTATCACCCTAGTTAGGTATCTTTGAATAATGTATAAGCGGAGCTGGACGTGCCAACGAGAATTGCAACGACCCGAAGCTGTCCTACAAGTGGCAGGCGCAGCGCTATTCGGCTTGCCCGGCATGGCCCGCCCAACAGTCTCAAAGACGACACTGGGGAGATGACTGAGAATTGGGCTGGAACGCGTATGGGCTTTTCCTAGCTCTGAGATGCCATCTTGAACTGAGCTGAACTGAGCTGAGTTGAACTGAGCAGAGCTGAGCTGCGTTGAGCTGACCTGAACTGAGCAGAGCTGAGCTGAACTGAGCAGAGCTGACCTGAGATGAGCAGAGCTGAGCTGAGTTGAGCTGACCTGAACTGAGCAGAGCTGAGCTGAGATGAGCTGAACTGAACGGAACTGAGCTGCTGTCGGACGAAAGGCCTTTAACTGTCATGCTTCGTCAGATGCGTCGACAGCTACCCCCTTTCTGCCAGTCCTACCTCTGTGTCTTCGGATATTGATTTTACTCACCGTCCACGCATCCAAGGCTTGAGTCCTCTGTATGCGCGCTATTTTGAGATGAAGGTCGATCTCGGCCTGCAGGTCTGTTGACTAAGGCTCTTACGCTAACTGGGTTTTGGACGACGATGGTGGCAGATAGGGTAGGATAATTAGGCTTTTTATATAGGGGAACGTAGAACAAATTTGATCCTAACTGTTTTTCTTGCTATTTTCACTGTATACACGGCCGTTTACGGTGACGCGGACAGAGGAAAAAAACTCGCAGAAACCGCCACAGCGTAAGGGGCTTGTGTTCTACTGATTTCTGTAATAAAAAGTTAGGATCAAATTTGTTCTACGTTGTTCCGGTTTTTTTTTTTATACCAGAAGAGGAATCAGCGTATGTAGCACCGTTCATTCGGGCCGATCGTCGGGGGTTCTCTCTGGGTACTCGGTTTCCCCTGTGCTTTGGAAATGTTCAGCCCACCAAATTTGAAAAATAAATGCAATTTTAAATTCCGAAATTTAAGTAGCTGAGCTGACCCTCGCACCACGTGATTGTAATGTGTTTATGTCCAGTGTGTGAGAGAATGCGTGTGATTCACGTGAGCGTGCGTGTTGGGTTCAGTTCGCGGCGCTTTGAGCCGATTCATGAAATTGGGTAAAGCGCCTGTATAATACACATCATTATTATTATTATTATTATGTGTAATAATAATAATAATAATAATAATAATAGGGCGCCTATCCCCGGGAAACGAGTTCTAGGCGCATTACAATCTAAAACCGAAGTAAAAACAACAACAACAACAACAACAACCCGTTCACTCAATGTACACTACGTAAGAACAACTAAAAAAGTAAAAGAGCACACACACACACACACACACACACACACACACACACACACACACACACACACACACACACACACACACTACCAGTGATAAAACCCCAAACAAAAGGATAGACTGGAATGAGCCAGATAAAACCTTAAAAGATAGCAGTGGTGAGGAGCTAAAAGGAAGACTGACACTATAAGACTTGCATATGATACCACCCTTGCGCATTTTGAGATCACAGCTCATAAGTATGATCGCGCAGATCAGTCCAGATATTTTAAATTCTTGAAAATACACCAGTTAACTCTGCGCATTCACACAACACTCACACACAAATGAAACAGCAGGGCCCACGGCTACGTGAATCAGGAGAAGGCAAGTTGAAACCTGACAGATAAGTTTTAAACTCTGATTTGAAATCCGACAGAGTAAGTTGCTGTCTCACGCTAGCAGGCAGCGAGTTCCAGACTGTTGGGGTGGTAAACCAGAACAGCGTTCGCCAAAAGATTTCTCTAGGGAATTTTGAGAAGTTTCTCACTGGACTGATAAGCGGAGGGTACGCGACGGATTGTATGTGTAGAGTGAAGCGGACAAATAAGGCGGGAGGGTATCATCGAAATGACGATACGCCAGAACTGCTAGCTTGTACTGAATACGGAAACTGACCGGCAGCCAGTGCAGTTCTTTCAAGACCGGTGTAACGTGGTCTCGCTTGTCTTTCTAACGCACTAAGAAGGTATAGGGTACGGAAAAAGGGGTTGGCTTCGAGCATTTCCTAAGATTTTTTTGTTGTAAAAACCAGTTTAGGCCTATTTATTTATTTTTGTCAGCACAGATAGTCTAGGTGTCAAAATGGTGTGATGATAGATACCACGAAAACGATCTGTTAGCAGAATCATTACTGGTATTAGTATCTTTCAATATCCTACTCCAATACTACATCTCTTTGAAAATCAATATCATGGATATATAGAATGACTAAATCAAATTGCTCTGTCAGTCGGTGCGGAGGCGGGGAGGTGGCTGTGGTCACAGTGCCGCACGCGGCAAGCACGCGGCGCGGCGATGTACTCCGGCAAAGTCTCAATGCGTACGACAGGTATACAAGAGTGTTTGGGAAACTTTTCATCAAATGCGCGGAATCTGCATCAGAATCAGTCACTTGGGTCACAGTCTATCATCTGAAACCATCGTGGCGACTCTGGTGAGCGTATGAGTTGTTCTAGAAGTTTGCCATGTCAGTACTGAGCAGCCGACATCTTTGCCGGGTTGCGGACTGAGGACGGACCAGCTGGACGGCACTGATTGGTCGCTATTTTTATCAGCTTTTTTGGGCCGGGTCCCAGTCTGTTCAAAAATGGACCTTAAGTTCAAAGAAAGTCACATTTCTCTAATATTAGACGCCACAAAGTCACGAAACTGGTCGCAATGCCGGGCCAAATGAAACATCATGTCCTTCCATCTGGCAAACAGCCGGCTTACAGCTCTGAAAGCGACAGACGTTTAAACTCCCAAACATCCACCCACGTGACCCTGGAAAGCGGCAGCCGGTTTTCCATCTCAGCGGAGTTACGAGCATAGAGGCCTTAAACTGAAGTCAAGAGCGATTCGAATCTCTGCGGAAAAGGGGCGTGGTTTGAGCACCTTCGTGAGCAACAAACTAACTTTTCGCTTTTCGGGAAAGACGTCTTTACATGCATTGTAAGATGAATAGCAGAGCGGGAAAGGCCGTATGGCGGTCAGTGTGTCGCCACCTGCGCCGGGGGCGGTTTTGACTAATGCCGGACGGTCACGTTTTGACTTGTGGACGGTTTTGACTTATGTACGCCCGGAGAGAGGGAAAAGACAGCATCGTGACATAATGCATGCAGCAGGCGTCTGTTCAGCTAATGTGTCATTTCACGGTTCAAGGAAATTGTTGCAGAAAGGTGACAAGCATAGTCACGCCCGGCGCCGGGGAGTTTGCAGCGCAGTGCATAGCTGATCAGGCAAGTAAACTCGGCCATCGTCAATCCGCAGCACAGACCGGGGAGATTTAAGCCTCTGTGTTCATGATGTCGCTGAGATGAAAAACTGCCGCGGCTTTCGAATCTCTATTGTTATTTACCAGATAGAAGGGTGCTTCATAATCAGCTATGACCATCGCAACCGTGTTCGTGACTTTGTGCCTTCTAATATTAGAGAAATACGATTGGCGATGTCTATTGTACAGATCTAATGAAGTTTGAACCCCCGGCCTCCCCCCGCACTCCACCCGGCCACCCATCCACTTTCCCGGCCAAACGCTCACTGAGCGAATCAGCCCCCTGTATTTCCGGCTTAGCCAACCTAAACCGGATAGCACAGCGTATATTATCTGATCCGGCAAATACATTCTGTCAGCCTGTAGTCCATAGACCCAGGATATTAAAGGTCTACAATCTCGACAAAAATCCGCAGACACTTTTTTTGTTTTGTTTGTTTTTGTTTTTTTATACTGCGACTCCTTCGACTGTGCGTAATGCGAGCAACTCTGTCACAATCAATTTCAGAGTTTTCAGCGCTTCACTCAGAACCCCTATGAAACCAGCGCGTGTGTATGCGGTGACTTCTTTGTGCTTTTGGTCAGTAAGCGAGACACATAGCGTGTCTAGCGGGTGTTGTGTGCTGCACGAGAAGACTTGCCACTGCGATCTTTCTCGCTCACTGACTGTCAAAAAGCAAACTGAGCTGGGAAATCAGCCCCCCTCCCCCCCCCCCCGACCTTTTGCTTTTATACGGGTTTCAGAGCCGCTGAAAACAGAGTTGACCCTGTGCATTTTGCACACTTGGATTTTTGTTTGTTTGTGGCTTTTTTGTTGAGATGACAGACCATTAAGCTGTCCGTCCCCGTGTAGAACCTCCGAGAACCGATTATATCGCGATGTCTCTTGTACAGATCTAATTAAGTCGGAACGTGATACAAATTCATCATCCCCCCCAACCCCCACCCCTCAGGCTCTCCACTCCCCCAGTCCAGCATCCTGTCATTGAAGCTCAGCCCACCAGATCTGATCAGACGGCGATAAAGCTGATCAGGCAAGTAAACTCTGCCACCGGCGTTCCGGCCGCACAGAGCCGGCACAGAGCGAGGATATTAACCTTTCCATTCCCGTCGATAGACCCTTTGCGAAAGGAGTATTTATCGGCACGTGTCAGTGTTGTACAGATCTAATCAAGTCGGGAACCTGATTAAAGTTCAACCTTTTCCTTTTCCTGTGTCAGTAACTAGTCACTGAGTCAGTGTCACCAGTCACGGTATGCTTGTCCACTGACTTGTTGTAAGATGTGCGTGAATGTCGGTGAGTGATCGGCGCTTTTAGTTTTATTCTAAAGAAGTGCGCCCTACAAATGCCATTTATTTTTATTTATTTATTTATTTATTTATATTATTATGTTTAGACGATCTGGACACGAAAACTATGATTGCAGTGAGAAAGCACACGTCAGTTATGCATGGCATTGCCGGCTACCAGTCAACAATTGACTTGGGCTACAGCCGCGGCCGGACACTGACAGATGCCGCAAACTGAATAAGTTTCAAGAAAAACACTATATAGGGTCTATATATTATTCCTCTTAAACATAACGTTGCATATGACACCCTTGAAATGCTATAAAATTCACCGAAAAAATCACAAAAATCCACCAGCCAAAACTGCAGAGCAAATTTCAACAAATTCCAATATTCCGTTTTTTGGCAATGTTAGCAGCGACCACATACCCCTTATTCCTCTGTCGTCTGCTGGCTCTTGTGCCAGCCGCGCATGAATACAAATAGTCCACAACTGAGCCAGGCTCATTTTCCCTAATTTTACTATTACCTGGCATGAAACTGATTTACAAAGCCAACAAAAAACCCAGATTGCCATTTTTTCCGTCTGCACACAAATTTAAAAAGGGGGGAAAATTTTGTACTATATTTAGCGTATAGTAGTTCTTACTACATGCCCCGGAAGCTGTTAGTGTTCTGTAGCCTTGACGTACAGCCGATACTTGTAGGCCGAGTTCCTATTTCAAGTCAAGATTGTTTGGCTGCGCTGCGTTAGTCTATACAGACTGCGTACACGTGTGGTCTTTAAGCACCATGTGGTGCATGTTAATGTGTTAATCTGGACTGACCAGCCGTTATTCCTCGCTCAGTCAGTTCAGTCCTCGCCCCTTCCCAGAGTTTAAGGGCCCTTGCACACTGGCGTCATGCGACATTGTCGCGCCACGCGTGCAGCAAATTTTGTCGCGCGTCTACGTATGCAACCCCTTGAAGCGCGAAGCGACAGGCGTAGCACGATTGAAAAATTCTGTCGCGCGGCGATAGGACCTGTTCTATTCGGCGCGCTTGACGCGCGCGTGTAGCGTGGTTTCAGCCAATCAGAAGAGCCAGCCAGCAAGGGCCCACTCGCCATCCTCTTCTCTTCCAAGATGGCGGAATTGCGAGAAGACGAAATGTTTCGCCTCATCGACCGGTATCGTGAACAGGAAACCTCTACAATTTTCAGATCGATTCATATCACAGTCGACGGGTATGCCGTTTTTGTTGTGTCACTCTCCGCTGACTCACACTACGGTAAATGCTACATAAATGGAGTAAATAAAACTAGACACAACCGAACCGCCGGGTTGTCACTGATCAGTCTCTCATCGTCCCAGTCTACGATATCATATCATACGATACAGCAAAGCCGGGTTTGTTGTAGCTTAATTCTATCAAGTTATCGTGGCCTCGATCACCAGTCTCTATTCAGACTGCGAACAAGCAGCCTGAAGTTTATGATTCGTTTCAGATCCCTAATATTTCGCATTCCATCGCACACTCAGAAGCACTGACTCGTGGCGAGATCACTGACTGCACGCGGCGCGCAAGACTCCACGTGTGAGAGCCTTCACTGTGCGTGAAGCACGCAAGGGGCGACACGCGTGGCGCGCGCGATGTAGCACCGACGCTAGTGTGCACCGGGCTTAAGTTTTGGCGCCGGCTTGACCGGGGGCGTCAATTGATGATACATACGTGGTACCAAAGACTATGGTGGTACCGCCTGAATACCGCGGCTTAGCTCTCGGGTAGTTTCAACCGGCCCACGTAGTGTAGTGGTTAGCACTTCGGACCATGGAACGGGAGACCCGGGTTCGAGTCCCAGCCGAGGCAAGCGGGATTTTTCCTACTTAGGTCGGCTCCTACCCAGAGCGGGTGTGCTATGGGCCCAATGGGGAGGCTGTTGGCACACAGCCGAGTTTCACCCACTTCACGGATGCGATTTTGGGGGTGCTTCCTTTGGTAATCCACGTCTTATGATGTGGATGATTACACGGCCGGCACCGTGCCCGCATCACGTGGGTGCCGCAGTTTTCGGGCCTGGTGAACACCGGGATATTTATGACAGGAAGCGTGGAATGCGGCCCTGTCCCGCAGTCCCAAACCACACGGACCTCCATCTTACCATCATCCTCATCTCCATCATCATGCATGATAAAAATTGCCTCAGCTTCCGAGCCCTCCGTGGATTCCACCCATGACCTGGGAGGAACACCACTGGAGCTGGCGAAGAGTTGGGGCAGCAACAAAAAAAAAAAAAAAAAAAAAGTTTCAGCGAAGGTTACCTAGTTTTGCCGGCTGTTGCTCAGTGTCACCCACAAATTCTGAGGCCGGATCTACGCGACAGACCTGTGCGAGCTAGACGTAAAGACAGACAGATGTTCTCTTCATTTTGTCTCTGTATTCTGTCTCTGGTGGCGGCTTTCATCACAGGGTTCTAGCCAAGAAATGGTGTAATTTCTTTTTTGCTTGGGGAGAAATTTCTTGGGGGCTTGCCAAAGATCAGTCGACCAACTGAGAGTGTCATTTCCCCCCCCCCCACCCTCCCTGCTCATCGATCCAGATCTTCCAATGAGCCCCCCCCCCCACACACACACCCTTCCCCACTTCCTCTATATTAAATACCCCCCCCCCCACTCACCCCCCCCCCCCGCCTCACTTGAAACTCCGTAAAACGTGACCTTTTATTTTCTATCTTGCCCTCAAAAAATAACACTGCCAACCCAGTATAGGGGCAAGCCCGAAAAATCACATGCTCTCAGTAGCACAGCACGGGTTACGGACACTGAGCAGGCGCAGGCCACCTCAGGGATGAGGTAGACATTTCGGGCTGGCCGCTGAGCACACAGAGCTAATAACAAAAGAGGTCCAGAGGTTTCAAAGATGATGACTATAGAAAGGGCGACTACTTAATTAGAACAGATGCCGCTTCCCGGATGCTCTCGGTGACTGACGTGTATGGGTATTATTAACTCTTTTAAAAAAAACCAGGCAAAAACTTGCAATTTTGCTTGAAATCTTCAGACCACTGGGCGCCACTTCAAGCCACTATTAGGCAATCTGCAGCGGTCTGGGGCCTAGCGGTGAAAGGCCCACCCGCCTTGCGTAATGACTGATATTAGTGACTTTAAGGAAAAGCAGTGAGGAGAGCAAAGGTGTGTGTGTGTGTGTGTGTGTGTGTGTGTGTGTGTGTGTGTGTGTGTGTGTGTGTGTGTGTGTGTGTGTGTGTGTGTTTTAACACTGTTGAGTCAGCGACGCCGTCTGTCGGAGCTGTTATTTGATCATTTAATACTGTCTTGCAGCCGCGAGCTAGACTGCGACATCAACTTTATCAACAGACTTTCGCCTCCGAAAATAGATTGGGATTGAGTTTCACAAGACGCCGCAGAGCTTCGGTGTAAGCCGGCGAGCATCACTCTGCGTGTGTGTGTGTGTGTGTGTGTGTGTGTGTGTGTGTGTGTGTGTGTGTGTGTGTGTGTGTGTGTGTGTGTGTGTGTGTCTCGGCCTTCATAAGGCCTCACTTTTGGAGTTGTGTTTTTATGCGTCTGTACGCGCTTCCTTCTACTTGAGATAGGTGCTCTCTCTCTCTCTCTCCAACGTCCATTGTAGAGTGAATCATCAGTCCGCTTCCGTCGTCAGTGTCACACCCGACATGCATTTCAGCTGAGTGAGCATAGTAAACGTGTCATCCCACGCCGCTAGAAAGACGTCATCAGAAATGTGACGTAAGATAAAGCGGACCAATGCTATGCGCGCTATGTAAACAGCTGATAGCGTCTGGCCAATGCTATGCGCGCTATGTAAACAGCTGATAGCGTCTGGCACTTCCAGGTACTCGCAACATGGCGCGCGGCGGCGTCTCACTTCCAGCACCGCAGGGGGTCTGTCTTTTTTTTTAGGTCTGTGCCTTGGAAGCACTGAGGTTGAGGTCTACTCGTGTCATTGAGGTCACAAAACTCATGTCAGGACGTCAGCAGTCAGTCTGACTATTCCGATCTGACTGACGTTGAAACATGGCCAGAACTCAGCCCGCATAATCCAACTGACTCAGCACTGAGGTGCCCTGCTTTAGTGCTGAGCAAACGGGACAGCTGTGACCGACGAAATCCTTCACCGGGTTGAGTGCTGAACTGATCATAGTTTAGCCTTTGGTGCAACGGAACACAGCCGGTGTAACACGACAAATGTACTCCCACGACGAAGTTACTCCGGAGTTAAAATCTCGTAAAGCAATTCCTAATCCCTTTACGAAAAAAAAAAAAAAAAAAAAAATCACGTTAATCCTCCTCTCCCCCCGGCCTCTTCAACCCCCACGATAGACCACGTTAGAACGCTAAATCACAGCTGTAGTCTACTACTCCGTTGTGATATTCTAACATAACGCCAAATATATTATACTCCCTTGTTCAAAGACTGAAAAGCCGGGTATCGTAAGCGCGATTTACCTCTCTCGGTTTCTCTTTCAATTTTTTTTTAAAGTCGACTGACTGGAGTTTTAAGTGCACATATTTCATAAGTGCGGTAACTTTGTCGTACGAGGCTATTACTATGGAGTAGACATAATTACTGTAGAGGGAGTATATCTGTCGTGGCGGGGCGAGGGGTGGGGGGGGGGGGGGGGGAGGAAGGTGTGAAACAAAATTTTGCGAGGTTTTAACGCAAGGGGAAGAATAGACGACTCTGCTCGGCAAGCCCCAAGGCCAAAGCCCCGCCTCTTTGCTATGCCGTGTATTGGCAAAACACAGTACGCCCATGACGTCATTGTATAGGAAAAGGGATGATTTCAAAATGAAAGAGATTGACGTAATGCTATTTTTCCGCAAATGACGTCGATGGTCTTTACTGCTTTATTTGCACGTTTCAGTCATATCAAACAACATGTGCTTCCCTCGTTGTAGTGTCTGGCAAAAAGTTTGCCAGTCCATGCCTGTGTTGTGCTGAAGTTATGCCATGTATTCGCGGGACGCGATTGACTGAATTCTGGGGGCTCGACCCTCTTGATTAACTGGAGTGGAGTCGTCCATTTCGGCTTTACGACTGATAGTTTCACTCCGAAGCAAAACTAGCGGATCAAATTTTCGTAGAGGGAATACAGTATATTTCTGTCGCCGTAACGGGAAAATACCTCTGCCGTCCGAGATTTTATGAGATTTTCACTACGGAGTAAAGATTTTCTTTACGATGTCTTTACTCCTGAGTCAATCGTCCGCTGAGGGTAGGAAAGTGGTCGTTTCAGTTACACCGGCCCCAAGCCCTTTTCATTTCCATTGACTCCAATGCTGTGCGCCCAGCGGTTGCTTTTCTGCTCGGGAAATGTGTTCATTTGTGCACAGCAAACGCGCACACAGTTCGTGAGGTACTTTACTTTTAATTGAATGCCGCTAGTTCGCAAGCGGCAACAATACGGACTACGACCACGGCAAGCCGTCGCCGCTCTTGAGAAACGACGGACTGTGGGTAGAAATCTCTATTCCTCACCGGCCCCCGTAGTGTAGTGGTTAGCACTTCGGATCATGGCCCGGGAGACCCGGGTTCGAATCCCAGCCGAGGCAAGCGGGATTTTTCCTACCTAGGTCGGCTCCTACCCAGAGCGGGTGTGCTATGGGCCCAATGGGGAGGCTGTTGCCACACAGCCGAGCTTCACCCACTTCACGGGTGCGACTTTGGGGGGGTGCTTCCCTTGGTATGACACGTCTTATGATGTGGATGATTATACGGCCGGCACCGCAGGTGCCGTAGTTCCCGGGCCTGGTTAATGCCGGGATATTTATGACAGGAAGCGTGGAATGCGGCCCTGTCCCGCAGTCCCAAATCAAATGGACCTCCATAGCATCATCTTACCATCATCTTCATCTCCATCATGCACAATTAAAAAAATTGTCCCAGCTTCCGAGTCCTCCGTGGGTTCCACCCATGACCTGGGAGGAACACCACTGGAGCTGGCAAAGAGTTGGGGCAGCAAAAAAAAAAAAAAAAAATCTCTATTCCTCTGTTAATAAAGTCGTTTGCACGTTGACCCCCCCCCCCACACACCTACCTTCTGTGTGTGTGTGTGTGTGTGTGTGTGTGTGTGTGTGTGTGTGTGTGTGTCTCTCTCTCTCTCTCTCTCTCTCGCTCGCTCTCTCTCTCAGTCTAGATGTGTTTTCTCTGTCGTCTGTCTGCTTGCCTATGGGTATTTCTGGTTGGTCGGGTAATCTCTTTGAGCCTACGATCCATTCAGTTCTGAACTGACAGACCGTCTGGGACTCGATAAACTCAGTTGAGCTTCTAAAATTAGCCACCAGTCAGCACCGCCTAACTGGTCCTCAGCCCAAAACCAGATAACGTCGTCAGTACGCTGTACACTTCTAAAACTGACAACTGGCCAGAGTCTTGACAGTGAGTGGTCTCAGATGCTGGGGTGGGTGGGTGTTTGGGTGTTTAACGTCCTTTTCCACCATAATTATGCGGGTGATATCAAAGACGGGGCAGCGAGAAAAAAAGTCCAGCACAAAAAGCTGGCCCCAGCCGGGATCAGATTGGAACTCACGACCCGAGCATTGAAAGTCCAACGCTCTACCATTCAGCCACCCCGGCTCCCGGTCTCAGATGCTGTATTTTGACCCGAGTGACTGATCACAATGAACAATGCACAGATTAAACACATTAATTTTGATGAAAAGTTTTCCACACGGTGTTGTATGCTTGTCATATATAATATATTGAGACTTGAAGCTGTCATCATTTCCGAGTCGGATATAAGCCACTGATACCTTCCGGGGCATGCACTGAGCAGCAATTCCGCTAACTGGAATAATGAATTTTGCACATGACCTTTTAAAATTTGTGTGTGGAGTAAGAAATGGCAATCCGGGGCTGTTTGTTTAAACACTGCCTCTGTTTAAATCGCATCTGAAGACCTATCTCTTCCGCCAAGCCTTTGACAGCTAAACCTCTGTTAAGCCTCAGTGTCTGTGTGCATCATGAGTTCGTTGCACTGCCAAATTGTATGTAAGCGGAGGGGATGTAAATAGCGTGTGTGTGTGTGTGTGTGTGTGTGTGTGTGTGTGTGTGTGTGTGTGTGTGTGTGTGTGTGCTTTAAGCGCAACGAGTCCTTGAAGCTGGAGAACGGCGCTCTATAAAAGCCATGTATTATTATTATTATTTGTTGGCTTTGTACATAGCGAAAACGGTGAAAATCAGTTTAGCATGTGGCCAGACAGTCAGTCATAATTAGGCCACGACAGCGTTTCCTGGCAACCGGAAGCGTCAAGGAGCCACCATACCATATTGGCCAAAAACGACTACAGACAGGGCAGATTTTGTCATTTCCCGCCAAGCTCGGAGAACAACAGTAACCACGGAAAACCACTCCAGCAGGCAGGTTAGGTTGTCACCAACGCCAGCACAGCCAGTCAGACCTTTTGGAACCGTTTACATGACGTCCGGCTCAAGTTCCGTCGCCCCGGCTGTGGTGCATTGAAGGCTGACGCGGCCGCTCGACTCACCTGGTGAAGACCCCATGGTGGACCAGGCAGCAGAGTTTGACAGGAGATGCTCACTGACGATTCCAACTTCACCCTGAAGCTCACAACAACCGTATGAAGGTCTGGAGATGATTGTGCCAAAGAAAAGACTTTATAAGGGATGTCTGTAACAGCTGGTGTTGCTGCTGCATCTGGAGTGGCAGGGTATACAGTGACCTTCCAGGATGTGCTGAGGACTCTGGGTGGCTCTATCGGCGTCACTGCACTGAATTAATTGCCTGTCTTGGAGACACCACTCGATACTGACACTTTTTGTCACTGAGTGACTTCCCTTGCGTTGAGTGTCATGTCAATTTAAAAATTCCACCCAGTCGTCTTTGAACAATGGCTTCTCAACAGTCCATGAACGAAATTCTGTGAATTTTGAGTACGTTAAAGCCACGTGTTCAAGCTACATTGTGAAAATTTCAGAAAATTTGAATGATGTTTTTTTGCTGAGTTGTGCATGTTTTTGCAAGTGGTCCTTGCCTTTTTTTTTTTTGGAGCAGTGTAGTAACAACCCAACTTATGTTAATAATTGATTTCTGTGGTCCCCCGCTCACACGTACGTGTGTGTGTGTGTGTGTGTGTGTGTGTGTGTGTGTGTGTGTGTGTGTGTGTGTGTGTGTGTGTGTGTGTGTGTGTACGCGCGCGCATTTAGAAATCCTACAGTCATGTTTTACGGTATCAGCCGGTTACTCAAGCAAAATAGACCATGATTGTTTACATACCGTAGTTCACTCTCTCCTTCGATTACTGCCCATACAAACCATTCACCTCAGTGACGCACATACCCACATAAATCGATAATTTAGTTCCTTGCAAAGTACGTTTGATCTGCCTATTTCAACTTCCTCCCCAGACCATGGAACTGCTGTCGCGGACGTCATACCGTGCCGTCACCCCCACCACCCAGCCGCCGACCCCTTCCCCCTCCGCCGGGCCTCACTGAGTCCCCTGTTTCCGATTCCCATTTCCTTTTGCTCCTACTTCAGTGTTGATCAAGTCGCCGAAGACACGCAGGCCGTCCATTTTGTCTTTTCAAAATGACGTCACTAGCGCTGAGTTTGCTAATGTGCTTGGCTGCTGACTTGCGCACGATTAGTATTGGCGTATTGTACTTTCTCTCTCTCTCTCTCTCTCGGGGAGCCGGGATAGCCGATCAGTGGTAGAGCGTTGGACTCTCAATGCTCGGGTCGTGAGTTCGAATCCCAGCTGGGGCCAAATATTTGTACTGGCCTTTTTCTCGTTGCCCCGTCAAATCACCCATACGTGGTGGAAAAGGACGTTAAACTCCCAAACACCCCCCCCCCTCTCTTTCTCTCTCTCTCTCATAGCTTAGTTTCTGAAATACCAGTAACTTGTGACAATAGTGTGTGTGTGTGTGTGTGTGTGTGTGTGTGTGTGTGTGTGTGTGTGTGACAGTGTGTGTGTGTGTGACAGTGTGTGTGTGTGTGTGTGTGTGTGTGTGTGTGTGTGTGTGTGTGTGTGTGTGTGTGACAGCGTGTGTGTGTGACAGCGTGTGTGTGTGTGTGTGTGACAGCGTGTGTGTGTGTGTGTGTGTGTGTGTGTGTGTGTGTGTGTGCGCGTGTGTGTGTGTGTGTGTGTGTGTGTGTGTGTGTGTGTGTGTGTGAGAGAGAGAGAGAGAGAGAGAGAGAGAGAGAGAGAGAGAGATGATGATGATGATGATGAAACGGTTCTTATTCAGGATAGAGCATTTAGCCATTGCTGCCTGTCTTACATGCTGTCCTGCTTTTCTACATTGTGTGTCGATGCTCGTGTATCGTGCCTTTATATCATCACTAGTTTCGTTGTTGTTGTTGTCGTTATAGCATGTACTCTTTTCTTAACAATATTTTTACTTTGTAGACATAGCAACGGCAAGTTGCAATACTGGTATCAGTGTGCCGACCACAAACTTCCACCGCTGAAGGCTCGTTTGGAAATAGAAGTTTGTTTCATCATTTCTGTCTCTGTCCCTCTCCGGCCCGGCCCATGCGGAGATCTAGTAGACGTATACTGTTCACAGGTAGGAAGAATAAACCATACTTTACTCATGTTGCCACTGCGTTAATGAAGTTTTAAAAATAGAAACGATGGCCCGATTGTTCCCCTTGATCAGGGACATGATTGTACAGATGTATAATTATTGTCTACGTGGGTCTGTGTTCTTTGCTTCCAACAACACTTGGCGGCAGTCCGTGACTTTAAAAATTTTTTTTTTTAAAATCAACCGGCTGCCTAATGCGTTACCCTTGGAGACTAGCCAATTCGATGACAGACTGTGTCACTTTTTTTTTCAAGGTTTTTTTTGTGTGCCTCTGATTAATCGATTTCAGTCGTCACGGTACGGATGGCGCTGAATGTGAAAGTGAAGAGAGAGAGAGAGAGAGAGAGAGAGAGAGAGAGAGAGAGAGAGAGAGAGAGAGATTGAAACTGAAATTGAAATAACTTTATTTGAAAACGGTGGAAGTTTTGGTCTTGCAACCAATTTTCAAACTTGCCGTTTTTAAGAACAAACAACTAAACAAAAAAAGCCAAATGATCGAACATACGTATAACCTGGAACAAGAAACTTCACACACACACACACACACACACACACACACACACACACACACACACACACACACACACACACACACACACACACACACACACACACACACACACACACACACACACAATATTATCGCATGTATGAACTAGTATGTCCATATTTATGTGAACGCTTGGTAACTATTTTTATGATTGTTTGTTATTTGTTGAGAGAGAGAGAGAGAGAGAGAGAGGGGGGTGGGGGTGTGGGGGGTGGGGGTGGGAGGGGGAGGGAGGAGGCCTGTATTCGTATGGCTCTGTTCAGTGTTCCTTAGGTGTGTACCAGTCACTCATGTTTGTGTATATTGTTGTGCCTTTATGTCATCTGTGTACTGTCAGTGATAGCTGTTTTATTTTTGTTATGATGTACGGCGCTTAGAGCCTGTGTAACTGACATGTATAGGCGCCTTATAAGTCTTTATTATTATTATTATTATTATTATTGTTTAGATGGTTGAAGCTGTGGGACGGGTGTCTACATAACCTCATTAATATTAATATTATTATCATTATGTGGAAGTGCGAACATTATGCCGGCGAAGAATGTGACAACACCGAGACAAAAAGAGCCAGGACATATTCCAGCGAGAACCGCGAACCACGATGCAAGCTCTGTGTACTTTAGGCAAGTGCCGCGAACTTGAACAGAAAAGCTTTTTTGGGTTTTCTTAGCCGTTTTTTTTTATTTTTTTTTTTTTGTCGGTGTCAAATAAATCTGACAGTGGATAGAACAGCCTCCAATCCCCGGAAAGACATGGTGATGGTGGGCGGATAGAGGGTCGCGAGTGTGAGGGTGTTTTTTTTTTGTGTGTGTGTGGGGGGAGGGGGGGGGACGGAGGGGGGTTGCGGTCCGTCCAAATAGTGCGAGGATATGCAGTCACATATCTGAGGACATTCGAGAAGGGTGGGTGGGTGTTTGGGGGCTTAACTTTCTTTTCCACCACATACGGGTGATATCAAAGACGGGGCAGCGGTGAAAAAGCCAGCACAAACATTTGGCCCCAGCCAGAATACGAACTCACGACCCGAGCATTAGAAGTTATTCGCGGCCATTCGCGCTGCCACCCCGGATCCCCGAGGACATGCGAGGAGGAATTCAAACATACCAAATAACTGATATACTTAAACAGAAGACGTGTTTGTGGTATTCGTATGTCAAAATGAGAGAGGGTGGGTGGGTGTTTGGGGGTTTAACGTCCTTTTCCACCACATAGGGTGATATCAAAGACGGGGCAACGATCAAAAGGCCAGCACAAAATTAATATTCGGCCCCAGCCGGGATCGAACTCACGACCCGAGCATTAGAAGTCCAACGCTATACCATTCGACCACCCCGGCTCCCCTCAAAATGAGAGAACAATAAGTGAATTAACGACATCGTGTGAAACACAGGCACGTGTCGAACGCCTTTCTGGGTGGGGGTGTTTGCTGAATAGCTAATGATAGACTATTGAGGGTTATTGGGGGCCTTTCACATTTTTCTCGACTAGCGCCGACAGAAACGGGTCGGCGGTTCTTTACCTTTGTTACTTTTCCCGAATAGCTGATAATCGAATTAAACCCTATCCACCGTATTACCACATGGAGAGAGAGAGAGAGAGAGAGAGAGAGAGAGAGAGAGCTGTCGCACGTCCTCGCATTGTGGCGCATGTCCTTGCACTATTTGGACGGACCAGTCGCCGGGTTATGGGAAGGAATGGGGGGAGTGGGGACACATTCACGACTGGAAGAGCTGATGAATAAATCGAGTTGGTGCTCTTATTCAGCATGACATCTTTGTGATCATAAATTCACTTTAAAGTGCATGTGACAAAGTTGTGACAGGGAGAGGAAAAAAATGCTCTCACGAGAATGTTAAGTGCGCCGTGTACTCACCTTGGACAGAAGTTGCGTAAGAGCAAAGTTTTTGTTTGTTTGTTTTGTTTTGTTTTTTAAAAGAGTTGTCAGTAGCCGCTTTTTGTCGGTAGAAAATAACTCTTGAAATTTGATGGAGTGACCCAAACCCTCAGAGAAATGCTGTGATGGACATGAACAGGAACCGGCAAACCTTTATTTTTCATTGGTAAAATCTGTAGGCGCATGACCGCCCATTTAAACAACAACAATAACACACAGACACACACAGACACACACAGACACACACACACACACACACACACACACACACACACACACACACTGACACGGGTGGGTGGGTGGGTGTTTGGGGGTTTAACGTCCTTTTCCACCACATGCGGGTGATATCAAAGACGGGGCAACGATCACACTCTCTCACACACACACACACACACACACACACACACACACACACACACACACACACACACACACACACACGGGGGGGGGGGGGGGGCTGAATGTGGAGCAGGGGACGGGGTGGCTTGAGGAATGAGGGGCGGGTAGCATTACATCAGTTCATCTGTTAGCGCCGAAACACGATAGCGCAAATGGTGACCCAATACCAATTTCCGCAAAAAGCCGGTGTCTTCGATCTGTCCTGCAGGTACCACTGACTATTTCGAACATATTTCCAATATGGTATTCAATTTTCAGCTTAGGAGAGACATCAGTCTGCCTGTTCACATTCAGTCTGTGTTCTAAGTCAAAACTTGAAATGTCACATTGTCTTGGCATCCAGAGCACTGAGCAGCCGGAAAGCCGAGCACGGACGGTAAATGGACAACATGCTGTGCCACAGACCTCAGTCACGCCACGGACGAACGCGAAAAATCTACCTCAGTCCAGAGGTAGCCATAACGCCGTCACTAACCCATGCGGCACGCCGGAAAGCACGTAAATTTTCGGCTTAGTCTCAATACTGGACTTGATGCTTCAATCAAGAGCGATGGTTCGTCTAATGGCCTGGACGGAAGTGGCGGAAACGGACGTCTGTTGGTGGGCCCGCTGTTGACAGAGACATGCACTGCACGAAACGTTCTGCCGGCCTGCTTTGCACTCGTAGCTTCGCAAGAAAAACAGCCGTGACAGGCCTTGTTACTTATCCAGATGATGTGCGCTTAGAACTACGACCAGAGAAGCGCTCGTGCACTGGGAAGGCGGATTGGGTCCGCCGGCCGTAAGGGGATGGTTGAGGAGGGTGGTGGGTGGGTGGGGGAGGGGAGGGGGAGAGACTCGTGGAGAGAGCGAGAGAGAGAGAACAACAAGAAAAACAAAAACAAAAACAAACAGAAGACTTAATGCGCTTAGAACTACGACCAGAGAACCTTGTGTTCGTGCACTGGGAAGGCGGATTGGGGTCGCCATAAGGGGGTGGTTGGGGGGGGGGGGGCGAGAGACTCGTGGAGACAGAGAGAGAGAGAGAGAGCCGCGAGAGAGAGAGAGAGAGAGAGAGAGAGAGCAACAACAAAAAACAAAAACAAACAGAAGACTTTGGTGTGTGTGTGTGTGGGGGGGGGGGGGGTCACGTGGTGGGCCGGACGGAGCCGGTTGGAGTGTGTCAGTGTGTGTGTGGAGGGGATGGAGGAGGTGTAAAGAGGATCATCACAGTGGTGTTTTTATTTCGGCGTTGACTTTCGCTTGGCTTCGATCGGGTCGCGACTGAACAGCCGCATGGGCTCTGCTTGACGTAATCAGCTCAGTGAAAGTTTTTATCGGAAATTTGTTGCCTTTGTAAGGAGGGACTGACAGCGTAAACATAATTACGGAACGAAGGGGAAGTGGGTGGACAAACGGGGGGTTTAGGGTCACAGTCTGATGGGGCGACATGACTCGAGGAGAGCGTCGAGTCCTTCGGAGACGGAATTGGCCTCTCTCTCTCTCAGTCTCTCTCTCTCTCACACACACACACACACACACGCACACGCACGCACGCACGCACGCACGCGCGCGCGCGACAAGCTTCATACAGATCTATACTCAAAATGAAAAGTACGAATGGTCGGTCTAGCGATCCCGGCAAGTCACCTCAGTTCTCTTCTAGGCTGAACAGCAGCTGGCCGGCCATAGGCAGAACTTGAGTCTCGTGTGAAACACTGAGATCTTGGGTTGGAGGGGACTGATCGAGGGATGGGAGGGGACTTGTAGTGGGTTTGATGGGTGTGTCGGCAAGGACGTGGAATATTCCTATGATGTTAACGTTGTTCCGTGCTACAGCTGGTTTTATAGACTCTTGTTCTTTATGCATTATGCTGTTGTCTTCTGATTATTTTGTTTCCATGCAACTACCTCTTGTACTTTTCCTCTGATATCCTCCATACCCCAAAAGGGGCTACAGGAATAAAATATCTTGTATCTTATCTTATCATGAATTTCGGGTGGGGGGGGGGGCGTGGAGGGGGAGGTAAGCTCGTGTACAGGGGGATGAAAACCTGCCGGAACTGGGCCGAGGCCGGATTTCTGCTTCCGTTTCAGTCGAGTAGCCATCGAGAGCTAGGCGGCTTTACAATTCTCTACAGATTCACACCCTTAATGTCACAGTCATTGTCTCGACCCACATTCAGCTAGATTTCTTTTTTTCACTGGCAGTGTCCGCGGTAACACTGATGACAGGAGTGTTCTGGAATACAGGTCCTGCTTATGTGCCCCCCCCCTCCCCTTCCATCTACCCCCCCCCCCCTTCACCATCAGCCATTCCACATTAGAGGTAGGCCTACAGCACCTAAAGAAACGAGATGATCAGACGCTTGGAGCTAGTCCTGAGTCAATCAGATGAAATTAATTGCTTTAAAAAAAACAAAAACACCCCCCCCCCCTCCAAAAAAAAAAAAAAAAAAAAAAATCCCAGATTAACTGGCGGCGGTGTTGAAAGAACGCTGCTCTATGATAATCAATAGATGACTACACTGACTCCGTCCGCGAGCCCCGAGGCCGGCCAAGGCCCCGCCATGTTATTACCCTGCCATGTATTGAAAAAATACAGTACGTCCATGGCGTCATTTTTGTTGGGGGGGGGGGGGGGGGGGGGGAATACGGTGACGTAATCGTCTTTTTTCTCAAATGACGCCAATGGACTTACTGCTTTCCTGTCATGTTTCAGTCATATCGAACTACACGTGCCTCCCTGTTCGCGATGTCTGGCAAGAAAGTTTGCCAGACCATGCCATGTGTTGTGCTCATTATGCCGTGACACGCGATTGGCTGAATTCTGGGAGCTCTCCTGTTTTGATTGACAGGAGTGGCGGCGTCTATTGCCGGCTTATGTCGTGGTCTGAATGTCTTATCGTAACCCTCCTTTCTCTGGTGTTACAAGCCTGAACCTTAAAATTTGATTTGGGTGACATTTTCTGACGGAAACGAAAAATAAAAGGAAAACAAAGCAAAACAGCAACGGACAGAACTGAGGAAATGAAATGAAATGAAAACTTCATTTTACAACGGTCGAGGTAATCATTGACGTGAAACAGTTTTCATATTTGCCGTTCTTAACACTACTAAAAACTGCATAACACTACAACATGTAACAAAGAGGGAAAAGAAGAAGAAGAAGAACGAAGCAAAGAACTAACACAAAAGCATAAATCAAATCAAATTTCACAGCTGAGAGATGATGATGATGATGATGATGATGATGATGAAACTTTATTTATTAACGGTAAAAGTTTTGACAGAAATTCGCTTTCACAAACAAACAAACAAACAAACAAACAAACAAACAAACAAACAACAAACAAACAAACAAACAACAACAAAAACAAACAAACAAAAACAAAAACAAAACAACAACAACAAAACACACCAAAAAAACAAAAATAAACAAACAAAAAAACTGAATCATAGAGAAAATCATCCATCAGGATTCATACACACCTGCGACCTTTGTAAATACAAATCGTATAATGTAATGGTATAGGAAAGTTAAAATGACCCGTTCAGAATGTACGCGTAGTGCACATTACATACGGCCTGGCAGGTACTGTTTTAACCTACGCTTAACGTAGAAGTTATCAAGTAGATATATTTCGTTTAAGGTACAAGGTATATATTTGAGTCCCGACGTAGTAAGCTTGAGACTGGAGCCAAGTATCCCCGGCACTAGTTTAGTACTCTTTTCATGCATCACGCCCCTGAAGGACTTCAACATTGATTCGGTGGGGCAGGTCATTCAGTAGCGTCAATAGCGCTATGTTGGAAATGGAGCCCAGATTGGCGAGTTGGCAGCCGCTGAATGTAGAGCAAAGAAAGCCAGCGAGTGCGGCATCTCTTACCCAACGGAGACGCCGGCGGAGCAGACGGCAAATGTTTGCGTAACAGCGCTCAACGCCCAGACGTACGATTACCGGTTAGTGTCATAACTGCACCTCAATAGTGTTGTGTAAATAACTTTTCAGTCTTTCGGACTCAAACTGGCCCAATGCTCAGTCTTGTAACTCTTCTCGTACCAACTGATATCCCCCCCCCCCTACCCTCCGGCTTCTTCCTACCGTCGAACAGTTGCAAAACCCTGAAACTGAGAAGAACACTGGAGACACGGAATAGACTAAAGCGGATTACTACCACATTTCACAGCGTTAGTTAGTTGATTAGTGATTTAATCCAGTTAGCGGTATGACTTCTAACAGCGGTGATCACTGACCTACGACAGGGTCCATGTGACCCAAACCGACACTAGTTTTAACTGACAGTCTCGAAGACGACCTTGGGGAGGAGTGGCGCGCCTTTGGGCTTTACCGAGCGCAGAGATACCATGAACTAAACTGAAGTGAAGTGAACTGAACACCCGGACAAGCGTATCCAGTTAGCCACAACAGTAACTGAGTATGAATACCGTTCGTTTTCTTACCAATGATTACGTGGTGGAAAATGACGAACTCCCAAACACCCACCCACCCCATGTTAGAACACCAGATTCTCAACATGCACCCACTCTCAGTCGTAACGCATGGCTGACTAGCATGTGTCTGATCTTCCCATTTCAGTCGGCTCCGTCTGCATCGTCAGTACCTCAGACTCAGCCGGTCATACTCAAGTTCTACCATCACCCTATGTGGTGGAAAAGGACGTTAAACCCCCCAAACACCCACCCACCCTGCCGGCCAGATGTAAACAAGACTGAGTCGTCTGTCCAATGATAAAATACAGTAAATGTAAGAAAGTGCGACAGGTGATAGAAGCACTCCTACTCTACGGACTACTGACGAATGTCAGTCAGACTTCTTGTCAGTCACTGATCTGATCAGCTGCCGAATCAGTCATCAGTGATCAGTCAGTCAGGGGTCTACACTGAGTTAAGGCCGAAAAATCACGCGCGCTCTGGCACAACTGCCTCAGGTTTGCCTGAGGTAGATTTGTCGGGCTGAAGTATGGACTGAAATCGGGTCACTGTCGTGTGGCGGCCGGCATCAGAGTGACTGATCACTGGCCTGGCGCAGCGTCGGTCGCAGCCGGCGGCGAGTGCTCAGTGCACATGATTGTCAAGGACAGTTTTAGTACGTGTATTACTGTTCGCCACAGACTTCAAGTTATTGTTACATAACATAGTCCTTGAAGGTTTGGTTCGAGTCTCGGGACTGGCCGGGTTAGAAAGCTGTCGGTGTCATGTTACTGGCAGTGGAACGCGTACTGATATGACTCGGTGTGCGCTTGCATTGCAGACGGCAAATGGTCCACGTAAGGTCACGTGACTGTGGGATCAACATTCAATCTTACGATAGTCACGTTCGCGAATGTTGCCCTAATAAGTGACGTGACCATTTAGTAGGAATAAATCTGCCGCTCGGCGCGCTGACCGTCGGGAAACGCCCACCATGGAGCGACCGACTAACCACGGCCGTTCCCGCGAGGACACGAGAGGGAAAGTAAACAGAAGAACTCTCTAGCGGAGAAGGCGGCAACAGCCGTGGTTGTCGATGGTGGTCGGCTATGTGGTGACGCGCGGATTACTGATAGTCTACATTTCTTGCTTGTGCGGGTGAGTAAATGCCGCCGACTATTTTTGTTTCATGGCCTTGAGAGACATTGTCACTGTTATGGGTTGAATATTACCATTCGTAGTTTTTTCCCGACGCCTTATAGATCGGGTCTGACATCACGTTCGCTCGACACACGGGCTGTTTCTGGGGCATATACGCTGCGCGAGGAATGCCATCTAGCCTACATGTTCTGCTACGACAACGGGCGCTTACAGCTTATAGGAGCCACGTGATATTGTTTCGTTTGGCACGTTTCAGCGTTTTGTCAAAGAATGTATTCTTACACTTGTTTGGCTTATGAAACTTTTTGGTTCCTTGGACGTCAAGACTGCTGTTAAAGTGCAAGAACTGTTGGACCTTCACCTCTCGGGTCACCTGCTCAGGTCACCCATTTTTGTGGGTCTGCTGACCTAGATTTTATTCATTGCGTGTCTTGGCCTTCACAGCGTGGCCAGAGCACCATACGTTTGAGTGACAATACCGCTTACTAAAGCTACTGTATTATGCGACAGCAGCAGGATTGCGGGATGAGGAAAGCGGTGTTCGGGTACATGTAGGTCATACAGTTTGTTTGTTTTTTTGGGGGGGGAGGGGGGGGGGAGGGCTGGGGAGAGAATGACTAGGGGGTTCTCTTACATGCGCTTAGCGCTCAAACTTCACTGTGTTCATTTTGTTTTTCATTGTGTTTTTCATCTCTGTCTTTGCTGTGATAATTATGCACTACCCAGACTACGTGAATTACCTATTTTTGTGTCAGCAGATAATTGTATGGTAAAGTTTAAAATGTGTGTTACCCTTAAGTTAATGTATCTCAGAGTCAGTTGTCATCTTAATTTCTCCTCCATGATATATCTTGATTTACAAAATACAGCTGAAGCAAACATTCATTCAGGGTCATGCATGGTGGTACCTAAGGCTTGTTCTTCTAGCATTGTGGTCTTACATGATTTACTTGCAGCTCGGCATCTTCTGTTCAAAGCCTGTCTGCTGTCCATTTGTGTAGTGCTGTTTGATGCTGAGTAGCACATATATAACGGCTCGGAATCTGTTGCATCTAAAACCTGACTAGGCAGCCACCATCATCATACCCTTTCTGTGGAGGCTTCCAGTTTCCGGAACAAGTGATCTGTCTATTGTTACAGTGATCCTACTCAACCCTCTAGAGCCAGGACATAGTTTTGCTTCAAATAAAATAATTTCATTGAGCGTACATGTTAAATGTGATCTAGTAAAGCACAATGAACAGTTTGTATAAATTTGCTTGGTTTGACCTTGTCCTGATTTGACCTTGTCCCGTAAGTGTTGCATGTCCATTATTTAGCAGCGGTTGTTAGGTTCAAGACAGGATCAGAAGGGATAGGGAATCATTTTCAACTAGAGGTGTTCGGTTTTCCGGTTAAAATCGGTCCGACTTTCTCACGGTTCGGTAAAGTGGTTTGGCCTTAAAAAACCGGAAAACCGGAAAACCGGACATTCTAAGGGACATCACTCGTCGTTTTTCAGCCCGTTACAAGACACCCTCCTTATCATCATCATCATCTTGTTGTTGTTATTGTTATTGTTGTTGTTGGCTGAACAGGGAAACCGGGGTGGCCGAATGGTAGAGCGTTGGACTTCCAACATTCGGGTCGTGAGTTCAAATCCCGGCTAGGGCCAAATATTTGTGCTGGCTTTATCATCGTTGCCTCGTCTTTGATATCATCCGTATGTGGTGGAAAAGGACGTTAAACTCCCAAACACCCACCCACCCACCCTTGTTGGCTGAACATTTCCAACGCAGGGGTACAGGAAGCCGGAGTACTAGGAGACCCCCCTCCCCTCCCCCCTTCCATCTCTTGGGGAAACGTTAGAAACAATAGATGACGTATACATAGCCGCGGTTAACCGGTTTTAAACCTCGGTTTTCTATTGGAAAAAACGGTTAAAAACCGGTTTGAGAAATCGTACCGGTTCCACCCTCTATTGTCAACAGTCAAGGCTCTATGCAAGATGAAGCAGATCAAATTAAAACTTTTAGTGACTGAGGAATTGTTTTTTAGAGGTGTGCTTACAGCACATTTCCTGAACTGCAGCTTTTTTGTGATGTGTATTGTATATATAAAATAATAATAATAATAATGAATATTGTATAGGCACTTTACCTAGTTTCATGAATCAGCTCAAAGCACAGCATACTGGACCTAACGCGCACGTTCATGTGAAGCACACGCATTTTCTCACACACCGGACATAAAAACATTACAGTCACTTAGTGTGAAGGGTCATCTCAGCTATTTAAGTTTCGGAATTTAGAATTGTATTTGTTTTTCAAATTTTGTGGGTTGAACATTTCCAAAGCAGAGGGAAGAAGCCAGAGTACCCGGAGAGAACACCCGACAATCGGCCCAAATGATCGGTGCCACATGTACATGTATGTATACAAGAAGGAAACATTCTTAGCCCCGAGTGAGACTCGAACCTGACCTCTCGCATTGGTGACAAGTCTCTAAACCACTAGACCACCGACCACCCCAGTATACGACACTTTGGGTGCTTGAGGATTACCAGTCTATGATGGCCACTTTTTAAGGTGCCGTAGACAGGTTTACCTGTAAGATGTTCCTTATGTACAGTGGATATGGTGTCCATAGTGATGCATGAGCAAAATCTATACTACAGTAGGCACACCAACATTAGACTGTCTCCTTCACTGTTCGACTGTATTGATCATGCACCAGTTGAAATGGGCTCTGTTCATAGTCCTTTATGGTTTCTTTTTTTTTAGAGCCAGTGACGCACCCACAGTATGTGTATGAGAAGCGCCATTGGCCCCTGCATTGTTGGATGGCCGGATGAGACCATGGTGGTGATGTGGAGTGGTCAGCCCTTATGAACTTGCTGGCAGGGACGTGCACACACAGCGATCCTGACGTTGACTTAGTGCTAGCAGGGCTACGCATCAGCCGGTAAGGAGATCCGCAGCAGCCGCAAGGCTCACCTTTTGTGAGATTGAAGACAAGGTTTTGGTTTCATGTCTCAGAGGTTCATGTCTTAAAGATTTCATGTCTCAAAGATTAGCAAACAAGCAAAACAAATGCTAAAACCAAAATCTAACAACAACAAAAACCTATAAAAAAAACAAGGACCCCCCCCCCCCCCCCCCAAAAAAAAAAAAAAAAAACAAACAAAAAAAAACAAGCTTTAAAGAAACAAAAACAAAAACAGAAAAACAACGCCCAAGGTCTGTAGAAAGAAAGATGAAAGTAGCTAAGGAAATTGTAAAACCGTTTGAGGTTAGGGACACAGAAAAAGAAAACAAAGAAGAAAACAGGCATTGTTTTGGCTGAGGCATTCCTGACGGATATCGACATGAAAGCAGTGAAGTCTCTCTATGTGTCCAGTGATTTTGAAGTCGTCCAGAGTTTCTTGCACTACTTTTTTCTTTCTTCAACTGTTTACTTTAGTTATCGCTGTGGGGGTTTTGAGTTTGGTTTTTTTTCGGAGGGGGGGGGGGGGGGGGGTGGGGGGGGGGGGCACATCTTGTATTCAATAAATAAAAATGGAAGTCTGGGTTACTCCTCGCAAGTGGGGTTTCCATGTGGTTGTACCACTATAATATATACTGCACTAATACCATTGCACCTGTCGTTTATAGGCATATTTTGTTGCTTTGTTTTGTTCATTTCGTTTGTGAGATGTGCATGCGTTGCCGCAAGTAATATAAATATCTTGAGCACTTTTCACATGACACCAGTTGTATGTGAGGCAATTTTACTTGTACGTTTCTAGTATTTTTGAGTTTTTATAAATTATTACATTGTATTATTTTATATTAACTATTTTAACTTGTTAAGTGTTGTTTAGTGTGAAACAGAAATCTCTCGAACAGAATAAGTTTGCACACCGTTGTTTGCACTTTCTCATGCTGTGTTTGTACCGACTGTTATTAGTTACGTAGAGGGATATGTTGGTTGTAGACACAACAGGACACTTTCTTTAGTGAAAAGAAAACGTATACCTGCGTAAACATTTTCAGGGCTGAAAATCTTCCACCCTGTAATGGATTTTCACTTTTGGCTAAAAAGTTTCCTCCCCACAAAAACCTGTTTCCTCCTCATGCCAAAACACACCAGTCTAATTCTAAAATTTTTCCTCCAGAAAGTGTTTGCTCTGCTGAAGCTCTTAAAATCATGCCAAAATGCACCGAACTGCACAGATATTACATTTAGTCTTTTTTTTCTTTAAAAAAAAAAAAAAAAATTCTGGGGGAGCATTGACGTCCCTAGCAAAGTACTAGCATGACGCGCCTGCTCTGCCACTTCGTCACTAAATGCTGCACACTTTTCCTCTGTTGGGATCCTGGACCATTTGAAGCCATGCATTTTACTTTAATTTCCTGACAGAATTATGAAGGACATCAGTACCATGTGTCCGCCTAATGAAGCCTTGGCCGCAGGAGAGGTACCCTCGTTGTCCCACCACCCCTCCTCCCCCGACACGACCACCATGACGGCAAACCCACACAGGAGCAGGTGCCACGGTGACCCCTCGTGCAACCCTGCCAGCATGCGCTCCATGACCTCTCCACTACCGCAACCACCACCACCACCACCACCACCATCCTGTGCGATGCCATTCGGGCAGATGCCGGACCTGACCCTCGTCAAGACGGAACCAGAGGAAATGGCGGATTTCTTGCCATCATCACAGTTCGTGACACCAAGGCACTCTCCTGCGGCCTCACGGCCAAAAAGGGTGATGTCACCTGGTATGACCGTGTCCGGCAATCTATTGCCGCCATGCCGGATATGCCTGGACAAGGCATCAGGGTTCCATTATGGGCTTAACACGTGTGAGGCCTGCAAGGTGGGTGTAAAATTCTTTTGGCATCTGCAGTTTGGACAGCACTTTTTGTTAGAACATTAAAGGCCAAATTTTAAAGATTTTTATGCTCACAGATCATACTGAGCTGTTTTGGAGGTGTCTAGCATCACGCCGCTTAGACACCTGCACGGTGACAGCATCTCAAATGCTGGCACTGAGCCAGCAGAAGGGTACGCAATGACGTGGCTAACATAAAGACAGTGCGACGTTGAATAGGAGAGTTTGAATTTTCGACTGCTCGCGCAGAGTGTAGACTATATTGTACACATACTGCATGAAGAGCTCTAGTTATTATGATAAATAATAATAATAATAATGAGTATTGTATAGGCGCTTTACCCAATTTC
>JACVVK020000296.1:550000-615000 GCA_018292915.2 Batillaria attramentaria | reverse complement strand
CTGACAGGTCTTCGCGACCTCAACGAAGCTGAGTATCAGACGCTGCAAACCACACAGCTGTACGAAGTGTTTCACAACAACCCACTCATCATGGAAGTTCTACCGTACTGATATACTGGTGTATGTATCGTGAACATGGTAGTGTTTCCCTCATCGACAACTGTGCGACGGGTCTCCGCGACCTCAACAGGGCTGACAATCAGACGCTGAAAAGCGCAAAGCCAGTGGAGCGTTCCACAACAACCTGCTCATCGTGGAAGTTCTACTGCGCTGATTGGTTGTGCACGCTGTAATATTTCCTGACTGAAAACAACAGGAAAAGTGATAAATTTTGATGGCAAGTGACTGTCGCTGAAATCTCAGCTGCCTTGGATCCATCCAATGTGGAAAGCAGCTCTGTTGTTCTTGTGTGGCCCCCGGTGATAAACTGTGATACTGATTTGCTGGGTGCAGCACGCAAAGTGGTGAAGTTTCGACGTGGCTGGAAAGCATATTTTACGTTGGAATTAAGACTGCGGCAGTGGTTGAAGTCGTCTGCACTCTTGTTTGGATACGACCTTCAAAACAAATTCCACGCTGGAGTTCAAATGCATCGGAGGACGATGTTGGAAGTGCTGTGGCGATGCCGTAAAGGGTCCAGAGAACAAATTCCGCATGGATTCCAAGGAAGCTGCTGTCTGGTTCTGTTTACTTGTCTGTAAAGTATCAGAGCTGTTTCAGTGTCTGTTTCATGAGAAATACGTAATGCGTTTACTGCAGCTGATTAACCATATCATCCCTGGAGTTCAGAGGGGCTATTTTGTGAAGGAGGGTTTGCTATGTGATGGTGGCATAACTTATTTCTCACAGATATTTCAGACACATCAGTGTATGTTGCTCGGGATACATAACGGAGTGGCCTGTGAAGGTGTGTGCATGTGTGTCATGATGGCATAACACATTTCTCACAGGCATGTCAGTCTGCGCTTCCTTTGGGATACAAAACTGAGTGGCCTGTGAGTGTGTTTGTATCCTGATGGCATAGCATACTTCTCGCAGATGTCGGCCCGTGTATCTTTCGGGATACAAAAATGCGGGGCCTGTTAGGGTGTGTGTATCCTCTTCCTTGAAACCACAGTGTGGGTTTTTTTTTTTTTTTTTTAAAGTGTGAGTGATAGTTAGGTCAAGGTGTGCGCTCAGCTTCCCTTTCGCAGCGTCTTGAAACTGCGCTCGAGAGATTCTTTTTGTTTTTGATTGTCAGAGCTGTGAACTGGTCGCACGCACACCATGTGATTACTGTCAGCAGCTAACGTCTTCGATTCCTTGCCCGTACATAGGTTACAGAGATGCATCTAGGACGCGCGATTGCGGGATTTGCACATGTTTTTCGAAAATCGCGCAAAAATTGATATGTGGTGCGCGAGCCCGCGCGCAAAAAATAAAATGATCGCGCGTTACGGCGTTGGTAGAGCGCGACGGAATTTTTCGATACAACAATACCCCGCGCAGGGCCCCTTTCCAGCTGCCGATATTTTCTGTCTCCTACACGAAAGAGTTTCCGATAAACGCTTTTGACCAATGGAATTTTTTCTTTGACGAAAGTCAAGCTAAACCGACCAACCACATTAGGTTTTCCGTGGAGCGGAAGTAGAATTGTCGTCTGCTTTTCGTTCAAGATGTTGAAGGCTGCTAAACTTAATTCACGGCGATACCGCATCTGATGATGCTGACAGCGATTCGGTTCTCGAAACGGAGTTAGAAACTAGCGACAGCAAAGTAGTAAGCCTACAAACAAGTGCACTGTTTCATTTTGCTTTCAAAAAGCAGAAAGTAGATCAGCCCGGCTCGACTAAGCCCACCACTAGTACGAGTACCGAGCCCGACGCAGAAAAAGATGACAAATCGGAAAAACAAAAAGTCGATCCACCGGCCGCGACTTCTACCAGTACCGAGCACGGCGATACCGCATCTGATGATGCTGACAGCGATTCGGTTCTCGAAACGGAGTTAGAAACTAGCGGCACCAAAAAAACTTCAAGGTGTCAGCCGGAGTGGGCCAAAAAATGGCCGTGGTTGAAGAAGGAAGAAGATGGAATGCGGTGCACTTTGTGCATGAAGCACAAGAAAAAGAATTAAGTTGTGTAACTGTAGGACTGGGAGGCAAAAGTGCAATAATTTTCAAGCCCCCCTATCACTATTTTGGACTGTATTTTGAAACATCCCATTGTGTATGTGATCCTCTATCACCGAGGACAGGCAAGAATTTAAAGCAAAAATAAAAAGGATTTTCAAGACCTAACCATTACTTCTTTTAAAAGGTGAGTTTTTTGTGGTTTTGTTGTTTTTTTTGTGTGTGCAGATAGGACTAGCTTTGCATTACAAAATACAAAAGTAATAACTGTTAATAATATGTGCATAAGTTAATGAAAAGTTGGCTGCATTGCGGTACCATTGTGCGATAACAAAACACAGGTTTTTCCCAGGTCCCCCCTTTTTTTTAAGGCAGGGGGGGATTGCCCCCACTTTTTTGAAATCCTAGATGCATCTCTGTAGGTTTTTGTACACTCTGGAACAACTGTTTTCAGCCAGTGGGCTTGCTAAGCTGATCTCATGACCTGCCGACAGTCCCAGGGGATCTGTTCATTCGCACCGAAGGATGTTGTGAAATTGGCTTCAGTGGTCTACGTTTTGTTTCTGTCGCTGTGTAGCTTGTGTATGTTGGTGTGTATAGAATACATCAGGCTATTAGTAATTACCTGAATTTAGTGAGAATTAACCTGGTGACGTGGAGAGTATCAGAATTCTTCTTTTGAAGCATGCTTTCCAGATTTGTTTCTGGCACCCATAGCATGCACACAAGCCCTCTATCTCTGACACGCACACTTGGTTGTGAATATAGGGCATGGTACTTGTATTAAACGAGCTGTCAAATCTAATATATATACATGTAAATAATGGCCTCACTGCCATTGTGCATGAGAACTACTGGTAACTGCTGCTCAGAGACTAGATAAATGCTTGTAATGTAAGCCTCATTTCTGTTAACACAGATGATGATTGATGATGATGATTGTATATAGGCGCTTTACCCAATTTCATGAAGCGGCTTAAAGCGCCACTGAACCCAACACGCAGGCTCACGTGAATCACCACGCATTCTCTCATGCACTGGACATAGGGACATTACAATCGCGTGGTGCGAAGGGTCAGCTCAGCTATTTAAATTTCGGAATTAAGAATTGCATTTTTTTTTTTTTTTTTTTTTTCAAATTTGGTGGGCTGAACATTTCCAAAGCAGAGGGGGAGGAAGCCGGAGTACCCGGAGAGAACCCCTAACGATTGGCCTGAATGAACGGTGCCACATACGAGAAGGAAACATTCTTTGCCCCGAGTGGGACTCGAACCCTTGACCTCTCGCATTGGTGACGAGTCTTTTGTTTTAACCATTAGACCACCGCCCGCCCCCAGATCTACCATGAAAGAAAAATCTTGGGTGCTTATCAAGTCTGTGACACTTAGGCGCTTTTCTCAGATGACAGTTGAGATGGTCATTGTTTTAGCATGCTTTGGGTTGTAGTCGTCGAAGCTTTTGGGAAATATTTCTTGTAAAACGGCAATTTTATAGTTTGTATGGATTGGAAATAGATGTTGGAAACTTTTGACCTAACTTTTTATCAGCTGTGGATATTAATCTGAAATAGCTGACGACCGTAGTGAAAATCCGGGCGAAAAGATGATGGAAAAAAAAAAGAGTATCAGAATGAGCCTAAAATATGCCTCCTGAGAACCTTGTCAGCCTTGTGACAGTGATGTCAAATGCAATCTTGTTTAGTGTGTGAAGTATACTTCCAAAACCTACATTAGACAGTTGGAAGAAGTGAATGACATCAAAGTGTCATTTTGGTAGTTTCATTCATCGAAAAGGGCTCGTCGGGGTTTCCAAAATGTTTGTTAAGGGTCGCAACTTCCTGAACAACATTCTCTACGGTAGGTCTACAAAAGTGGCTCCTTAAAAAGTTTTTGTCAAACATCATTGGCAACTGCAATAGCAAACGCACTATACCCTCTCATTCTTTCCACGTCCGTCGCAGATTTGTCAGTATTTGCCGCCAGTAAGGGAGCAAAGGTCATGGTGTGAAAAGTATTGAAACTCCATTGAAATAAAGCATAATTTGTTACTGTCAGGTAATCATTTCCTAGTTTAAAAAAAAACAACAAAAAACCGCTGGTCGTGGGTTGAATTTGGTGGTGTGTGTGTGTGTTTGTGGGGGGGGGGGGGGATGAAAGGTCTTTCCCTTTGGTCACATGGATTGGGGCACATAAATAGCCACCTCTCAGGCATTGATTGTTTATGCACAGTAAAATTTTCTTTTTTGCTTCATGCGTTTATGAAGAATTACAAATACTGTGGTGATCCGCATCAGTGATCTTACTGTAACTAATTTAGATTCATGACACCACATTGTGCATAGTTAGGGCTGTCTTGGAGTGACGGGTGTCAGCTTCGCTTGGTTTTTGAACTGATTTCATCATATTGAGTAATGCCTACATTTTATCATACTCTCTCTCTGTGCATGTGTGGTGTAGTATGTCAGTTACGGTGGAGTAACAGCTGCCTCAAGTTTCGTTTTGTCTTAATTTATTTCTTTTACCATCTTACATAGAAATGTACTGCTGCATCATGGGCACGTAACACTCATATAATTTTTTTTTAATGAGTATATATATACATGTATACATGTGTGTATATATACATGTATATATATATATATATATACACATGAATTTACAGGATTATGGAATCGATAAAATTATTCAGGTTGTGTATACCCCCACAGTCTCAATAAGTTTATTTCAAGGATTTAGCTTGCTCTCTCTCAAACGCGCACGCGCGCGTGCACGCACACACACACACACACACACACACACATTCACACACACACACACACACACACACACACACACACACACACACACACACACACATTCACACACACACACACACACAAACACACACACACACACACACACACACACACACACACACACACACACACACACACACACACACACACACACACACACACAGAGTGAGTTCAGGAAGCCTTACAGAAGTTCCCTCATTCTTATATCCTATATTTATGTAAGCATAGTGTTTGTCACACCTCTCATTGATCAGTAGTTTATGTCATTGCAAGCTCCTGATAAATCAAAGTTAGCATGGAAGAAGAACTGAAATCTTAAGAGAAAATGGGGTAATTAGAATAGAACTGGGTTATAGTACATTAGTGGGTGAAAGCAAAACGTGGGTTTGATAATTCTAACTGGGCATCCGTTCCAGAGGTTATGTACAGGAGAAAAGGAGATACATGCTAAACTCGGTGAACTGTCTTCAACAGGATAGGCCTGACTCCATTTTTTTTTATGCAAGTGGCCAGTCGTCAACTGCTTATGCGGAAGTTTCTTCCTCTTTTTTTTTTTTTCCGTATTAAACGATAGCATGTACATTGTAGGTGTTAATTATTCTTTGCAGCTCTATACTGTTTGTGAATTCTTCATACTCAGGTTAAATTTATCTACCTGTGCTTGTAGAAATTTACGTAGAATGTATGTTTTACATTTACGGGATTTATTTTCATGAAGTATTTACGAAATACGTGTTAAAATGTCACATCTTATCTGCCAGTACGATTTGTCAAAATTCAGCTTTTTTTTTTCTTTTTCTTTTTCTGAATGGATTTTGTCAAGTGTTGTTGTGTTTACTTGTGCGGCACTCTCTTGTGTGTCTGTTGCCTATAGAATTACGTTTTGCGTTCCTTCCCAGCCGGTTGCTTCTGCCTTTGGTTTGTGGTGCTGTGGTGAAAGTTCGCGTGCAAAAGTTGTCAAACTGTGAAGGATAGACACATCCCTTGCCACTTTGCAAGGCGATAAACCATTGAACATGACTGTATTTGTATGTGGGGAGGATGCTGGATGGAGTTGTTTTAAAGAGGTTTTTCCCATTGCACATAACTACACTAGTAATTTAGAGTTTTAACAGGGCATATATATATATATATACAGTCAAACCTGTGTAAGGCGGTCACCCAAGGGACGGGGCCAAGCTGGCCGCCTGAGACAGGTGACCTGGTTATCCAGGGTGGCATGTCATCAGCTAGCATGTCAGGGGATCCTCTGGGGTGACCAGGTTAGACAGTGGCATAGCTTATACAGGTGACCGCCTTGGCAGGTTCGACTGTATATATATTGCTTATAATTGTACATGCAGGATGGTGCTTACCGGTAGATACAGGTTACTGGCTGTTCTACAGTGGCAAGTTGACCTAGGGATAGGAAAATTAACACCCAACTGAGGTGATGTGTTTTCAAAAAAGGGGGAAAAAAAAAAAAGAGGATTGAGAGAGAAAAAGGTACTAGTATGATAGTGTAGTTGATATAATTATGTGATAGTCAGTACATAGTTCCATTGGACATGTAAGAAATTGTCATTCAAAGGGCTTGTAGTTTTTCAGTTCACAAGCAGCGTGTAACCTATAGTACTTTGTCCATTTCTGGAAATATTGATAGTAGACATGATTATAACAGTCAGGTTTTGTGTCTGTTTTGTTGGGGATTTGGGTTGGTTGTTTTTTTGTTTTGTTTTGTTGTATAGTGTATACTCTCAGGACTGTCTCAGGATTCCCGCCGTATCTTTTCGTAGGTCAGGTACTTGGTAGCAATGCAGCAATGTGTATGTTTCTCAGTGACATATTTACAGAACTACACAAGTTAACTGAGGATACGGTTTTTATTTTTTTTATTTTAATTTTAATTTTAATTTTAATTTATTTTTATTATTATTATTTTTTTTGCTGCCCCAACTCTTTCGCCAGTTCTGATGGTGTTCCTCCCAGGTAATGGGTGGAGTCCAATGAGGGCTGGGAAGCTGGGGCATTTTTTTTATTATGCATGATGATGGAGATGAGAATGATGGTAAGATGATGCTATGGAGGTCCGTGTGGTTTGGGACTGCAGGACAGGGCCGCATTTCACGCTTCCTGTCATAAATATCCTGGCATTAACCAGGCTCAGGAACTAGGCACCTGCGGTGCCGTCCGTGTAATCATCCACACCATAAGACGTGTCATACCAAGGGAAGCACCCCCAAAGTTACACCTGTGAAGTAGGTGAATCTCGGCTGTGTGGCAACAGCCTTCCCATTGGGCCCATCGCACACCCGCTCTGGGTAGGAGCCGATTTAGGTAGGAAAAATCCCGCTTGCCTCTGCTGGGACTCAAACCCGGGTCTCCCAGTCCCTGGTCCGAAGTGCTAACCACTACACTCTAGGGGCTGGTGATACGTTTTTTATTGACAAGAGTCAGTTTTAAAGTAACTATTTGTGCGTCTAGCACACACAACAGTGTTGGAAGATAAAAGTTCAGGGGTGGACATATTTTTAATTTTTGAATAATATTGCTGTTCAGTTTAATTGTTATCACACAGCACGATTTCTGTCTGTGGGTTTTAGTGTTGGTAAAGTAGTAAAACATTGTTGTCTACTTGCTGAGTGACAGAACTTGTGGAGTACATCTTTAGAGGCGTAATTAGCTTGTATGTAATCCTACCTGTGTTCGCTATTAAGTCCAAAAAATAACTGCTGAATTAGCAGGCATGCTTATGGAACACAAAAAGTAGTGACTGTTGGCAAATTGTGAAAAGCCAAGCAGTATAGTTAACTCTTTGACGACGAAGCACAATTTCTAACACGCGATTTCCTATAGGAAATCGCGTGTTAGAAATTGTGCTTCGTCGTCAAAGAGTTAACCTTCGACCACATACGTGTGTGTTACAGTGCCCTGAAGTTTAGGTGAGAGTAACGTAAAGGTGAAATACCTTATTGCCTCTCTTGGTTTTGGTCACTGTTTTACGTGGTGAATTGTCTGTGATAGTGTGTTGTGGCTGTGAACACAGTTTAGTTTCCTTGCACAGGAGCCACGCTCTCTTGTTCAGTCAGAGCAATACTTGAAGTACAGTTGTATTTTGATAGTACCCAATATTTCGTTAATCATTTTGAATGGTCACATTGTTCTGACTGTTCAAAAGGGGGGGGGGGGGGGGGGAAACAAGAAAGTGTGAGGACTGGTGATGTGTTGTGAAAAAGCAGGGGTCAAGATGTACATGTATTTTAAACCCGTGCGAGTACTTTCACATCTGCCTTCTGGTGATCACTTCAGAACTACTACATGATGGTCTGTGTGTGTGTGTGTGTGTGTGTGTGTGTGTGTGTGTGTGTGTGTGTGCGTGCGTGCGTGCGACAGAGATAGAAATATCATTCAAGCTCAATTTGATACATATTATGTGTGATGTGATGGATTTCTTTGACGCACGTTGCTAAATACATGTATCACTTCGGTGAAGGTTGCACCTTTTCCATTGGTTCGTTCAGCTGGTATGGATGATTTGAAAATTACAACCCAGAGCCAGTGGGATGGGGTCTATTGTTTTTATTCGTGTCCTGTGTCTGTCCAGCTCCACGTACATAGTACAGTTGTGGATGATATCCTCTGACTCTTGGTATAGTGCGTTTGGTAATTTTGTCACCAACGGTTTTGGGCGATAACTTTGTGTGGAGCCACTGTCGTATACCTATCAAAGAGAAAATGTCCCTGGCCTAGTGACCTAATTGATTTCATGACAGTCAAGGTTCGCAGCTTCTCCCTTTCTACTCGGCGTAAGTAAAACAAGCCAAAATATTTCCACTGCTTTTTTGTAAACCTTACAAGTCCTTTTCAGTGAATGTATTGATGCCAAACTAATACTTTGAAGTCATTCATTGATGTCACTGTTTCTTGCAGTCTCATGAAGGTTTGAGGAGCACAACGCAGTTACCGAGTGTGTTTACCTTTTACGTCATTGTCCCTTGAGGCTCTACGGAGGTATAATTTAGGTATTTTACATTTTTCCAGCTTTCATTTTCAGTGAAAATGTTTCTTGTGCCGAGAAAAAACGGAAAAACCTGTACTAATGAAATAAATGAGGTCACCCGGCCAGGATCAACTTTCCCTCTTTGATAGGTACACGAACATGGCGCCGTAAAAATTTATCGCAGAAAAAGGATGGCGACTGAAGTACATGTACCAAACACAATATATTTTGTTTCTTTTCATTTCGGGTGGGCAAAAGTTGCAGACAGGAAGGAGTTAAAAAAGAATGTGAATGAAGTATGTCTCTCTTGCTTGTCACTTTATGCTCGTGTCCACACTTCCCTTTTGCATTATCACGATTACCCGGTCAGTAAGACTCAGTTGGTATAGCTCGCTTGCTAGGGGGTGCAAATGTATACCAATTATATGCAGGGGGAGCAAATGTACCCCAGCTCTCCACTCAGTGGGGCGATTGTATACTGTTCTCTCAGCTCGCGCGATATGGCTGTGCTATTTTCATGGAAAGGCGCGTTGCCGGAAAGCGAAATGGGTACAAATTAAGACAGATACTATCCACGCACATAATTACATCATCACCATCTGATGGCTACATTAGTTTACATTCATAAAACGTAGTCAGCTGTCGTGTGACTGCAACTCATGAGACCTAAATCCAGGATACATTTGCATCCTGCGCTGCTGGGGTAATTTGCTCCCCCTGCATATGACTGTTACACATTCGCACCCCCTAACAGGCGAACTGTACCAACTGATCGAGCTACATTAACCCGGTCAGCAAGCCGTGCCCACGTCCTGTGGGATGTCATCTTGCTTTGTGGTTCACCCCCTATAGATACCATGTCTTGCTCGTGCAGCACAGCCTTAGATGCCTTCACGGTACGTGTACATTGTTGATTATTGTTCGTCTGTGAACCCTTTGGACGGTGACTTTGTTGGACAGAAAGCTGCTGTGATAAGTTTTGCCCGGATGTACAGGCGCGTGATGCAGAGAATGTGATGTCTTAATTTTGTCGGTCTGTGCACCGCTCTAGGGATATGTAAAGGTTGCCTTTCGGCATTGTGCCAGTGACAGGAGACATGGGTTTAGGACACAGTAAGCCTTGGCGCCTGAATTCATACACTATGAAAATGTTCTGGTATACATGTATCAGTTTACAAAACGATTGGAACCTGTTACAGTGCTCAGTTGACTGGAGCTTACCTTACAGTTACACATTCTGAAACTCGTGTGTTCTCATGCGCATGTTTACTTACAGCGCTTTATATCTGTTGGAACTGTAATTGGACAAAATGCCCTGATTGACAATTCAAGTACAGGACATTTGCCCTATTGTCCAGTGTGGCACAGAAATGATCAGACATAATCATCCCAAATTATTATGTCTGCCTTTGTAAGAAAGTAATTGGACATTTTGAAAATGAATCGGTCTGAGACCAGTGTCAGGTGACAGCTAGATCCGTATGAAGCCCTGTACATGTTTGTACGTTCAGGCTGCTATATACTTCTGTGCATCGACCAGGACTTATATGCAGAGAATCCATAGAAACTACATTGTTACTAAGATTGAGCTCAATCCCCCCTCCTGTTTAAAAGGATGTCTGTCTACTTTATGCTGTCTTCTTTAAATAAGACTGAGGTGCCATTTTTTGTTTTCCCTGGAGGCGGCACTCATTTTTCCACTGGATTCTGGCTGTTTATGAAGTTTAGCAACCTGACAATCACTTCTACCAACACGCAGCAACAGTACACTATCCTGTATATGTTGGTTGGGGTGTTTTTTTTTAATTGTTAGAGGAATCATTATGGAAACTTTTGAATCAGGTTTTGTCCTTTTGGCAGCCATTTTGATTAATTACCGGTGAAGCATGATGAGGGTTTTCAGTGTTTTGTTACAGTTCATGTAATCAGAGAGCTGCTTGTCATATAGCTGGAGTACACACAAACCGCAGCCTATCGTATGGGCATATTGTTGTTGTTGTTGTTGTTTTCACTTTCAAGATATTATTTTTTATGAGAAATGTTCCATGAAAAAGGTGGCCTCTGCTGTTATGTATATGTATGCATTGAATATTGCCCACAGTAGCCAGTTGTCGAGTGCAGTAGGAGTTGTGAGGTGTTTGGCTTTTGCTTCATCTTAGTTCATTTACAGTTTGTGTCACTCACGTGCCATGTTTGTGTTTGTGTGTAGTTCTTAAAGGTCTGTAGTCTCAACAAACAGTGTGATTGGAAAAGAAAACAACAACAAAAAACCCATCTGCGACTGTGCAAAATGCACAGGCAGTTTTGGCACATTTGCAGAGTTTTCAGTGCTTTGGAGACCAGTACAAAACTGGAACATGAGTTTGCAGTGACTTTATTGTGTGTTGACCAGAAAACATAAGGCATATACATATGGTCCCGCCTTTCAAACTGCAGTCGAAACACTCTTGTTGTCAGCCCAGCAGCAGTAATGGGGCATTGGCAGAATTGTGTGTGTGTGTGTGTGCCACAATTGCTGTGTCTTTTATTGTTCTCCCTGGCATAATTTTCATGCCATTTTATTTCAGTTTATCTTTCTTAGCGCTGAGAGCTCGCTGAGGACAAACGCTATATAAATATCTGATATCATTATTATTGGTCACTGAGCAAGACAGGCTGCCGCAGGGCTCAGCGGGTGTTGTGTGCTGCACGAAAAGACTCACAGCTGTGATATCTCTCGCTTAGTGTCAAAACGCAGACTGAGACGGGCTTTGATAGGGATTTCAGAAATGCTGAGAACGTTGTAAATGTGACACAGTTGACTGTGCTCTGTGCATAGTTTATAATAGTGGATGATTTATGAAAACACACTGTTTGTTGCTTTTTTTTTTTATAAAAGATTGCAGACCTTTAAGTAAGGTACATTTGCATGGTTGAGGGACATGCTGAGATATTTCACACCCTTGCTTCACAGTATAACACTAACAATGGCAATGCAGAGGGATGTGCAGAAAAACGATATAATGTACGGAATATATATACTCCCTGATCTCAAATCCTTTCATTGTCTTCACCGTTATCATCTCTCACGTTTCAATCTTTATTGTTGTTTCATTATTCAGAGTGTTAATATGCCTAGGACGTATGTTGGTCTTTCTGTCTTTCCTTGGTGAATTATTTTCCTGATTTCGAGTGGGGTTATGAAATTAATTTGTTTCTGTTCGGCGCGTGTGCAAGAAACGCAATTTTTGTTTCGTGCTTGTTGATGTCCAGTTGCCCTGCCTTTTGTGTAGACAACGATGTGTGTATGATATCAGTTACAATACTGCATACCTTTTTATGTCAAATGTAGTGCTCAGAGATCGAGTTTCGCTTGTTACTGAAACTTTACATTAATTTATGCTGTCTGCAAAATTGTTGTATAGAAATTGTTTCGTGTATTCTTTGTGAAGAGAGAAAATAAAACACGTTACAGTATATTCTGTGTACAGGCGTGTTTACTGCTTGCATGGCTGGCTGAGTTACACATGAAACTCTTTGTAATGTACGGGGAAACCTGATCGCCAAGCAGGCACTAGCGCGTTAGACTGTTAATGTTCGGGTCGTGAGTTCAAATCCCAGCTTAATCAGAGCCATAAGTTTGTGCCGGCTTTATTCTCGTTTTCTCATCTCCGGTATCACGTTTATGTGGTGGAAATGAAAATCAGGACTCTCCCCCCCCCTCCCCCTCTTCCACCCCCCGGCCTCCCCTCAGTGTTTGAATCTTCTCTCCAAGTCAGTGTAATAATACACCAGAGTGCCCGATTTGTAGCGTCGCCACTAAGGAGATGTGACAAGATGAAGATGGTTTAGAAAAGGGGGGGGGGGGGGCGGTGTCCTTTCAGCCAAGCTGTTTTGGTGACACCGCACTGTAACGACGCGCTGCCCTTCCAGAGAAGAACAGAGAGTACGGCACAAACAAACAAGTACATTATACCATTGTGTTCATTGTGTTTTCGATTCCAGAGAGAGAGAGAGAGAGAGACAAAGAGAGTTCCGTTATTCACTGTTTCAAGCCGATAATAAATAGTGTGCTGTTATGAAAACCTTATCAGTGAAACACGTGCACCACGCACGAGCGCCCGACATGTTTACGGCTGAGGCCCTGCAACCCCGGCGGGCCAGAACGTTAAAGGTCTGCAGTCTCAACGAAAAGCCGTAAACTGTGTTTAAAAAAACAAACAAACTATCCGACCGTGCAAAATGCACAGTCAACTCTGTCACAGTTACAGAGTTTTCAGCGTCTCAAAAACCTCTATAAAAGCCACGGGCAGCCTGATTTCACACCTCAGTTTGCGTTTCACTGAGCGAGGGAGCTCGAACTGGTCTTCTCGTGCAGCACGCAACACCCGCTAGACTGACGCTGTAGCCGACGATGTGTGATCAAAATCACAATGAAGTCACCGCAAACTCACGCTCTGGTTTTATGAGGGTCTCCAAAGCGCTGACAACTCTGCAACTGACCGTCTGTGACACTGAGAGTTGCCTGGGCCGCGTTTCTTAAGGCGAGCGCTTCGAAACGTTCCGGGGCGCTTTCCTATGAAACCGTCTATAGGCACCTTGCCCGCGGCGGGCGGAAAAAGCGCTCGCGCGCGAAATCTGAAGCTAGTTTGCCGCGAGCAAAAGGTCACGTGGTCAGTTTCTATGTAAACAAAGATGGCGGCGCCCACCGAAGGCTTCGTTGAAGTGGAACTAAGAAATGGCTTAAAATGAATTTGCGGGTGGATGGAGACCTTCTGTCCCAACTTGTAATTGTGCAGAATAGTATACGAAAATAATTTGAGCTAATTGCACCGGGCCGTGGTCGCCAGTCATTCAGGGATATGTTGTGCGTGTTTGTGGGGAAGGAGTGGTCAAAGTGAGTACGTAATGGTGCCTTACGTCTCCGTTTTGCATCGAGCAGAACATGCATACTAGCGGTATATCATGCTCCAAGCCAGTAATTATTGCTCCTCCTCAAAAACGTCGTCTTCTGCGCTCAAAAGATGACTGATAGCTGCGAGCACTAGAGTTTTCTTCTTCCTTTTCAACCTTGCCAACAACAGTGTTCGTGATTCCGCCGCCATTTTGAAAGCGCCTTGGTTCTAATTGGCCGTTTCCCAACGAGGCAAAGCGACCTCCGCAAGCGCCCGCGAGCGCCTTTCCGTAAGAAACGCGGCCCTGGTTATGCACAGTCGCAGTTTTTGAAAAACACGATGTTTGTGACTTTTCAGTGACTGAAGTGATGACTAATACCAAACTGAGACACGGCCCAGGATGGAAGCCGACTGAGTCCACAGGTTCTGGCCGGGAGAACTGATACACTGATGTAGTGAGACTGATTTGTGTCGTATTATCAGTTGCAGAAAATAGCACTATACAGCGGGTTCCCAATGAAGACGGAGCTAGACTGAAGTTCACTATCTCCACCTTTTCTACTTCAAAACTTTAAAAACTGACCCCTATCACTAGTGTCAGTATCAGTGCCGGCCGGGCTCAGTGAACGATTACTGTTGTCACGGTCGAAGAAAATCGGTAGAAGCAGTCAGTGTCAGTTGTTCTGGCACAATCAGTAACATCAGTCAGTAACAAACACCGCCGGAGACTGAAAAAAAAAACCCTGAAAATAACTCCAAAAAAACAAAACAAAAACGGAAACAAAGGAACATATGTACACTGAAGCACTGAAAATACGAAACGGCAAAAGAAAACTAAACAGAAGCGGCAGCCAGGTGGCAAGCCACGGTAACAGTGGAAGGGAGGCAAACACAGTGACACTCAAACATATCGATCTACTAGATGAATGCCCCTCACAACGCAGATTTTCCACCCCCAGTGACTGACTCGAAGACTGAAAACTTATAAAGAACTGAGAAGAAAACTCATCGCCATGGCCGGCCTCTTGAAAAAAAAAAGAAAAGAAAAAAAGAGAGCCATGTACAGGACCCTGTTTTTATTTTTTAGCTGTTAGCTGTCCTGTTAGCGCTCAGTGATCAACCGGCAATAATTCAGAATCTAATATCATTACTGAGTCTAATGAGCCTGTTTTAATGCCGGACGGACTGACACGCACTTCACTGGATTTTGAACACACGGAAATCACATTCAGTTCTCTCTGTTTGTACACATCTTTACCATGATTCGCCTTCGGGTTTACTTTGCTCACAAAAAAGCGCTGCCGAGAGAGAGAGAGAGAGAGAGAGAGAGAGAGAGAGCGTCGATTCGCTCGACAAAAGGTGGTTTGGAACCCTAACCGTACCCCAAACACGGAAGCGAGACATTTGCTGTCCTTGATCCATTCAAAGGTACCGAATTCTGGACCGGGACCACGTCGGATTCCGCGATAACTTGAACGCCTTGCTCAGTTCAGTGCTTCTGCAGAAATTTATATTTTTCCGCTTGTTTTATTTATAAATAAGTACAACATCCCTCTATTGCTGTTCTTTGTCACGCCTGCCGCTGCAACGCACTCTTATTTGAAATTCCTTTGAGTCTGAAATAAATCCAAAACCCGAACCACCTTTAATTGCGCATGTTTGGCGGCACTTGCATTGACCTATTTACTAGGCGTCTGCTTTGAAACGGTAGCAAGACTTTTCGTACGGAAAGACATTATTTTCGGTAAGAATCCTTGCTAGTGTTGTATGGAACTTGAGTTCAAGATAGATGTAATTATCTTCAGTGTATCTTTTAAACGTTTTTGAGTCGCATCCGTGGGTTAAACTGGTGCGCATAACTGCTGCGCAAAAATCAAACAGCGACTCGGGTTTTTGTCAAGCCGGCGGCCGCGGATTGAGGGCCACAGGCGAGACAAAGATAGCTCGGTTTCCAAGAAATATTGCTTACTACTTGTTTTTCATATTTTCAGCCATGGCACTCGAAAGAATTATCGCACCTAGCCTGCTGGACTCACACTTCTTCGATGACATATTTGAGGATATGAACCAAGAAATCTATCGTCTGCACCACGATCTTCGCCATGGGATGATGAGGTTGACCCCTCGTGACCCCATCTCAGCCGAAGGCGACCGGCTGGCTAAACACATGAAAAGCATTCGCGAGTGCATCGTCGACAAAGATGACGGCGGTCAGGAGTTTCGCTTGAATGTTGATGTGAATGCGTTCAAACCAGAGGAGGTTGAAGTGAAAACAACCGGACAACAGCTCAACATCAAAGCCAAGCACGAAGAGAAGACAAAAGATTCTGCTGTGCTTCACGAATTTTCTCGCTCCTACACGCTTCCAGAAGATGTCGACCCAGACTCTCTGGTCTGCTCGCTGTCCAAAGATGGCATCATGACCGTGAAAGGGCCGGTAGCAGCGCTTGAAGGGCCCCCGGAGAAGAAGAAAAAAGCAATCGAGGAAGCCCAAGAATGAACATTGAAGCTCTTTGACGCGTATCCCTTGCAAGGCCTCTTTGCTTAAGGGAGGCAACTCGATCTTAGAGCACTTTGGCAGCGCACTTTTACATGACTGATGTACATGTACCATTTATCGTGTAACTGTAGTTTCACTCAGTATCTTCCTTGTTGTTCTTAATTCCTCATGTTCGGTTATTCATTCATGTTTGTTGAATCAACGCTTTGCCAAAGCAGACATCAGGTGTTTGTCAAAATAATTTTGCTTAAAATAACAAACAACAAAATGTCTGTACATCGTTTCTCTTGGGAGTCTTATCGTTTTGGTGCTTTAGTCGAGGTGTTTCATGTGGTAGTTTGATGTTGCTTTACATATCATGCTAATAGCTAAGCTTCATTTTGTTCCCCTCCTTTACCTTGCTTTGCTATTTTAGCTTTGCTTTTAATGTATGTGGTGTTCGGTGTTTAGCAATATGTAAATTTTTTTATGCAGCAGGTGCTAAGTGACGGTTTTTGTCAGCATTATTTGTGTTTAAGTTCGGTTGGGAGTTGTTTAGCAGTCAGCTAATTGTATTGAATCATTAGTATTTATTTCAGTTTCCGGTTATTAATCGTTTCAAAACAAAATTAACCTTGCGGCTACGTCGCTAAAAAACTTCGTAGTCCTACATCGTGTGAAACAACTTACCCATGGTTTTTAAATAGGTAATTTTCGACTTATTTCTTCTAGTCCTACGTCGTGGGAAACAAATTACCCATGGTTTTTATATAGGCAATTCACAACTTATTCTTACTTATTGTTTAATTACTCTGCTAAAATTACAAGTTAAACAACACAATTTTTGGCATGAACATAGTCAAACCATTTATTGACAAAGTCATGAAATTTCAAAGGTGTGACATAAATATTGACCGAGATACGTTCATCTAAAGCAATGTGTGTGCAGCTTTTTACCCACGACGTCGTCCGAAGGTTAATTGCTAATGTTTACCAAAAAGTGACTAAGCTGATGAAAATCTGTCAAGTTAATGTATGGAGTTAGTTATACTTTTGTTTGAAACAGAGGTGCTCAAGGCAAGCTGGTCAATGCAAAACAGTACATGTCATAATGTATAAATGTCAGTTGATATTTTTTTCTCTGGTGTTCTGGTCCAATTTTTCCACAAAACCTGAAAATCAAAATGGTCCAATGTTTACACTGTTTACCAGTTTGTGGCCAAAATGTAAGTTGGTGTAAATCAGCATTAGGTAGTCTTTTTCTTGTTGTTTGTATTGATGTTCTTGGAGGTTATCGAGATAGTAATAAAAGTAGTTATTCACGTTACATTGCTGTTTTTGTATTTGTTTTTGCAGTTTGGATGTATGGTCTGCTAAGCCGAGTTGTTGGCATTTGTGACTTGTGTTTTCTTCCCATGATAAACAAGAATAAGCTTTACGCCGTGCGCTTTGTCCAATTTCAATTTTCATAAACAAAACACAGCACCAGCACAACTTTTCATTTATTCACATTCATCAAAGAAAATATTGACGCAACAGGCAATGAATCTGACAGAATATCTGAAATGGTTTTGTAACAGAAAGAAGAAAAGGTGCTTATTCAAATAGCTGCTATGCACATTTGTCACCTGGCATTTCGTGCTTGTGTTCAAGAATGCAGAATTTAGCAGCCTTCCGCCACCATGCTTGGCACTGACATTTTCAATGAAGTAGAAATCTGGTAGCACACAATTATATACATACAACAACAACAACAAAAAAACACATTTGTGCATGGTTCAATACAGTACATTACAGTGCATACCATAGCAATGTACTGCACCAAGTCTGCTCTATTAGTCAGGACTTCCAATCTTCCATCTTTGGCTGAACGTTTTCCTCCTCTGAAGCACTTGAAATCGTGCCTGAACGCACTGAACTGCTAAGATTTTAGTCCAATTCTAAAAATATTCATCAAAAATGTGTTTCTTCATCTGAAGCACGTAAAATCGTGCCAAAATGCACCAGATTGCACAGATTTTAGTCCCCCCCCCCCCCCAAAAAAAAAAATCCAGGGAAGCATGTCCCCAGACACCCCTAGCACAAAGCAGGGTCCATACAGGTTCACAGTCTCAAAAAATCATGACTTTTCCATGACTTTTAGAGGCCAACTCTCCTGTTTTCCATGACACCATCCTCGCTCTCTTTCACACTGACACGCGCGAGGGTAGAAATTCTGAGCTTATCCAAGTTATTGCATTCAGCAAGACCAATGTTCAGAGTTAGTCATTAGCCGTATGGGAAGGCAGTTGTTGGTATTTTTGGCAAACAGTCCAGTGAGTAATCACCAAGCTGTTGGGCTCAAAATGGCTTCCATAAAATTCCGAAATTCCATGACTTTTCATGACTCTTGAGATAATTTCACGACTTTCCAGGCCTGGAAAAGCTATTTCCAAATTCCATGACTTTTCCAGGATTCCATGACCTGTATGGACCCTGACAAAGATGCGTGCTTATGGATTTACCACTTCATTACTAAATGTTACACACACTTTCTCCTTTTGGATCATGGGTGAGTGAGTGAGTTTTTAGGGCTTAAAGCCGCGCAAGCCACAAAGACTAATTCGCGGCTGAGTGAGTGAGTGAGTGAGTTTTTAGAGCTTAAAGCCGCGCAAGCCACAAAGACTAATTCACGGCTGAGTGTGCCTGCACTACATGAAAAAAACAAAAATGTAACGTTGGTCAAAGGATGCAAACTGATCTACGGAGCAATATAAACCTAGGACATGCAGGAGACGCTGCTTTTGGATCATGGACCAGGGTGAGTGAGTGAGTTTTTAGGGCTTAAAGCCGCGCAAGCCACAAAGACTAATTCGCGGCTGAGTGTGCCTGCACTACATGAAAAAAACAAAAATGTAACGTTGGTCAAAGGATGCAAACTGATCTACGGAGCAATATAAACCTAGGACATGCAGGAGACGCTGCTTTTGGATCATGGACCAACTTAAACCATGATTACAGCAGTGTGAAAGGAAAAGTATTCTAAATGTATATGGTTGGTTAAAACAAAGTTCCTCTGTGAAGGCCACAACTCACAATGAGTGAGTGAGTGAGTCTTTAGGGCTTCAAGCCGCGCAAGCCACAAAGACTGATTGACGGCTGAGTGTGCCTGCACTACATGAAAACTACAAAAACGTTGGACAAAGGATGCAAACTGATCTATGGGGCATTATAAACCCAGGACATGCAGGAGACGCTGCACCTTCATGCTAATTTCTCGAACTCCCGATTACAAAAAAGCGTAGAAAACAACAATTACAACTAGGTAAAACAAAGAAAAATACTTAGTGCATATACAGCAAATATTGCAACTTATCATCTCCTACGCGCAACAAATGACAATGAGTTGGCCGCACTAGTTACAGAGTTAAGTCATGACTGTGTATAATTTCTGCAACTGAACTGTTTTTTTTTTGGTTCAGTTGAAATAACATTACAGTACATCAACGATCATGTTCACTTTCCAGGGTCTACTGTACAGATACAGAAGCAAACGTGTACATTCCTGACCAAGAGACCTCGTGTGAACATTAACAGTTGTCAAGGCTGGGGAACTTGGCAATTTTCAGACAAATTTCCTATCCTTTCAGCCAAAAAAAAAAAAGAAAAAAAAGAAAAACAGAAAAAAAAGTTTCAGCCGAGAAAAGGAGGAGAAAGGTTGCATTTATCAACTAATCAAGATGCATTTAATGCCATATCTCCTAACTGCCCGCGGACCCCTACCCCCTGCCCACACTATATGACAAGACTTACCGAAACTCACAACAGCACTAAACGGCACTAGACAGCACTCAACAGCACTATTACGCAAGGCGTGGGCAGTTTCAACGAGGCCTGTTTTCCATGATCAAGGACCGCCTGCACGCAGTACGTTGCATAATCTCTCGTAATCCCTTGGCCTGCTCAGGGCAGTCTTGTGTATTGACCTGACTGAGTGGCAACGGCGCTTCACCGCTGTGCAAAGTCCTGTAGCTCACCGTCTAACGGGTTACGCAGATGACATAATCAGTCTCTCTCCATCCCGTATATTGCCACTCAACTCGGCCGTGGAGCGCTACAGGCTGGGTAGCTTCCTTTGATTACGTAGGCTGGGTAGCTTCCTTTGATTGAAAAACGCTGTCTGACTGGCCAGACCATTTCCACGGGTACATGTCGTTTTTCACGTACCCGTTTCCAATATCCAACACACTAGCCGATGAACTGACTGGACAAGGAGCTGAACAAAGACATTGCCGCCCGAATGCAGATGTTCTTCTTGTGTATTGCTGCTGTAAGTTCCGGGTCTGTGAAACAGGTATGTGAAAAATGACACGTCCTTTGCGGCCAGTTGGCGGCGCCTCAGTTGTCAGTCGCCAGCCCATGCTTTGTCTGTAATTCGGCTTCTTTGATGATAGCGGCGATACGAGTGACGAGTTGCATGACAGCCCGAGTCGAGACAAATTGACTTGATAGTGTCAAAGTCAGTTCTGGTAGTTGTGAAATAATATTATTAGGCGTCAGATAATTAGATATGCCTACACCTCCACCGCATGCACACAGATCCTCATTGACTGTATCCGGCACTAATTTGACACCACAGTTCAGGTTAACCACAGGCAAAAGAACTTTCTTTCGTGCATGGGTACTATAAATATCTGGTATACAAAGAAGTAGATCGCATTACATTGTGTGTGTGTGTGTGTGTGTGTGTGTGTGTGTGTGTGTATGTGTGTGTGTGTGTGTGTGACAGAGAGAGAGAGAGAGAGAGAGAGAGTCAGACATTTTAATTGTTCAGACATATTGTCCATAACACTGGAGTGAGCAAGAAACAGTCAAAAAGGACACACACACACACACACACACACACACACACACACACACACACACTGTCGCCCCTCATGGTCAGTCACATGTGGTTTCACATGCTCGTTGGTAACGGGACTTGCCTCTTGTCGCCTACCACCTTCACTCCAGTGGGAAGTGGTTGGGGCAAGTTGTAACGGGACCCATCAGTGTGCCGTTAGCTATTACGTGGCCAATACCCGAACAAGCCAGTGACCGCGGTATTCACAAGAGGGTGCGAACTGCACGTGCTGTCTGGCTGTCTGGCTAGAGTCGACCGCTCGTCTGAGTGTGATGCAACGTGCCGTCATGTTGCGCTGGCTAGCCTCGACCGCTCGCCGGAGTGTGATGCAATATGACGGCACGTTGCGCCGTCTCTCGGGGCGGACTGTTGGCCGCGAGGTTGCATAATAGTGCTGTTTAGTGCTGTCTAGTGCTGTGACGAAAAATTTTCAGGATGTGATTCTTGCGTGGGCGCTTAGGAGTTATAGGACAGTTTAACTTCATTTTATAATTTTTGCATGTCAGTATCAAGGCACTTGTGGGTGCCAGGAGAGGCTACTATATCGGTAAACGCCTTTAAAAAAATGCTAAAATTTGTTTTCTTGCTCCTGTGGTCCCGCAGCAGGGCGCTACTGCCCCTGCACTCTGGCCTAGGTCTCAGTCTTTTTTTTCTGCATCGTCTTCACTTTGAAAACTGATCAAATCAGAGAAAGGCAAGGGTGACTTGGCTAGCCCTTACAGGTTATGCCCCCAACTCAAGTTTTCCGGACTGTTTTGGAACTTCAGCTAGAGCTACAACACCACCACCACCGCCGACAGAAGAAGAAGAGTTAATTAAAAAAAAAAAAACATGCCGGCAGAAATGGAGCAATCCCTGCCCGCCGCCTCTAGACCAATTTCAGCGGGTTTTTTTTTCCTCCCCGCTAATCTGCCTTCGATGGGAAAAAAAGAAGAAGAAAAAATGAAAGAAAAAAAAAGTACACCTAATTAAGGCACGATTTTTTTTGGCTCCTAGACCAATTTCCACCTCTTTTCATGTCTTTTTTGTTGTTGTTGTTGTTGTCCGAGCAGTTCAATTCGCCACCGCTTCCTCTTTTTCTCTATAAAACAAACTGTTTTCCCTTTTTTTTAGTACATGTCAGGCGCGTAGGAAGATGCTGAGAGGAAGGGGGGCCCACTAAGTCGGGTGAGCCAAATGATACGGCCGGGGTGAAGAAGGGGGGGGGGGGGGAAGGTTTTTTTTTGTGTGTGTCACGTTGTGTGTGTGTGTGTGTGTGTGTGTGTGTGTGTGTTGACTGCCAAGGATTGTGTCCTGCGACAGCAGCGCAGGGGGGCCCCACCACTGGTGGGCCAACTCTCCTCTTACTATCAAAAGCAAGGGGGGCCCAAAGATATTCGGGCCCCCCTTCCAAAAATCGAACGGGGGCCTGGGCCCCCGTGGTTCCTACGCCCCTGCATGTAGCGGGAAAACTCATGCGTGCTTGGTGTATCTGTATGCGAACACTGTATTGTTTATGACGGTCAGAAAAATTCAAGGACAATTACAGTATGTACACTTCAGGTATAACGTGGCATAGTTTTATTGACTCAAATTCAATGACAATGGATCTGTCAAGACACTCTTAGCAATTAGTAATAAGTAGTTTAAAGGCTTTTGATGTCTCTCACTTGCCTGCATGTACAAGTTACAGTATAAACGGAAATGAGGGTTTAATGAGTAACTACATATAAAAATATGTGCTGATTTATCAAACTCCCGATTACCAAAAAAAAAAAAAAACGTTGAAAACAAAAAAAGTAATTACAACTAGGTAAACAAACAATTTATACTAAGCACGTATACAGCAAGTATTGAAACTTATGAACTGGAGGAAAAATCAAATCCTTGCAACTACATGTACCTCCCCACAGACCGCTCCAACACGGAACCTCCCCGCCGTGAGGCGGTCTGGGAAAACAACGCCCTGAGAGGGGTGCATTGTGAAGGTCTTCACGTGACAGGTGTTCAGCAGCACCAGCAGGCCACTGAGAACAAAGCTTGTCAGGGTGAAGACCAGATTGAGGGGGCGGGGGATTAAGTGGTCGGCCTTCAGAAACGGCCCTCGGCGTCTCACTGGACCGAAGGTCTGCAGACACCCAGCCTCTGGCCTTCCCCGAGGAGAGTTTGCGGGAGCAGAAGACAGGTAAATGGATCGATGAAGGCAGAAATAAGAGTAAAGAAAGAGAAACAGGGGTGGGCAAGCTCAGCAAAATCAGCCCCGCCGCAAAAAGTAGGTCAGTCTTGATTCGTGAAGGCGAGCACATGGGGTCATGTATTTTGAGTGAGTGAGCGAGTTTCTGAGGCTTCACGCCGCGCAAGCCACAAACATTAATTCGCGGCTAAGTGTGTTTGCACTACGTGAAAAAAAGTAACGTTGGGCAACTGATGCAAACTGATCTACGGGGGCAATATAAACTTAGGACATGCAGGAGATGCTGCACCTTCATGTTAATTTATCGAACTCCCGATTACAAAAAAGAGTAGAAAACAAATAATTACAAGTGGGTAAAACACTCATGGGCAGACGGCTTGACGCGGAGGTACCTTGGAAGGGAACCACCAGGTGTCTTATACACAGATCGTGACTGCCGTACACAGCCAGGAAGCCAGTCAAAGACTGCACAGCTGTTCCACAGGTGGGAATTAATCTATGTAGTTAGTTAGTTGGTTGGTTGGTTACTGGGTTAGTTAGGGCATTACGCTGCACAAGCAACAAAGACGATTTCGCGGCTACGCAAGGTCATTAAAAATAAAAGGGTTTTCCTTGAAGTTAGTTATTCCGGGCTTAACGCCGCGCAAGCAACAAAGACTATTTCGCGGCTTTACAGAGTCCCTTACTGCCAGGTCATTTAAAATAGGGGTTTCCTTTAAACAAGATGTAAACATATATTAAAAATCTATCCGGTTTACATGGTTAAACGCCCTTTTCCACCAAGTAAGGGTGATATCAGACGGGGCAACCCGAAAAAGGCCAGCAGAACTAATTATATACAGGCCCTCAGGGGGATAAGGCATGTAGAAGAATGCATGTATGAAGCACAATGCTACAGTTTTGTTCTGCCGAAGTTGTATCTGTTCTAAAGATGATAAGTAGATAAATTGGATTTGTCTGAACAGATGAGAGCGTCTTGAAGTAAGACTCGACATATGGCACTTCACGAGGCGCTTGGCAAATGGAGTCACCATAGAATCGCATCCTCTTTATGGGTTCTTCACGGTTCATCTCTCCCACGCTATCTTCATGTGGGACCCATCACATGTGAGGCTGCTGAAATATGCTAAGAGGCGAGAACTTAACGCTGCTGGCATTGCTGCCCCACCAGGTGAGGCTGTCCTCCATTACATTACAAGAGAGGAGTGAGTGGTTAGTTAGTTAGTTAAAGTTATTTAGGGCTTAACGCCGCGCAAGTAACAAAGACTGTTTCGCGGCTTTGAGAGGAGTGAGTGAGTGAGTGAGTGAGTGAGTGAGTTTTTAGGGCTTAACGCCGCGCAAGCACCAAAGACTAATTTGCGGCTACGTGTGCCTGCACTACGTGAAAAACAAAACAAAAACCTAACGTTGGACAAATGATACAAACAATAAGAGAGGAAATTCTGAGGTTTGAAACCATGTCAGCTAAAAGAACCTCTTTTTATATATCATATCACATTATACTATACTATAATATTATGTTATATTTAATTATATGTTATAAATATGAAACAGTCCTTGTGTTTTGCAATAAGGTGTGCAACTCAACGTTAGTCTTAGGGGCAGGCCGGCTCTTGCTTTTGAATGTTTCCTTTGCAGTCTGCTTCAAAAACAAGGTGGTCACCTGTTTTGTTAGTCCTTAAATATTTGAAAAACATTAACCCGTCAAGTTCAGTGCCTAGCAACCGAAATAACAGTCAGCGCTGCATGTGCACGTATGCATCAAGTGACACACTGGTGCTGTGATTGTTGGTGGCGTAGATTTGGTTTTTAAGAAAATGGTCACTGCAAAGTGCTCAAACTGTACCACAAAGAACTGGAGAGATTGCTCGAGTTCCACAATTCTCTTTTTAGAGGTGCAGCCAACTTTAATCTGTGTGTGTGTGTGTGTGTGTGTGTGTGTGTGTGTGTGTGCGCGCGCGCGCGCGCCATGATCGGATCCAAAATAATCTGGAAACAAAGATGCAAAGACACCTAAACTTGACTGGCGTAACTATAACTTAGACATAACATGATAATATGCTGATTTGATTGATTGTATGCTTAGATTGTTAGCTGACGTTGCGTCTGTGCCGAGGCGTCATGGTAACCTGATTATGTCCGAACTGCTGTGTTCTCTTTCTGCGTAGTATTGTGTGAAGAATAAGAGAATAAAGTCCTGTGTGTGTGTGTGTGTGTGTGTGTGTGTGTGTGTGTGTGTGTGTGTGTGTGGTTGGTTTCTTTATTTCAGGAACTGCAAACGCGAACAAGAGGCCCTGCAACCACTGAACGCTGCCTGAAAAACCCCATCAGCTCGTTGGTGAATGCCACTGATGGACTGGGAACGCCTCTGTTCAGGAAACCATCATGACTAACTAGGAGGAGCAGAAAAAGGCATGTTCCTTGCCTACAAGACCCACCAGGAGTCCACCTCTACACAAGAGTGGGGCAGGTCATGAAGGGAGGAACACGTCATACGGTGTTCAGATGTGGACGAGGATCAACATCTGTAGAAATTGTCCACCTCCATCTGCAACACTTTATCCCTGGAACATCCGCGGCACCCATCAATTTTCAGGCGTACCTACTGGATGGCATTTTTAGATGGAACATAGTCCGTGTCCACACCAGTCTCTGTAGACAACATCAGATGTTTTGACATCAAACTGAACGGGAAAGTGAATGCCCTCAGTCGAGAGATGCTGGGCAGAAATTTCCTGCCCAGTTTCCAGCTGCCCGTGGACTATACCAGGGAGACTGTCAGGAAACCACGAGGTCTAACTGGAAGGAGCAGAAAAGGCATGTTCCTTGCGTACAGGACTCACCAGGAGTCACCTGAACCACTGAACGCTGCCTGAAAAACCTCATCAGCTCGTTGATGATGCCACTGATGGACTGGGAACGCCTCTGTTCAGGAAACCATGATGACTAACTGGGAGGAGCAGAAAAAGGCATGTTCCTTGCCTACAAGACCCACCAGGAGTCCACCTCTACACAAGAGTGGGACAGATCGTGAAGGGAGGAACACTTCATACGGTGATCAGATGTGGACGAGGATCAAAATCTCTAGAGAGTTTCCACCTCCATCTGTAACACTTCATCCCTGGCACACCCACGGCACCCATCAAATTTTCAGGCGTACCTACTGGATGGCATTTTCAGATGGAACATAGCCCGTTCCATTCTGTACCCGTCTCCTGCAACATCGCATCGTGAATGCCCTCAGTGGAGAGATGTGCAGAAATTTCCTGCCCAATTTCCAACCTCCCGAGGACTACACCAGGGGGGCTCTTGGACCTGACTACCTCTTTCAGCAGTCAACTGGTGTTCTCCTAGGTGAGTCACCATATCTCGCAGAGGACATCGACACTGCATGCGACGGCGACAACACTGATGACGTTGAAGAAGCTGACAGTTTGCCAACTGACGTCAGAAGTCGATCACATCGAGCTGCAGACTACACTTCCTCCAGAACAAAATGAAGTAAGTAAAAAAAGAAATAGCTTCTTATTTATGAGTATGTTCAGGGAGTGCGTGAACGTGTGTGCGCATCTGAGTGAGTGGGTGTCTGTGAGAACATAATATTTATTCTTATTCTTAATCAAAGGAGGAGCAGGCAATGTAATGTCCCTTTTATGGGATTCAATAAAACATGTCTTATCCGATGTCACTTGCAGGACGCTAGTGTTTTGGCTAAAAATGGGTAGAGCAGTACAGGCGGATTCTGTCCTATAGCAACCAGCGCTTAAGAGGTCACAATGGTCAAATATTAATGTTAATTGAAGTGTGTATTGCACATTTAAAAAAAAACAACAACTGAGTTTCTTCATTTGGTGTTGCGTGTATTATCTTTTTGTTTCCTATGTCCACCAACCTGAATTTCCTGCTTGGGATAAAGAAATGCATTTAATTTGATAAGCAGAAGGAAGCAGAAGTTTCTTTTGTGGTAGGTGTGATTACTGATTCCAGTGATCTTATTATGGATTCCATTGTTTTTCTAGGATTTGACTGGCCAAATACCTCAAGATGAACCTCATGCCTAACAGTGCAAGATAACACCGACACTGATACAAGTGGCCTGCCAGTCTGGAACCAGGTTCTGAAGCTGACACACTTCCCTGTGCAAGTTAAACCGACAGTACTCATGGATTCGGACGCCATGGAGGTGCGCAGGCTCTACTGACGAACAGTTGTTACCTTTCGACAAACAGCCGTTGCAGCACACAAAGATACACACAGACCCACTGCTGGAAGGTACCGGAGGACACACTTGGTAGAGGGTCAAGCGACTGATCTAACTGCGAGGTATGTTATAGTTTCGAGTGTGTGAGGTAAAACCGCGCAAGCAACAAAGACTAATTTGCGGCTAAGTGTGCTTGCACTACTTGAAAAAAAATGTAAGATTGGGCAAATGATACAAACCGGTCTACGGGCCGGGGCAATATAAACTTAGGACTGGACATGCAGGAGACGCTGCACCTTCATGCTCATTTATCGAACTCCCGATTACAAAAAGCGTAGAAAACAAATATCAATTAGAACTGGGTAGTATCAGTAAAACAAACATAAATACTAAGCGCATGTACAGCAAGTAATGAAACTTATTATCTCCTGGGTGCAATAAACCCGTTAACAGCATATGCCCAACATTACTTGTTCCTAACCACTGGGTGGGGGTGGGTGTTTGGGAGTCAGTTTAACGTCCTTTTCCACCACGTAGGGGTGATATCAAAGACGGGGTAACGAGAAAAAGGCCAGCACAAATACACGTATTGCCTAACCACTGGTAGTGCAGACGTGAGCAAGGGGTTTTAAAACGGATGAAATATAGATGAAAGGGCCGAACTTAGAAATCAGATGAGAGGGAGGACAGTTCGGGGGGTTTTAAAGAGAAAAAGACAGGCGATTGGTGAGGGGGATAGGCCGAAAAAGAGAAAGAAAATTTGTTAGTTGCCAATGAAGACATGTCTAGGATTCAGTTGGAGAAAAAGACTGCCCCAACTGACACGAAACCTCCCCTTCCCGGCGAAGGAGGTGCAACACCCACAAACGCAAGCCTCGTTGTCAAAATAAGTAGCAGGGTAGCCAGTAGCGGTGAGGCGTTACGCTGAGCTTCACTGAGTCAAAAGAGTGCAGTTGTTAAACAGTACACAAACCTGCACCTGTATAACATCAACGAGCACTGACACAGATGGGAGGGTCTTGAAGTGAGACTGGACATATGGCACTTCATGAGGCGCTTGGCAAATGGAGTCACCATAGAATCGCATCCTCTTTACGGGTTCTTCATGGTTCATCTCTCCCATGCTATCTCTCCCATGCTATCTTCATGTGGGACCCCATCACATGTGAGGCTGTTGACACACGCTAAGAGGCAAGAACTCAACGCTGCTGGCATTTCTGCCCCACAAGGTCCATAACAAGAGAGGAAATGCTGAACTCATCATGGCAGGAGCGCCGTTCAGACTTACAGCAGCTTATTCAGGCCCAACAGCACGCGTTGCCCACTGTTGTCACTTCCATGTTCCTGCTGCTTTCAGCCAAGGAGAAGTCGCCACTACTCCATCACCATCAGTCAGTTCGTCCCTCCTGTGTCCGACGAGCCGCTCAGTCGATACCACATGCCAGGCTGCGTACACGGTATGGTGGTTTCACTCTACAGAAAACAGAGTAATTACTGAAAGAGATTTGGAACCATAAACAGCTGATTACCAGAATAACACAACTACTGTTAAAATACTTGAGTCGCTCGAATCAAGTTAGAGGGAAGATACAGTAAGGGAGAGAACCACGTGTTTTTGTGCGTCACCAAGGTCGAACCACAGTTGTCTTTCTTTACATGCAAAAACCATTCAAGATTTTTAGAGAACCAAGCACGTGCTGCAGGATCAGACTGTTGTCACTATCACACCATTAATAAACACTAAGTTATCGTTTTCTTTGTGATAAAGACTTGATGAAAATTGATTTATATTTTGTCATGCTCACGTACCGCCCCTGTCAGTCACCGTACAGTAGTGGAAACACGAGTGTAACGTGACATCAGTTTCACCCGTAGCCACGGCAGTCTTGTCACCTGTCACCTGTCACACCTACACATGCAGCACTGCTGTCACCTACCTTCGTGTAAACTTGGCCTCGTCTATCAGCACGTGAAGCTGTTGTCCCCGTTTTCTCGGCACCAGTGACTGAAGTGTCTGAAGCGCCGTCTCCATATCTCCTGGCCGGTTCAACAGGTCAGAGTGCAGGGACCGCATGGCGGTGGCCGCTTGTTGTGCTGTGGGGTTTGCTTTCAGGGTCAGCACCAGCTGTCCTTGACATTGCGGCAAACCAGCCAATCCGGTGCATTGTATTTTTACCCACTAGTGCATGATTTTCGTCTGCTGTATCCTTGCTACTACTGAAGATGCAAAATCATTTCGTAATACGAAGCGGATTACTAGACGTACAAAGATTACACTGAGTACATAACTGATTGGAAATCGTTTTATGGCTGTCACTAAATATTAACATGCAGGAACACAGCCGGCGGGCAGGGAGAGATTTTTGCCGGCCGGCCTGCCTTAGTAAAAATTTCAGTTCAGACACGCCGGACTGAGCGGGTCTGACTGACGAGATTCACCAAACAGAAAAGTCGTCTGCTACTGAGATCATTCCTGCCAGACCGGGAGTTAAGGTCACTGTTGTCAGTACTCTACCTAAGCGGAGGAGTCTGGATCAAGCAAACGACTCGTCAGTAAAAGAACGTGTGCAAATGAAGCAAACTAACTTATCGCCGATCATGAACACTGACGACAAACTCAGTGCTCAGATTGACACTGGCAAAGCAACAAACAATGATTTCGCGTACCTATACCAAAGAAGCCTAGGAAAAAATTCTCAAGCGGGAGCGGCCGTTCAACGATTTCATCAGTGTCAGTGGAGCGACGTTGCGGCTTTGCACCCTGGCAAAGCCGGCTGAAGCTCTGCCGGTCAGTTTTGCAACTGCCGACGGAGCTTTATCATAAAACTCGGTTTTTAAAACTGAGCTTAAGCCTTAAAAGTCGGTTTCACAGTGAAAGTGAGATGAAAACTTCACTGAGCACAGCCGGTTACGTACATGCCGAACGCACAAACATTGAGATACGTCTATTCAGTCAACAACGAGCTTCACTGAGCCTTCGGGCCCGCTTCAGTCGTGCAAATGGCACCTCATAGATATTCCTTTTGTAAACTCAGTGACATTGAAAGCCTGGAGGAAGACGCCATTACCTGTACGATGGCTTTCCGAAATATTGGTTCTAAACTTCAGAGTGGAAATGAAAATCATAAGTTGATTTTCGGGGGGTAGGGCCGTACGTGTAGTTCTCGGGAGGTGACAGCCTTCAGCCTTGGCCGGGCTGCAACTTTCTTCTCTGTCACAGTCGAACTCATGATTTGCGTTCTTCTTGGCGGGAGTCACTGTTGTGCGACTACGTGTGTGTGTGTGTGTGTGTGTGTGTGTGTGTGTGTGTGTGTGTGTGTGTGTGTGTGTGTGTGTGTGTGTGTGTACGGATGTAATTATAGCTGTCCCTTAAACCACCTTGTTGGAGGGCTTTTTACTTTGAGATGAAATGGGCAGTCATATTCTCCAGACTAGTAAGTTTCACTGACGATTTTTCACTTGCTGCATTTTTAGAAGAGTTTTCGCCCATTTCATTTTTAGAAGAGAACTTTATTACCCATTTGAAGAAATCAGTCATGCTCCATTTTTTTTTCAGTTGACGAAAACGTTGTTTACTTTTTGTAAACTGGCATATGCCTTTTTTCTCCACAACCACATAATTCCACTGTGTGTCACTCTCAATACCATTCCTTACAAGACGCCCACAAGTGCGTCTCCAGTAAGCATTATATCCCTGTTGCCAGACCATCGTCAAAAACGCAATTCCCCTCTTATGCAGCAATTTGTTGGGGGACCTCTGTTTCTGCAAGCCATCATTGCAGGGGATTTGGTGGGTTTCGGGTCCGTCCTAATACCCCCATTTCTATGAAAACCTCCTGACTAGGTTTCTGTTGCTGTTTCTCGCTTCAATGTCCAGACGTGCTTCTCATTTCCCTAGCATACAGATGAGCTCATCAGAAAGACAGCTCTGTAGAATGTACGAGTACTGAGTCCGAACGGGTTGCCCTCGTGTTCCGTATCAGTATGTCAGTTTTGGGGTGCTCAGTTTGGTTGTTAAAGGTTTTGTTTTTTTGTTTTTGGGTTTGTTTTTTTTTGGAGGGGGGGGGGTGTTTTTGGTTGTTGTTTTGTTGTTTGTTTTGTATTGCTTTGTTTTGTTGTTGTTTTGTGTTTTTGTTGTTTGTTTTGTGTTGTTTTGTTGTTGTTGTTGTTGTTTTCCTGCACCAACTCTTTGCCAACCCCAGTGGTATTATCTCCCAGGTCATGAGTGGAATCCACGGAGGAGTCTGAAGATGGGGGCAATTTCTATTATGCATGATGATGAAGAGGATGATGGTACGTATGATGACGCTATGGAGGTTCACGTGGATTCAGACTGAAGTGCCTGGCAAGAAAGTTTGCCATACCAAGCCATGTGTTGTGTTCATTGTGCCGCGGCACGCAATTGGCTGAATTCTGGGGGCTTGCCCCTTTTAACTGACAGGAGTGCAGTCGTCTATTGGGCGCACTCCCGCCCTGAGCAGGAGGCGAGCGAGGTAGGAAAAATCCCACCACGCGTGTACTTTCCCGAAGTTCTTGTAGCTCGTCTGACAATGTGGACGTAGCAATGATAATGCACTTGGGGTAGCGTTCGTCAACGAAGTTTTGAAAATTTCCACGAACATTCCGGTCAGTCTGAACACTTTCGTCTCTAACTGCGTCAAAATTTGGCATAATTTACAACACGCACGCACGCGCGCACACTCACGCACGCACACACACACACACACACACACACACACACACACATGTGGATTTACAACCAAAACAGTGGGGAAATATTGATTTTGGCTTGTTTTCATTTACGCCGAGCAGAATGGAAAGGCAGACAATGGTTATGTTTTCTTTCTTTTTTTTGTCTGATGGGTTTCCAGATGTGGCTCTATTAAAACCTTCGGAAACTGTGCCGAAGGCATCCCCAACTGCACTGTGCATTTTCGTGGAACTAAAGCATAGATTTCTGAGTGCTTAATGCATCGGTCAGCATGACGTTCTGTTGCTGACAATGGCATTGCGGCTGAGGTGCTTGGTATAGATTGGCAGTCACGGAGTCAGATGGGGATTGTTTTTTCTTTGTCAAGGTTTCATTCTTTATTTTTCTTTTTTCTTTTTATTGTTTTGCCAGCATCAGTGGTGTTCCTCCCTTATGGGTGGAATCCACGGAGGGCTCGAAAGCTGGGGCACTTTTTTTTTTAATGCATGATGATGGAGATGAGAATGATGGTAAAATGATGCTATGGAGGTCCGTGTGGTTTGGGACTGCGGCACAGGGCCGCATTTCACGCTCCCTGTCATACATATCCAGGCATTAACCAGGCCCGGGAACTACGGCACCTGCGGTGCCGGCCGTGTAATCATCCACATCATAAGACGTGTCATACCAAGGGAAGCACCCCCAAAGTCGCACCCGTGAAGTGGGTGAATCTCGGCAGTGTGGCAACAGCCTCCCCATTGGGCCCATAGCACACCCGCTCTGGGTAGGAGCCGACGTAGGTAGGAAAAATCCCGCTTGCCTCGGCTGGAACTCGAACCCGGGTCTCCCGGTCCATAGTCCGAAGTGCTAACCACTACACTACGGGGACCGGTGAATGATTTTTGGTATTGGATATTTGAAGTTTTTAGCCATTCCGCCGTTTTCACATAAAGGCCATTTCATTTCAGATCTCTCTCTCTCTCTCTCTCTCTCTCTCTATTTTGCAAGAACGCTCCTCCAAAATAATAATAATAATAATACTTTGATAACTGAGTATTGTGTGGACGCTTTATCCAATTTCTTGAATTAGCTCAAAGCGGCGCGAGCCTCGTATTGGCAATCATATATTGTAACAGTTTTAGTCATTCCATACATACTGGGGAAAGTCGGTAAATATGGAACAGGCGGGTAATATGGAACACCGATGTTGCGGGTCATGGGAGACAAATGGAACAAATTTGATTGTGTCATGCTATGAAGCTTACCCCGCTTGTCCGATGACAGCAGTCAGAATGGCCGAAGGCAGGAAAATGCAAAAACGGTGAGTGCTTGAATTTTTTTACTCTGTCTGATCTTATTTTGATGTGTTAAATCGGTCGTTGCATTTACAGTCAGATTCATGCTTCAGAGAAAAAATGTTTGTGGAGGAGTCCCAGGTCGTGTTACGCACATTTTGAAGGTAGAAACTGTGAAGGTCATGATTCGCAAAAGCTACACGACGTTATTTTCCATCACACCCCCTAGTAGGGCAATATGGAACACTTGAGGTCGGGTAATATGGCTCGTGTTCCATATAGCCCTCACTCTGTTCCATATTGTGCGATCACACACACAAGCAAGGGACAACGCGTAAGAGTTCTCTGGCCGCATTAGCGCGCATCCCGCAGATCTAGATAGATCTAGGAACTAATGGCAGAAAGCCAGAAACGACGCAAAAATTTGGGCGTACAATGGTGTGCAGCGCCGAATTGCTGTAAGAAACGAACACCAGGAACAGGAAGACCTTTCTTTCGCCGGATTCCCCCTTGAAAAAAAGAGGTAGGTATGCCTACGATATCGATGTTGGAGCCGAGATCGGTATCAAAGTTAGAGCCAAGATTATGTTTTCTCCCCACAGACGTATAGATCTATACGTCGGTGTTTCTCCCAAACGTAATACACAGAATCACACGTGAAAACCAAAATCGCCGCATCTACGACATGTGACTGGCGTAAATTTAGTATAGAATCCGCATGCTTGTAAGAAGTCTGCTTGTTTGACCCAACCCTACACTAGCCGCCGCAAAACATTTTAACAAAATAAACAAAAACGAAGATGTCAGCGACTGACAGGTGGTCTCCACCGTACATTCCGCCATGCTGTCACCATAGCGGCCAGATCTAGGATGACTCTTCGCGTTGTCCCGCTATATATCTCTTACGAGGGCAGGAGTGACGCGTCTTTCTGATTCCAAGGTCTTTGGTTAAATTACAATTTAACTAATTTATGAAACTGAAACTGACACGCACTGACAAAGCCATTGTTTCGCATTTTGTCGTAAATTTGCCATCTAGCCTTAACAAAAATTCGGGGTTTTTTTCAGAGCGAAGTGGACAAATGAAGAAATACAACTCGCGTTGTTCCAGGTGACATCCAGCACCATGGGTCTTCGTGAGGCCTCACGGGCCTATGGTGTTCCCGTGTCAACCCTGAAAAGGCACCTTGACAAACAAAACAAGTTCGCTATTGGGAAGAGGCAGCTCGGAAGACCCACTATCTTCACCACAGAGATGGAGGATGAATTTGCTCATCATATTCTCCAAATGTAGAGCATGTTTTTTTGGATATACTCGGAAGTCATGCATGCAGCTTGCTTATGAATTCGCAGAGAGAAATGGATTACAACATCCCTTCAACCAAGAGAAAAAGTCTGCTGGGAAGGACTGGTTGCGTCTGTTCTTGCGCCGACACCCTGAAATAACCATTAGACAACCAGAGCCAACGTCGGTCGACAGGGCAAGAGGATTCAACAGGGGCAGCGTGGGGCGGTTCTTCACTCTCTTGGAGAAGCTCATGGACGAGTATCATCCACCGGCAACGGCCATATACAACATGGACGAGACCGGCTTATCGTCCAAAGCTCCAAAGTACTTGGAAGAGCAGGAAAGCACCAAATCGGTATCGTTTCCTCAGCGGACAGAGGTCTGCATACAACCGTTGTGTGTTGTACCAGCGCCGCCGGACACTACGTTCCGCCATACTTTTTGTTCAAGCGCACGAGGATGACGCCACTGTTAGGGAACGATGCACCCCCTGGCAGTGTCATCAAGGGTAACGACAGCGGATGGATGACCCAGGAGAAGTTCCTTGAGTGGTTACAGCATTTTATTAACACAGTCAGGCCCAGCGTGGAAAATAAGGTCCTTCTCATTCTTGATGGCCACAGTTCACACACCGGCAGTCTTGCAGCCATTGACCTTGCCAGAGAAAATGGTGTTGTCATGCTTTGCTTGCCGCCTCACACGACCAACAAACTGCAGCCCCTGGATATCAGCTTTTTTTGCCTTCTGAAGACGCGCTTCCTGCAGGCGCAAGAAACTTGGCTGAGAAACAACCCTGGTCAGAAGGTATCCGTGTGTCCTAATGGCTGTTGTGATGCGACTAGTGTGGTAGTCTGTAGTGGCCGTGCTTGTCACCTCTCACTTTCAGTTATCACCGCTGGCTAGCAGCAATGCGAAAAAGGGAGCCGAGTGCGTAAGTCTCCCCCTGCCAGTACATAGCCTCTCCGACAGCAAGCCCTATGTAGTGCCTCCTCGCGGCGACACATGGAAACTGAGTACCTTACGGACTCAGGCTAAACTACAGGGGACGGGGGAGGAGGTCTGGCCCCCCTTGACATGCGGCATGCAGGCCCACCGGTGTGTGGACACGCCCTGATGCCCATGAACCAGCCCCCCAGCTATGGGTCAATAGCACCTGTGCTCACAGGTCAGGTCATTGGGCCATGAGCTAAGGGTGAGGTAACCCCGACAGAAAACCTCGAGTGCTGAAGACGGAGGTGTTGGGCCGCACGGCGCACTCTGGTAAACCACAATACCACGCAACAACAGCCATTATGACACTTGGAGTCAGAAATAACCGTTATGGTGCTCGCCCTGTGAGGACCCCCCAGGCAGGTGCAGCGCCGGGCTCCGTGCCTCAAAGGAGCCCGCCCAAGCGACTGGAGGTCCCTTCATCGTTCTGTGGAGCCAGGGGACGAGGAGGACATGCGACTGGCCACCAGAAGAGCGCAAGAAAAGAGAAGGAAAGTCCTGGACTGACCATCATGCACTGGAATGCAGAAGGTATCACCAACAAGAAGACGGAATTCGAGCACTTTCTGCATGAGAACAGCATCAACATCTGCTGTGTGCAAGAGACACACCTCCAAGAGGAAAAACCCTTTAAGATCAGAGGGTACCAGGTCTTTCGAAATGATCGCCAAGGACGAAAGAAAGGAGGGGTCATGACACTGGTCAGAAACAACGTGAATGCCAGTGAGACAAAGACACAGACAGGAGAGGCCGAGTACATCCAGACCAGGATCACCACCACCACCCGCACTCTGGAGCTTGTGAACTACTACTGCCCCCAGGATAAGGCACTATCACTGGACACCATACAGGTCCCTGACAGCAACTTCCTCATTGCTGGAGACTTTAACAGCCAGTCCCAGAGCTGGGGATACGACACACTGGACAAGAGGGGAGAGGAGATAGAAGCGTGGCAGGACGAGAAACACCTAATACTGGCAAACGACCCCACAGACGAACCCACCTTCTACTCCCGCCGCTGGCACTCAACAACCACCCCGGACCTGGCACTGTGCACAGAGGACATACACAAGCGCCTCACCAGAGATGTAGGACCACAGCTAGGAGGTAGCGACCATCGACCAGTCCTTCTGCACATCTCTGGAAAACCACCTGCTGACTGCCCACAACACCCAAGGTGGAACTACAAAAAAGCAAAATGGAGCGTGTTTGGCATACGCACGAACGAGCTGACCAAAGATATCATTGTGGAGGGAAGAAACATCAACAGTGTGGTCCGAGACTTCAATGCAAGCATCATGAAAGCTGCAAAAGAAACCATCCCCAGGGGAGTGCGAAAAGACTACACCCCATACTGGACACCAGCACTCCAGACTGCACATGACAACCTGACCAGAGCCAGGGAAGAGGCAGAACACAGCCCCAATCAGGAGAACAACACCAAGCTACAGCAGAGCAAAGCCCAGTACCTGAAGACTAAGCTGGAGTGTATCCGCAAGAGCTGGAGAGACAAGACTGCAAAGCTGAACATGGAGAGAGACACCACCAAGCTCTGGCGACTAACCAGGGCACTGAACGACGAAGGCATCAGGGAACAGAAGATCACCCTGGAGAAAGACGGAAAGAACCTGACAGGAAAAACAGCAGCAAATGCCTTTGCAGAAGCCTATGCTCAGGAAAGCAACACCACCATACCAAGGCAGCTGGAAAAGGAAGTCAGAGTGGAGGAGAAAGAAAGAACAACCACAGATGCACAGGACTCCATGAAAAAAGACATCACCATGGAGGAACTCAAGAGGGCCATCAGGCAGCTGAAGAAGAAGAAATCTCCAGGTCCAGACGGCATTACCAACGAGATGCTGCAACACCTAGGTAACACCGCCACACGGAAGCTGCTGGACATCTTCAACCTAAGCTGGAGAGCGGGGCAGGTACCTCAACTTTGGAAGGAAGCCAGGATGATCCCAGTTCTGAAGAAAGGAAAAAACAGATTAAAGGTCCTGAGCTACCGACCCATCAGCCTGACCAGCTGCGTCTGCAAGACCATAGAGCGCATTATCAACCAGCGCATGCAGTGGTACCTGGAGTCAGAGAGCATCATCCTACCAGAACAAGCAGGATTCAGGAGATACAAGAGCACTGAGGATCAAACCACACATCTTGCTCAAGTCATAGAAGACTCCTTCCAAGCCCAGAAAGTAACCCTCACTGCCTTCATTGACCTACAGAAGGCCTTCGACAAGGTCTGGAAAGACGGTCTCCTTGTGAAACTCCTGCGCAGTGGTATCCAAGGCAACATGTACAAGTGGACAAAGTCATACCTGCACAACCGCAGAGCCCGTGTGCTGGTAAATGGCCAATGTGGACGCAAAGTACTGCTGCGCCAGGGAGTTCCCCAGGGAGGAGTCCTCTCACCAACCCTGTTCATCCTCTTCATGAACGACCTCGTCCCCGAGCTGCCCAGAGGGATACATGCAGCCCTATATGCAGATGACCTCGTTCTCTGGTGCACAGAAGAGCATACAACAACCGCCAGATACCGCATGCAGCTAGCCCTGGACAAACTCACAGCCTGGACCAACACCTGGGGTGTCACCATCAACAAGGAAAAGTCATCAGCAACACTGTACACTCTCTCCACCAAAACGAGCGCTGGAAACCTGAACCTGGAAGACACCCCCTTGCGGTATGAAGACCAACAGACTTACCTGGGAGTGACCTTTGACAAACGACTGACGTGGAAGCAACATGTGCAGAATGCAGAGGCAAAAGCAAGACGCAAGCTGAACATCATGAGGAAACTGGCCGGAACACAATGGGGCGCCAACGAAAAGATCCTCAAGAATGTCTACCAGGGCGACCACACCTCGAGTACGGCTCCAGCTCCTGGATGACAGCAGCCCAGTCACACCAGCAGACACTGCAGAGAGTCCAGAACCAAGCACTGCGCATCATTACAGGGGCAATGCGATCCACGCCCATAGAGAAGATGGAGCAGACAACAGGAATACCACCACTGAAGAACAGATGGGAGTGCAAGGCCATGATGCAGTACACCAAAGCTGAGAAAACTGAGAACCACCTGATGCACAGCAGAACAAGAGAACCAAGCTCGGGGAGGCTCAAGAGAAGCAGCTTTATCAGTGACACCAGACTGCTGCAGAGAAGACTCCAAGAACGCCTGCCAAGAGAAGTCGAGCCTGCACGTCCGGGTAGTGACCCCCCACCATGGATCAACAAGCTGTGTGACGTCACCATCCACACCACCGTGCCTCACCTCACCACAAAGGATGACCACAGCGACGTGAGCAAGAGAGCCCTGACCCTTGCCATGCTAGAGGAAAGATACCCCCAGGAAGCATGGATCCGGGCGTACACAGATGGGTCAGCCACCAACGCCGTGAGGAGGGGAGGTGCCGGGGTGTACATACACTACCCAAACGGACAACGACAAGCCAAGGCAGTCCCAACAGGCCTTCACTGCACAAACTATCGAGCTGAAGTCGAGGCCCTTGTCCAAGCAGCAACCACCATCAAGGAAACAGCACAAGCCAACAGCCAGGTTGTCTTCCTGACAGACGCCAAGTCAGTGCTGGAGGCAGCTAGCGCCAACAAGCTGCCACGCCTGCAGGAAACTCTACACGACATCACCTGCACCAGACTGGTACTACAGTGGATCCCCTCACACTGTGGTATCCGAGGGAACGATGAAGCAGACAGAATGGCCAAGCTGGGATCAGACAAAGAGCAGACAGAAAACAGCGTCAACCTCACAGAGATGAACACCATCATCAAAACTCTGTTCAGAACACCACAGCCCAGAGACAGCTACCACCAGCTGACCAGGCAGGAACAGGTCATCATATTCCGCCTGAGGACCGGGCACAACAGGCTGAACTGCCATATGAATAAGCGCCTCAAGCTCGTGCCATCCCCTCGCTGCCCCTGTGGAGAAGCTGACCAGACAGCAGAACACGTGCTCCAGGAGTGCAGGGACCTCCGGTCTCTGAGGGCGAGGACCTGGCCCAAACCACGGGACCTGTGGGAGAAGCTGCATGGGCCAGTGGAGGTGCTACGGGAGACCATCCATTTCATGACTGATTCCGGACTCCAAGTGTAAAAGGCGAACGAGAAGAAGAAGAAGAAGAAGAAGGTATCCGCCTTTCAGATTGCTCATCTCTTCAATTCAGCCTACTCAAAAGCTGCATCCATCTCAAATGCTGTGAGTGGATTTGAAAAGACAGGCATCTTTCCTTGCAACAGACAAGTCTTTGCAGATGAAGACTTCGCCCCTAGCACATTGGTTTCCAACACACCTGCTGCAGACGGTGAGCGGCAACAATTTTAAAATTAGTTTCCGAGCTATTACAAAAAAATGCTTCAATGTGAATCAAGGTACTATATGTAGAATTTATTTTTTCCCTTCGTGCAACAGCCTGCAGTCTTTGTGTTCTTGCCTGTGCTGTTTAGAATTATATTTTTTAACCAGTGGCACTCATCTCCTCTACCCTTTTTCAGAGTGTGCTGACAGAGAGCAGTGCAACCCATGTTCTTCTCAACAACCGTCAACATCCAGGCAGGGGAGTTCATTAGGCCGCACTGGACAGCATCCATCAACTGCTACAAACTCCTCCAGACCGCAATACACCGCGGAAAGTGCACACGTCTCTGCAGGACATGACCACGTTGAACTGGACTCGGACACAGACACTGAGAATGGTTTGTAGCCTGTTGTAACACAGCGTTTCCATTTTTACCTTGTTTACCTGGACAAAAAGTTGTTTATTATTATTATTATTATTATTTCTTCTTGTTTCTGCCTTTTTCCTACATGTGTTTTACCTACTGTTTTTGTTTTCAGAGCCTGTCAGAGGGAAACGTCCCAGACGTGAAAAACAAAACGAGTCAGACATCCCCGTATTGACTGATTCTGAGAGCGACGCCGAGGAGACTCTATACTCTGTCATTCGCACCAATCCGGACGGAAGGTGTTTCTTCCGAAGTGTCTGCATTGGCCTAGACAAACGACTGCAGCGTGCGGAACGTGATGAAAACGGATTTGTTACGGACCCTGTCTTGAAAGTTCAAGAGCAACTTGCAGCGGATGAGCTCCGGGCAAAAACTGTAAATTACGTCTGTGAACATGTGGATGAGTACAACGACATGCAGGCAGATGCACTCAATGCAGATATGCCGACAGGGGTGAGGTTCACATCCATTATGGACAGGATAAGCGCGATGGCAACACCGACCACACCAGTGGGAGAACTTGAGATTTCTTGTACAGCGCACGTCTTGCAGCGACCAATCTCTGTCTGTTATGGGCGCACTGGTCGGGTGTTCGTGTACCAGACGGAGTTTGCGGGAGCAAATACAGACCCGGTCAAGGTGATCTATCGCTCGTTTGGGGACAATGCCGGTCACTACGACTGCCTAGTCCAGGATGCAACCAGTCATGATGATGAAACTCCTGAGGAATCTGCTGAGACTGAATCTGAGAACAATCCATCAGCCTATGTCAGCGTCTCTGAGATATCGCCACTCCCTACACTTCGTCCAGGACCAAAGAGAGGAAAAACAGCTGAAATACTCACATCGACTCCATACAAACAAACACTGCTGGGAAAAAAGAAACCAGCTAACAAAACGAGGGGAAGAGGTGCGAGCCGCGGAAGGGGGAGGGGCAGAGCATTGTTTCAGTGACGGCATGTGAAGAGGCAGGAACACTGTAAGAGATACTGATCTGATAACAGACAGAAAGGTTGAGTGTTTTATTTTTATTTGGGTTATCTATTTCATTGCTGATTATGCTTTCTGTTTTCATATTTGTTGAGAATTTTTCTTAGTTTCGGAATGAAAAGCTCAGACAGAAGCATTTCACTGTCGTTTGTTAGAAAGAGGAGGGGTAGGGGAGGGGATGGAAAGTTAAACGTCTGCACAGTATTTAGAATGTGTATTTTTATTTTCCCCGTGATTCGGAAATGCAGAGAAGGACGATTCTGGTGTCGTTCTTGAGTAAGAAAAGGCTAGGGAGGGGAAGGGTATAAAAATGTTGATAGCACTCGTTTTCTTCAGTTTCGTGTGCGGAAGTGCACTGGTTAGATTATTGTTGTTTGAAGTACGAAAGAGTTTCCTTGTTCCTATTTGTTTTTCCCTTTGAATAATTAAAGTGGATTAAGTTATTGATCTGTCATTGTGTTCTTTTTTTTGTAGTATTTTCTTGTAGTGTTTCACTCAAAGAACGTTCTACTCCACTGATTTTTTAGCTGAATGACGCACCTTCCATGCGTCAGTGAGCATACATCTCTGCCGCCATGACACCCTCAGTGACACCAAAATGTCAAGAGACAAGAAGAGAATAGTGGTTAAACGTTCAAGCTGCATAATCCAAAGTTTAAAATGTTCATAACTCAATGGTGATAAAATGGAACACAGGTCGGGTAATATGGAACGGCGTTCCATATTTGACTCCTCGGTGTTCCATTTTATACGACCATGGGTCAAATATGGAACAAAACCACTTTTTTGTTTCAAGCATCGTAGCTCCTGCAGATTAAGAGATTTCGTTTCATACCTGGGTCTGGTTGATACCTTAACCATTTCTGAATAGAATGACACCTGAATCAGATTTCTGCCTTTTATGGTTGAGACACGGGAAGCGTTCTCCCTTAGGTGTTCCATATTTGCCGACTTTCCCATACTTTTGCCTGGAGGTCCAAGGAGAAGTCAGACTGAATTTCGAGCTATATTCGCATGAAACCTTAGTAAAAGTAATTTTGTGAGTCTGAAAATGGAATAGTTCTTTTGTTCGTTTTGATGAAAAAGGACCCTGCGGAGATCCTGTAGACAAAGAGAAGTTAAATGGCTTCTACCCAAAACTGAAACACAGTTGCGTGCGTCAGAGGGAAAGTTGTAAGAAACTCATTAAAACTTTTCTTTTTAGTAAAACTTTTTTATCTTTTGATTTTGGTTTCAGATATCCACTTCAGCGGGTGCGGGCAGGTTACTGTGAATCAGTTCATTCCAGCAAATGACGCCTGATGAACGAGTTTCATCATTCAGTTGCACGCACATTATGCGCATAGACTCTCTCATCCTCTCTGTCTCTCTCTCTGTGTCTCTATCTCTGTGTCTGTCTGTCTCGCTGTCTCTAAAAGAGGCAACAATAAACAAAACACTCCAGCAGAGCCTCGATGAAGTATCTGAATGGTGTACCCAAAATCATATGATAATCAGCGTCCCAAAAACAAAGAGCATGCTAATAACTACCCGCCAAAAACACCAGCGGAAGCCTCTACCTCTCAAACTATCTCTCGGCTCAGAGCCCATACACCAAGTGTCAACGCATCGCCTTTTGGGCGTTACAGTGGACGACCAATTGAAGTGGGAGCCGCACCTAGAAAAACTTAGTAAAACCCTGTCTAAAAATCTTTTTCTCTTAAGTAAACTTAATCGCATAGTTAGCCACGACAGTTGCAAAGTTTTCTTTCACGCACATATAAAAAGTCATATAGATTACGCCTCCAACCTCTGGGACAAATGTGGTGATATTCACTTGAAAAAGATCAATTCTCTCTATAAACGTGGTATAAAGCTTTTACATCCTGGGCCCTTACCCACAGAAGAAAAACTTGAAGCGCTCGAACTTCTCCCCCTTACCAAGCATCTTGAGTTCAACCGGTGTGTTTTCATGCACAAGATAGTCCACTGTAAGGCTCCTCCATATCTTACCACGTTCTTTCAACCAGGTCAGCGACACAACGCAAGAAATGGCCTGTTCCAATTACCATTACCTAGATTGGACATTTTTAAAACAAGCCTCTCATTCTCTGGGTCACTTTCATGGAACCAGTTGCCAGCATACTTAAAATGTACCCCGAAGCTTCATTCATTTAAAACTCAACTTCTCAGATACTTACGTAAGTCATAGGTCCACGAACAATATCTGAACCATGCTAAACTACTCGTTATCAGATGGCACTATGACATGTTACCTTTTTACAAGTTATGTTGTATACTACAATTTCAAACACCATGCTATCTACTTCTTCACCTATTTTCCGATGTGTTTCCTTTGAATTTCTTGCGCTTCTTTGTATCTTTGCATGGTTTTTTTTTTTTTTCTACTTTCTTATTAGATTACTCCCTTTGTGCCTGGTATACTTTTTTTTGTAATGTTAGCCTTTATTGTTTTAGTGTTCGTAGATTAGCAGGACAGCTTGTAAGATAGGCAGACCATGCCTACAAGTCTTTATCCTGAAATAAACGTTTCAGTCAGTCAGTCAGTCAGTCAGTCTATCTCTTTGCAGTCACTGAGTAATTATGTTTTGTGTGTGCGTGTGTGTGTGTGTGTGTGTGTGTGTGTTTGATGCCCCAACTCTTTTGCCAGCTCCAGTGGTGTTCCTCCCAGGTCATGGGTGGAATCCACGGAAGGCTCGAAAGCTGGGGCAATTTTTATCATGCATGATGATGGAGATGAGGATGATGGTAAGATGATGCTATGGAGGTCCGTGTGGTTTAAGACTGCGGGACAGGGCCGCATTCCACGCTTCCTATCATAAATATCCCGGCGTTTATCAGGCCCGGGGAACTACGGCACCTGCGGTGACGGCCGTGTAATCATCCACATCATAAGACGTGTCATACCAAAGGAAGCACCCCCAAAGTCGCGCCCGTGAAGTGGGTGAATCTCGGCAGTGTGGCAACAGCCTCCCCACTGGGCCCATAGCACACCCGCTCTGGGTAGGAGCCGACGTAGGTAGGAAAAATCCCGCTTGCCTCGGCTGGGACTCGAACCCGGGTCTCCCGGTCCATAGTCCGAAGTGCTAACCACTACACTACGGGGACCGGTGAATGAGTTTTGGTATTGGATATTTGAAGTTTTTAGCCATTCCGCCGTTTTCACATAAAGGCCATTTCATTTCAGATCTCTCTCTCTCTCTCTCTCTCTCTCCATTTTGCAAGAACGCTCCTCCAAAATAATAATAATACTAATACTTTGATAACTGAGTATTGTGTGGGCGCGTTATCCAATTTCTTGAATTAGCTCAAAGCGCCGCGAGCTGAACCCAACACGCACGCTCACGTGAATCACACGCATTCTCTCACACACTTGACATCAACATTTTACAATCACGTGGTGTGAAGGGTCTGCTGACTATTTCAGCTGCTAAATTTAGAACTGCATTTTTTTTCTTCAAATTTTGTGGGCTGAGGGAGAGGAAGCCGGAGTGCCCGGAGAGAACCCCCGACGATCGGCCCGAATGAACGGTGCCACGTACGAGAATGGGACCCGAACCTGACCTCTCGCATTGGTGGCGAAATCTTCGCCACTAGACCACCGACCGCCCCAGACTGAAAGGACCACACGACAACACAACTGGTCGTATCTGTCATTCAGCTGTCAATCCGATCAGAGTCGGTATCTGTCTTGAAAGACAAAGAGCGAGAAGGTCAGACTCCAACGTGAACACAACAAGCTGTTTACTTGACCTAAGTGATTATCGTTGCGCATGTTTCTAGTTGCTCTCCCCCCCTCCAACCCCCCCCCCCCCCCCCGCCTCTGCCTCGCGTTCTCCTCCTACAGGACAGTATAACTAAACTCCGCCTACTTCAGAACGTCCTACTTGCCCCTATCCTTACGATCGGCTGCTCCCCTCACAATTTATATTCATAGCTTGGCGAAGTTCTGTGCACATCTCTCTCTCTCTCTCTCTCTCTGGTCTCTCAGTATGGTTTTGTTTCTTGTAGTTAAGTGCATAATTTTCTGTGTTGAATTTTTTCTTTTACATTTTGCTCTATTTTTTTTCCCTTAGTAGATAGTCTCTGTAGCATTGGTAATGGCAAATTTGCAAACTGGCGAATTTCTGTCAAAACTTTTACCGTTGATAAATAAAGTTTCATCATCATCATCATCTCTCTCTCTGAAACTGAGAGAAGTCAAGGCGTTAGAGCGTCAGACTTACAATGCTCGTGTTGTGAGTTCGAATCCCGGCTGGGACGGGAAGGTTTGTGCTGGCATTTTCATTCTTGTCCTGTCTTCGATATCACTGTTATGTGGTGGAAAAGGACGTGAAATTCACACCAGCCAATCTCTCTCTCTCTCTCTCTTGACTAACTTGACTCTACACTACACATTTTATTTGATTCATGCCAGTCACCTAGGGGGCTACAAGGAATGGCCCGATCCAATTAGCAACACCAAGAATAAACCCATGTAATGCTAGTGTTTCGTTTTCTGGTGCATGCATCTGGAATTCATTACCACAACACCTAAAATCTATTCCGGTCTAGAATACACATGTTTAACGACCGCTTGCATAAACACTTGCCGGCGTCAATCTTAAAACAACCACATTTGAAGTCAGTTTGTAACAGGCGTAAGGACACAAATTGACCGTGGGATCATGTTTGATGTTTGTTTGAGGTACCCTGTTTGGCAAGTGTGCTAGTCTGCGGTGATTTTTGTTGTCATTAAAAAAGCGTGATTTTCGTGATTTTTGTGATACGTAGGTCAAGGTGTCTTGCAGGCGGTCACAAAAAGAGGCAAGCTGCCAGTGAAGCTGGGACTTTTAGCTCAGAGTTGGGACACAAGTGAGGCAAGCGTATTTGTGTGAACTGCCTTTCTGGCCTAAGGAGAAAGTCACCATGCATTACTCCAGTGAGGCCTGAGCGGAAAGGAGACATTCAATTTTTTTTAAACCCATGTCAGGTGCGTGCCTTTGAATGGTCTGTTCATGGTAGTAATTGTTTCTAGATTGAAGTATTTTTAGGGGTGACTATGATGCCTGAGGCTAATAGGAAATATATAGGCATTTTGAGGCCCTGTGTATTTGTGTCCTTCGCACACATCCCCCAGTGTCTTGGCTTTCTGAAGAACTTGATGTAGTGAGGACGTCGTAAGATAGGCAGAAGATGGCCACAGGCATTCTAACAAACGTTTCATCATCATCATCATCATCATTTGTCTCCCTGGCTCATTGTCAGGCGGTCAAAACCCTCAAGGCGTATACTGTCCACCTTTTGTCCAATCAAATGCTGACAATTCTCTCGAAGTAAACGATACAATTTGTTATTCACACTCCACGGGCTAGAGACAGTTATTCACACTTACAGTTTCTCAGGGGCAGAGAAATCTTCCTGCCAAACGACCGATAACTCGAGACGCCTTCGGTCTGTGCCCCTGGCGTGGGTGCGTTATCAGCGGGCCGCTCGTATTTTACATCACCAGCCACCAGGCTGTATCTTCGCCTTTCTCAGAAAAGGGGGGGAAAGCCATTAACTCTCGATAAGGAAGGCGGAAGACGTGATGTCTTCATTATAGCTGAAAATTAGCAAACTGATGCCTCCCTGTCTCCGGCGACACCGACAGGGACGGTCACTGAGGCAAAGGAGATGGTGCTAGAACTGGCAACTTCTTCCCTGCTGGTCCAAAGACCCGTCTGAGGTCCCCCATCCCTTCCGACCCTCCACACACACACACGATTCTCTGTGGAACCGACGCTGCCTCCCCCTCCCCCCTCCCCCTCCACTTTCTTCCCGGCTGATCCAATGACCCGTCTGGGGTCCCCTCCCCCCTGCCGCACACAAAATACTCTCTACCACCCCCCCCCCCACCTATTTCATACCGACACTAAAACACATAGATCTCTTTTGCACTCCCCTTTGCTCCTCCTCCCTCCCCCTCCCACCCCCGCAGGCAGGGACGGTACTGAAGAAACGATAATAATAATAATGTTGTCGTTGATGATGATGATGATATAGCTTATATTCATACATAATGCATATAATGTAAGCCCTAAACACAAACCATAGGATGATACTACTGGAAAATACTAGGATAGCTGTTGAACTGGTACCTTCCCTCAACCATGCCCCCTCTCCCCTCCTCCCGTCTTCCCACCCCCACCCCCACCCCCCACCTCCCCCTTCCGCATACCGCCAGGGACGGTACTGAAGCAAAGTGTCGATACTTTACCCACTGATCCAAAGACCCCCCCCCCCCCCCCCCCGTCACCCCCCCACCTTCCCCCACGCCATCCATCCACACACACACACTCTCTCTCTCCCTCCCATTCTGTCTCCCCTCCTCCCTACTTCCAACCCCAGTCCCCCCCTCCCCCCTCCTACGACCCCCCCCCTCCCCTTCCCTTCTCCCTGATTCCACGTCGCTCCCAAATCAAGATCGGCCCTCTGCCCTGCCCTACTGCCTCAATCACGCCATCCGCGAAGCCTGGGCCGCGTAGATCCTGATTGAGACCAATAAAAGATGGATCACTTTGCGGAAGAGTTGGTTTGCGGCGTGATGAGAAGCGGAAACGATCTGCACGCGTACGCCCTAATGTCCAGTTACCAATCGAGGGGTTGTCTGAGAAGGAGGAGCAAGAGGTCGTACCGCTGTAGGCCAGGCTGTAATTGTCACTGAGTACGCTTTGTGGAAGATCGTGAAAGTGCCGGAGGTCGCTAGACTCTCTGTCTGTCTGTGTGCCTGTCTGTCTGTCTCTCTTTGTTGCACTTAAAACGACATTTCTGTGGATTACGTCAGTACCAGCATTAACAATGTCATGTATGCGATTTGCTGTAAATCGTGCACGTGCGGGTCAGTTCGCGTGAGCGGATCAGTGTGTGTGTGTGTGTGTGTGTGTGTGTGTGTGTGTGATATTTAGCAAGGACGATAGTTAAGAAAGGTCGTGGAAAATAATCTTTTATTCTTGGAAAAATGAAGGCTCTCTCTCTCTCTGATGTGTGTGTGTGTGTGTGTGTGTGTGTGTGTGTGTGTGCGTTCGTGCGCTACATAGTTGTAGCTTAGTAGTTGTAGCCTAGCAAGGACAAGATGTAAGACAGGTCAGCGCGCCTAATCTTTTATCCTTGTAAAATAAAGTTTCGTTCGTTCTCTGTCTGTCTGTCTGTCTGTCTGTCAGGGAAGACAAACTGCTAGTGAAGGAGACAAGTAGGTGAACGCTGACAGTAATAACCTCAGGAACAAGTCTGGATCTAATGACCCTCTGCGGTAGATACCAGCCTCGCAGAGTGGCCAATTACCCCGGGGTTAGCAGAGTAAGCTAGTCCGCCCAACGCCGCCGCTGTGCTCGATGCGTATTCATGAGAATAAATGCGGCGGTTGCCTCCCTTCAAGCAGAAAACGAGACGAACGAACGGATAGAGCGATCACTGACACTGTGAAGGTCCCATCTTGCTCAGTGTGTATTTATGAGAATGGATTATGCAGGAAATACACAAACTGACGCACTGTCCCCGCCTAAAAGAGACGAGTGTCTGCTTTGCTTTTATAAGTTGAGGTCCATTTGTAAAACGCCTTCCCGCAGTCTGAACCAATGTCGAGTGTCTGCTCTGCTTTTATAAGTTGAGGTCCATTTGTACCCCCCGCTGGGGGTGGTCATTCTGTCCGACTCCAAGTTTTCACTCCAAGCCCTAGAGAGAGGGGGCACGAGGAATAGGAGTGATGTACAAAGCGAGATCCTCTTTCTGGCCCATCAGATCATCACGAAGGGAACCATCTTAGCCCTCATGTGGCTACCCTCCCACAGCGGGATCAGAGGAAATGAGCTGGCCGATCGCGCGGCCCGGGACGCCACCGGCGATGGCATGGAAGCAAAACTACTCCAGACACTCAGTGAAGTAAAAAGTAAGATACAAAGAGCGGCCCACACTCTCAGAGAGAGGAGACTCCGTGCATTGTGCGAAGAAAATGGCTGGGTCCACCTCCCGGGTGGCCAAAACCACGTGCCACTCTTCCCGCGCAGACACTCTGCAATCATCTGCAGAATACGCACACTGTGCTGCGCACACACATGGAGTAACGACCTCTGCCAGTGTGGGCAGCCCCCAGACATCCGCCACATTGTAAACGGTTGCGATGGCCTGCCCGCCAGCCTCCAGACGATCTGGGACCTGAGAGACAGATACTCACTGAAGACGGTAGACTTCCTCAAGCCACACCATGTCCTAGGTGATAGGCCAATGAGAACCCTGGCCGACGCGATCGTCAGATCAGATCTGACAAAATGGTTCTAAAAACCAAAAAGCGAGGGGACACCCCAGTGATAATCTAAATGGCAAAAGTACGGATGACAGAACAGACTGAGGCACTGAAAAACAAACCCAGACCAGGCATCTGAAAGCCAAGTGAAGATCCTCTGACGCTGACCAAAGCTAAGCAAATCAGCCCTCACACACCCCAAAGACACTCGCCTAGCCAAGCAGCCAAAGTCACACGCCAGGAACAACTTGTCCTTAAGGGCCAAAAGCCATAGGACGTAAAGCAAGCTAATGATGATGATGATGAGGTCCATTTGTAAAACGCCTTCCAGTCCGAACCAATGTCCACCCTCAAAGCACAAACGCTTTGTAGCAACCATACTGGCATCGAGTTAGTTGTCAGGGACGAACATCCCCTTCTCTAGCAAGGTGAGGAATCTTGGTGTTTTTTTCGATCCATCACTGTCCATGGACCGTCAGATCAGTCAGTCACATGTGCAAGATCACATTCTAAAAACGTGTTCTTGGTTTTTAATTGTCTCTGTCTATCCTTTATCATTTCTACTCAGTCGTGGTGTGTGTGTGTGTGTGTGTGTGTGTGTGTGTGTGTGTGTGTGTGTGTGTGTGTGTGTGTGTGTGTGTGTGTGTGTGTGCGTGTGCGTGTGCTTTTTTACTTTTTTAAAAGTTGTTCTTACGTAGCGTACACTGAGTGAATTTTTTTTAATTTTATTTTAACTTCGGTTTTAGAATGTGAGGCGCCTAGAGCTCGCTCCCCGGGGATAGGCGCCCTATTATTATTATTATTAAACGCGTTCAATGAGAACAGGTCATGCAATGGGGGGGGGGGGGGGGGGTGAACATTTCCAAAGCAGAGGGGGAGGAAGCCGGAGTACCCGGAGAGAACCCCCGACGATCGGCGGGCTGAATGAACGGTGCCACGTACGAGAAGGAATTTTTTTTGCCCCAAATGGGACCCGAACCTGACCTCTTGCATCGGTGGCAAAGTCTCTTAACCACTACACCACCGACCGCCCCAAAATGCCAATATGTGACGTAGAATACGCCAAGAAAAGCATCAGCACACTTTAGGTCAGCGAAATGACATTTTTTTCGCTGCCGGTTTTGGCTCGCGCGAGAAAATTTCACCCCATGCAGCTCCTGTGACATTTGCTGGGGCCACGGTCAAGAAGTCATGACGACCGAGAAGGGATCAAGCTGAACCATAATATAGTTGTCATCAAGCTCGACTGCTTGGGTCCATTGCTCCCTCGGGCATGCTGAGTTATTTCCCTTTATGGTATCCCTCTTCTGTTTATAAGGTGCGTTTTGCGTGTCACGTACGTCCGTCTCCCGGGTGCAGCCCGTGTTCACACACTGCGTGTGTGACTCTAGTTTGTAGTGGCAGTTTTGGAAACCACATGAACGGGTCAAGATATCAAAGCTGCTGGTCTCCATACTACTTTGACTAATTGAGATAAAAAAAGAGAGAGTAACTTGAACAAAAGACGACAGTATCCGTCGCCAGATTTCTTTAACGTTGCTAACCTGGGCCATGCTTGTGTTTGACGTTCCCGTTCGCAGTGGCAGATTTGGAAACCAGACGAAGAGGCCTGGCTCCGCATGTACAAGTCGAGGTTATGGATTTTAGCCCCGGGTTAGTGTCTAACCTGGAACTAAACTAGCTCTAGGGTTAAATTTTCTGTTGTTTTTTTGTTTTAAATCAGGAAACGGGTTCATTCGACCATGGTGCCTAAGACGTTATACAAGGATTTTTGTCTTTCTTTCTTCGCTTCCTTTTTTTTAAATTTAATTTTGTTTTGGGGTTTCTTTTGTCCTGGTCTGGGTTAGGCCCGTAGCCGTGGGTTAAATTAACCTCGAGTTTTACATGCGAACCCTGTTTGTCTTCAAACCCTAGAACTTTGACTTCTTTCCTTTCTTCTTCTTGCTCTCTTCTTCTTTTTCTTCTTTTATTTATTTATTTTTTCTTTCCCACGTCTTTACACTTCAGTCCAGTTTTTTTCCACGCCAATTTCTCCGCCATGCTCTTTGTAAACTGGTTCAGATGAGCACGTATGTATAAGTTTTTGCTTGTTGTGCTCTCTTTCAATGTACATGTATTACTGTTTGCTGCTTGACGGTGATCCATGAATAAAATGTTTAAACCAACTTTGACTTAAAAGAGCCACTTCTATCTTTGCTAAGCCAACTTATGTTTAGTTTCGCTCGTACGTGCGCCTGTACGCTCGAAACTCTCTCATCAGTCTTGATGATTAGTGCAGAACTTCATGCCATACAATGTTGTTACACTTTCAAAGAAATGTCGTCATTGAACAGTCAGCCCGTTGTAAACGTCAGGGGTCATGACCACGTCATCTATCAGACACTTTTTTCCTGACGGCATTGTCTCCAAGCTGCCCTCTCTGCCCTCCGGGCATGCCTAAGAGGCTGGCAAAGTTGCACAAGGTGAAAAAAATGTCAGCTAGGTAAAAAAAAAAAAAAAGAAGAAGAAAAAAAAAAAGAGAAAAAAAAATGAGAACAGGAGAGGAAATGGAGTTTGTCTTCGTGTCTGGAACTGTACTTGAAAGATCAAACGCGCTATGGCTTATTATTCCCTGCCCGCCAGCCGTCTGGTGTTCACGACAGACGCCGCGAGAGGTCAGTATTTTTTTCAGGATGTCTCGTTCCTGCAAAACTTGGATGCTTTTACTCAACAAGGCAAAAAATGGGGGTGGGGTGGAGGTGGCGGGGGTTGGGGTGGGGTGGCGGGGCCAATAAGTCGGTGTGTGTGTGTGTGTGTGTGTGTGTGTGTGTCACACACACACACACACACACACACACACACACACACACACACACACACACACACACACACACACACACTTGTTAATCTCACTTCTTAAAAATCAAACAGCGACATTTGTTGCCTCAAAATACACTCTCTCTTTCTCCAACCCCCCACTCCCCACCCCCACCCCCCTCTCTCTCTCTCAGGGGTTTATGGACACAACAGTGTCTTGCACGAACATCTCACAAATTTCCCAATAGGCATAAAACAGCATCAAAAATAGCAGACACAAAGCGCTGGCGAAGCAGGATGGCCAAGGAAGTTTTAGCGTAATGGTCTTCGAGCGGCGCGTTCTGATGATAGGAATAAAGAAGGCAGACGATCTATACAGGACGCAGAATCGATCCTTGTAGATCGGCCACCGTAGCCCAAGTCTTTGATGGAGACCTTTTACACAATACTCATGCGGAATGGTAGGCCCTCTCTGTCTCTGTCTTTGTCTGTCTGTCTGCCTCTCTCTCTCTCTCTCTCTCACTGTCTGTGTGCCTGTCTGTCTTTCTCTGCCTCTCTGTCAGTCGCTGTCTGTTTGCCCCCCCCCCCCCCCCCCCCAAGCTCTCTCTCACACACACTGACACACAGACACAGTCACAGATAGACACACACACACACACACTGACACAGACTTGGCACACACTGACACCGGCACACACACACACACACACACACACACACACACACACACACACACACACACACACACACACACACACACACACTTACTCTGCACTCCTCTGGGTCAATTTTTAATCTGTTGAGGAGAAAATTCGACAAGTACCATCATCGTTGAGCTGACGCCATGGACAGGCAGTGTGAAATCTCATTATTCCCATGAGATTCTCGAACATCGCTTCGCATGGTATGGCGAGGGCAAGCTTACAAGGGAAGCAACCGAGTGCTAAGCAGGTCATTGCCTCCCCTGCCTGTGCGATCACCGTTTTGTAGTTGCCAGAGACTGGAGAGCATGTATCTCGCCAGTTCGGGCTAACCCATGAGTGTTCGGGGAAGACACATCCTGGCATTACAGGAGAGGGGAAACCGTGACTAGTATCTCGCCATCCTCACCAGACGTAGATCACGCCACGTGACATGTTTGCCTATTATTATTATTTGTTTTTTTCGACACTGCATGCACAGGGGGTGTAAGCAAACTGGACGGGTGTGTTTTCGGTGCTACTCCGATTCAAAAGTTCTCTCTCTCTCTCTCCTTAGCTTACTTTTACTCTGGTACTGTAGCTTAGCAACGGCGGCAAGGTTGCAAACTGGCCTTTTGGCCAAAATGTCTCTCTCTCTCTCTCTCTCTCTCTCACACACACACACACACATACACACACACACACACACACACACACACACACACACACACACACACACACACACAGCCTATAGAAGAGACCATTGGCTCCGGATTTACGTGCAAGCAGCGGCCTCCTACGTCCGCTGTGACGCTGGTGCTTACGCCGATGGTCGATCCTTTCTGCCTTAACGTCGTCTGCTTGGGGACAACTAGCGATCATAATCACTGGAGGAATTAGTCTGATCGCCAAGTGCCGACCAGCGCTTAGCGCCAGGCTAAGTGCGTCTGAGAGGCTGGACGAAGCAGCTAGGATGTCTCATAAACAGAACGCGTGTGCCCCGGTTTTCTGTTTGCAAGGCGAAGGTTTTCTTTGGGGGTATCTTCCAGAATATTCTAACTGTTGCTTTGTAAGCGTAATTTTGTTCTTTAGGTTTAGATCAATGTGACGGACCAAGATGTAATAATTTATGATATGACAAGACAAGAAAACACAAACAAACAAACAAACCAAAGCAAAAACAAACAAACAAACAAACAAACAAACAAACAAACAAACTACCCAAAACAAAACCAAAAAACCAAAAAAAACACCAAACACCCACAAAACAAAACGCAGCAACAAAATCTGCAACAAAACAAGCACTAGCAAACAAAAAACAACAGCAACAATAACAAAACACAAACAAGCCCCCTCCCAAACATAACAAACGAGCAAACAAAAACACAACAAAAAACAACCAAAAACAACCAAACAAAAACAACAACAACAAAGAACAACAGAAAAAAAAACCCAAACAAAAAATGGAAAAAAATTTACCCTCGAAAAGAACAAGAAGAAGAAGAACAACCGCCCCTCCCCCACCCCCTCAACCCCCCCCCCCCTCCCACACAAGGTCAACAACACGAACGACACACAAACAAAAAACTTTCATCGCGCGCTCAGTGAAGTTCAAGACTGAGGGACAGGGGCAGGAATTCGTATTTACGTTAAGAGAACGGCTCTGAAAATGCTGCGAAAATGAGGCAAGTGCAAACAGGCTTTCCCATAATCCCTGCAGATCGATCCCTTCCTTTTCCCTTTATGGGCCCTATCGCACGCGCTCAGGCTTATAGAGACCGTCTCACGTGCTTGATTAAAGGTCTGGCACCTCAACAAAAAGCCACAACAAAACAAAACACACACACACACACACACACACACACACACACACACAGAAAAAATGAACGACCCCCAAACAAACAAACAAACAAACAAACAAACAAACAAACAAAACAAAACAAAACAAAAAACAAATACCCCCCCAAAAACAACAACAAACAAACAAACAAACAAACAAACAAACAAAAACAAACAACAAAACAAAACAAAGCAAAAAAAAAAAGAAGCCCAAAACACACACACAAAATACCAAAAAAAACCAAAACAAAACAAAAAACAACAACAACAACAACAAAACACAACCCTCCCAAAAACCCAACAAAACAAAACAAACAAACAAACACACACAACAACACAACAAAACCAAGAAAAAACAGGAAAACAACAACAGCACACTTTCCGACTGTACAAAATACACAGTCGGCTCTGTCACAGATAGGCTGGTTTTCACACGGGCGTGTTTTTAGTCCAAACAAACAGCGAACATGGTGTTTTTCCATGATTCTCGTGTGACATGCGGCTACAACATGCCTTTGCCCCAATTTTTTTTTTTTGGAACGTGTTCTGAGGTGTTTTCCATATTTTTTTTTTTTATTCTTGTTTTTTTTTGACATTTTACATGTAGATATACATCCAGAAGGAAAATGGATAAAAGAAGAAAAGAAAAAGAAAGAAAAAAAAAGAAAAAAAAAGACACAAAAATGACAGCTGGCTTGATATACACACACACATGTATATATATAAACTTATCTGTATAACACTTGTTTATAACCTTACACATACACATAGCTTTGCTAGCTTACCAAAACAAAGACAATAACAAAAAACAACAGAAAAAAAGGTGCCTTAAAGTGTTATGCACTAGGCACTAACCGGATGAATTTTCACCGGAGTAATGCCTCATATGGAAGCCAAATTCTGCAAAACTTTGTGTATTGCCCAGCAACACCATATCTGTATCTTTCTATTGTAAACCAATGTCTAACAAAATTTGTAAAGGCTGTAAAATCCGGCCGGGACTCTTTTAGTCTACATTTGTAGATACAGAATTTTGCTACTAATATTAACAAATCAACAACTGAGTCGGTATTGAAATTTTTAGCAATACCGAAAATAACTAGAGTCTTGGATAATGTCAATGTTGAACAGTTAGGACAGTTATCTTTAAGCCGGTTAGTGAACTTTGCCCAAAAGCTTTGTACATAATGACAATCCCAGAACAGGTGCGTAATGGTTTCCTCTTCATGCTGGCAAAAAGTACATTCTGCTGAGTCCGCCAGCTTTCGCAAATTTAGAAATCTTTTAGTAGGCAGTAAGCGGTGAACTAATCTTATCTGGAACCATCTGAGTTGGGAATCGGGAGTTGTGTAAAAAGGTTTACGAAAAATGGATTTCCAGTCAGGCAAGTCCACAAAGAGTTGATTCCATTTTGTAATACAAGCTGGTTGGGACCTTGATTGTACAAGTACCGTATACACCCTTTTTTTGTCCTCCTTGCGCAACCAATAACCATAGCCTATTACCAAAGCCGACATAAGTTGAAGTTCGGATGATACCAGTCCACTGTAGATAGCCCTTAATGGCATTAATAATACCGGAGTACAATATAAAATTGGTAGAAACATTAGGATATTTCTCTTTAAACTTCACATAATTAAGAAACTGACCATCAGCACCTACCAGGTCACTAATATACAAAATGCCATTATCCATCCATTCAGGTACATGTACAGTTTTTCTATCCCTCACTATATGCTTATTATAGTGTATACATTCTGACAAAAAATCACCGTAGTGCTTGGGCACACAGCTGTTAGCTACATTTTTAAGGTGCTTGGCAACATCCGCCCAAAACTTATTTTTACATTGCTGCATTACAATATTTAAAAATTCCGAGCCATACTTCTGTATGTTTTCGTAGGCTGGGTAAGAGGCCAGTAAAATATTTTTAACCACAGAGTCACCCAGAAATACACGTTTGATCCAACTGACCTTCATTGAAGTCAAAAAAGAGTTCACATCAAGCATTCTCAGACCACCTAGCTCATAACCACAGCACACAGTTGCCTTATTTATTTTACTTCTTTTTCCTTCCCATAAGGAGAAAAACATCTTATTAAGCTTGTTAAGAAAATGCGCGTTCGGGTCGGGAATATTAATGAACAGATGGACAATCTTTGATATGGCAAGTGTTTTTATGACTGTAATTTTGCCCAGTGGTGTGAGACTTCGCTTTGACCATTTTGACAGAAGGCATTCAATACTTTTAAGCTTGTGATCGTAATTCATATCAACAACAGTGTCAATATTTGTTGAAAATTTAATACCCAGCACTGTGAAGATTCCAGGGTCCCAAACAAAGTTGAATTCAGGCATATATCTAACATGACAATTTTTCGTTGATCCTAACCATACAACCTGGGTTTTATCCATGTTAATTTTGAGGCCAGAGATAGAGGAGAAGAACTGTAGGGTTTGAATACTTTCCTTGAACGATTTTTTGCTGCCATCTAAAAATAGAGATGTGTCATCTGCAAATTGGGAGAGGAGAATATTTACATTTTGTATCTTGATACCTTTTATGTCTTTGTTCTGGCGAATCATTGAAGAGAGCACTTCCGCACAGATCAGGTATAAATAGGGCGAGCTGGGATCGCCCTGCCTGCAGCCCCTTCCTATATCGAACCAGCTAGAGTAAGAGCCATTTACTGCAACGCAAGATTTTATGTTATTATAGAAAGTATAGATCCATCGTTTCATATCTGGGCCAAAATTGAAAAAGTCGAGACATTTTTTAAGAAATGACCAGGCTACACTGTCGAAAGCTTTTTCGAAATCAATTAAGAGTAAAAGGCCAGGCATCTGATGCATTTCAGTATAAACCAGAACATCATATAAAAGTCTTACATTTTCACCTATATATCTACCTTTTAGGAAGCCTTTTTGGTCCTCATGGATTATGCTTGGGAGTACAGTCTTTAAGCGGTTGGAGATGCAGGCAGAGGCAATCTTGTATGTTGTATTTAATAGAGTGATAGGACGCCAATTTTTCAGAAACTTCTTACTTTTCCCCTCCTTCGGGATGCACGTTATAACACCTTGACGTTGTGTAATTGACATTTGACCTTGAACAAATCCACAGTTGATGGATCTGACCAGGAAAATACCAATGTCCATCCAAAAAAAAATTGAAGAATTCGGTTGTAAAACCGTCTGAGCCTGGGCTCTTGTTATTGGCCATATGTTTGAGTGCACTAAGAGCTTCATGTACGGAAATAGGGCCTTCTATGGAAGCACTTGATTCTTCAGACAATTTAGGAGCAACAACAGTGGCCGAAAGGTCAACATCAACAATGTCTGCCTCTCTAGAGGCATACAGGTGCTGATAGAAGGACTGAGTCTCATTAACAATAGAGTTCTGATCATGGATCACATCACCGTTTTCTTTTTCAATACAGTTCATGGATTTCTGCACATAATTCCGAGTCTCCAGGCTGCAAAAATACCTGGTAGCCTTTTCACCGTCTTGGATCCATTTTGCACGGGATCGGACAATCATTCCCTCAGTTTTTTTCTTACGCAGCTCTATAAGTTCAGCTTTATTACTCTCAAGAACATTTACATTGTTTTCATTTATATTTGATTCTAAGTCATTAATTATGTTCTGTAGTCTTTCCTCTTTTTTCTTTTCTTCTTTCTTTTTGTAACTTGAGTAGGAGATGGTCCGACCCCGTATTTCCAGCAGTAACGTCTCAAAGAACAACTGATCACTTATGGTGAACTGAATATCACTGTTACAAATATCTGAAATATTATCCATATTGTACACAACAATGCCATACTGCTTTTTTAGTTCTAAAATGACCCTTTTAACAATATCAACGTAGTCTTTATCCTTAAGCAGCGAATTGTTGAACTTCCAAAAAGACCTTGCTTTCTGTTTACATTGTGATAAAAAGTCAATGGACACCAACGAGTGATCTGAACGATAACCAGGTTCAATTTTTGTAGATGATACATCCATCAAAAGACACTCTGATACCAGGAAATAATCCAGTCTGCCCTGCTGAGTGGAATTGAAACGTCTCCATGTGTACTGTCTTTTACCTGGGTGAAGTTCCCGCCATATATCAACTAGATCATATGTGCTCATCATATCATGCACTTTTTTCCTAGATTGAGGTCGGTTAATATTCCTGTATCTGAAAGTATCTTTGTTCATATCCAAAACAAGATTCCAATCTCCTCCAATAATAGTGTACTGATTATCAAGTTGGTCCAGGTGTTCACAAATGGTATCAAAAAAGATTGGTGAGTCCATGTTACTCGGACCATATATATTTACAAGTGTCATGCGTTTTCCAGCGACATCAATATCCAGCACAATATAACTACCATCATCACTTCTGATAACTTTGTGTAGCTCATAGTGAAAATTATTATTAAGCATTATAGCAACTCCTTTACTATTAGTATTATTACCACTAAGGAAGCAGTCATAACCCCACATAGATCTCACAATATTTTCTGATTCTGTTTTCAAATGTGTTTCCTGTAAGAAATAAATGCAGGCATTTTGTTGTCGAAGAAAGTCAAACACATCTTTTCTCTTTTTATACTGTCCAAGGCCATTGGTATTAAATGAGCATACTTTTAGTGTACTAGCATTCACCATTTCACATAACTATAATCATGAGTACTCGGTGGCACAGTCCTCAGTACACCTGGTGCATACATAAGGAAAGAAATCATACTGAACAAACTTGCAGTCAAGTTAGCAAAGTTAATCACATATTTGTTGAATCAATCAATCAATCAATCAATCAATCAATCCAAATCAATCCAAATCAATCAATCAATCAATCAATCGGATGGGATTTGTTTCAACCTTGGGGTAACAATTCTGGGGCCCTCACGACAAGAACACGCTAGGACAGCATTTATCTGGAAGGCCTAAAAGAGGTCTTTTCTTTTACATTTTTTTCCCCGAAGAGACCTGCTGCACTTTTCTTTTCTGCCACAACATTTTTATCGATCTCAAGTGGATGCCTAGAGCAAGACAGTCCTCGAGAGGTTCCCAAGATTCAAAGGTAAAGTTTACCTTGTCTTTGAAATTAAAGGAACCGCATTGCAGACCATCGAACACCCGACACTTTGATGCGCTCCAGGCTCACAAGAAAAACACAACAACATAATGTTATTACTTTTAACTTTTGAATTCAAAAGGTCAAAACAACTTAGACGTGACAGACTGAAGCTAATTTTGCCAAGAACAACAGCACACATTGGAAGATAAAAAAAAGAAAGAAGAAGAGCGTCTTTGAAGTGAAGAACCAGAAAATTCCTTGAGGACCATTCTTTGATCAAGACACATACACTGCACGGTGACTGTTAGCCAAGCTTTGAGTAGAAAACTAGTTAAAGGTCCATACTACTACTACTACTACTACTACTACTACTACTACTACTAGAGTGCCTGTCCTTGGGGACCAAGCTCTAAGCGCCTTAAATTCTTAAAACAATAAAACAATTAAGCGAAAAAAAAAAAAAAAACACCAAAAAACCAAAACACCCCCCACCCCCCCAAAAAAAAATAAAAAAAAATCAAACAAAAACAAACAAACCCCAAACAACAATAACAACAACAACAACAACAACAACAACAACGCATTCTCTCAACTTACACCTGACGAATAACAACTTATAAAGTAAAAAAAAACAAAACAACAACCACCCTACAGATTAAGAATAGAGAATATAGGTGAAATAAAAAGAAAAAAAAAACCAGCAGAGACAAAACACAAATGAATTAAAACAAAGACCAAACACAAAGAAGAAAATGATAAAACAAAAACACAAGTGAAATAAACACGGTGGTAAAAACTAAAAACAAAAGCATAGTCTGGACAGCATTCAACAATGAGCCACCTAAGATCGTGCAAAATTTCTAACTCTGGGCTCACAAAATTTCTAATTCTAGGCTCACAAAATTTCTAATTCTAGGCTCACAACATTTCTAACTCTAGGCTCACAACATTTCTAACTCTAGGCTCACAACATTTCTAACTCTAGGCTCACAACATTTCTAATTCTAGGCTCACAAAATTTCTATCTCTAGGCTCACAACATTTCTAATTCTAGGCTCACAACATTTCTAATTCTAGGCTCACAACATTTCTAATTCTAGGCTCACAACATTTCTAATTCTAGGCTCACAAAATTTCTAATTCTAGGCTCACAACATTTCTAACTCTAGGCTCACAACATTTCTAATTCTAGGCTCACAAAATTTCTAATTCTAGGCTCACAACATTTCTAACTCTAGGCTCACAAATTTTCTAATTCTAGGCTCACAAAATTTCTAACTCTAGGCTCACAACATTTCTAACTCTAGGCTCACAAAATTTCTAACTCTAGGCTCACAACATTTCTAACTCTAGGCTCACAACATTTGTATCTCTAGGCTCACAACATTTCTAACTCTAGGCTCACAACATTTCTAACTCCAGGCTCACAAATTTTCTAATTCTAGGCTCACAAAATTTCTAACTCTAGGCTCACAAAGTTGACAACACGTGACAACGCCTTCACTATCCGCAAAAAAAAGTCTCTGTCGATGATGAGCACAGACAACCGACAATAGACGACTACACTCCTGTGCAGCCAAAAGTGCCGAGCCAGCAGAATTCAGCCAATCACGTCCCGCGACATAATAAGCACAACACATGGCATGGTCTGGCAAGCTCTTGGCCAGACACTACAGCGTGGGAAGCAAGTGTAGTGTGATATGAGTGAAACATGGGAAGAAGGCAGTAACTCCGTTGACGTTATTTAAGGATAAAGACCATTACATCAATGTCTTTCATCTTGAAATCACCCCTTTTCCCTTAAAACGGCGTCATGGACGTACTGTGTTTTGCCAACAGACGGCGGTGGAGAGGAGACTTTGGCCACGGATCTTGCCGATTGGGTTCGTCTATTACGCTGTGTCATATACCATAGCTCGCGCGCAGTCCCTAGTCCGCCCACCCCCGGACTGTTTGTCCTAGCTGTCTCCTGGGGGCAGACACAGGGTTACCAGGGAGCACTGGTCAGCGGCAAAACGCCCGTAGCAGGAACGTGAGATCGGGAGCACGCTGGCTTCTGTATCTGCTGCACGCAGTCGACCCTCACGACACGTGCCAAGAGCCCAAAAAAATCCTGATTAGGTCCTGCGCGTGTGCTCTTTTCATCAACTCCCTTCCTTTCCTGATTCCAGAGCAAGACTTGCAAGAGTTGAAATAATGGTTTTTTTTTTTTTTTTTTTTTTGGGGGGGGGGATATTCAGCCCACAAAATGTCAAAATAAATGCAAATCTAAATTCAAAAACTTAAATAGCTGAGCTGACCCTTCGCACCACATGATTGTAATGTGTTCATGTCCAGTGTGTGAGCGGATGCGTGTGATTCACGTGAACGTGCGTGTTGGGTTCAGTTCGAGGCGCTTTAAGCCAATTTAAGAAGGGTGGGTGGGTGTTTGGGGGTTTAACGTCCTTTTCCACCACATACGGGTGATATCAAAGACGGGGCAACGATGAAAAAGCCAGCACAAATATCTGGCCCCAAGCCGGGGTACGAACTCACGACCCGAGCATTAGAAGTCCAACGCTCTACCATTCGGCCACCCCGGCTCCCCGATTACACAGCAAGACTTGAAAGAGTTGAAACAATGGGGTTAGTGTCTGTCTAACAATTTATTTGCCAACCCTGTGGCATTTTTGGCAATACAAAAACAAAACAAACAATTCAAAACTAAATGCAATTTTAAAATCCCGAAACTTAAATTGCTGAGCTGGCTCTTCGCACCACGTGATTGTAACGTGTTCATGTCCAGTGTGTGAGAGAAGGCGTGTGATTCACGTGGGCGTGCATATGGGGGTATGGCTCGCGACGCTTTGAGCCAAATATCTGGGATAAAACGCCAATAGTAATGCGATTACAATGATAATAATTATTATTATTTAAACAAATAAACAGAAAAAAACTACAACAAAACAACAACAACGAAAGAACAACAACAACAACAACAACGACAACAACAACAACAACAACAACCCTGTAAAACGGGACTCTCCCGTGGTATGCCCGCCAACGTACAAGATCAAACTTCTCAATATGTGAGTTGCTAGCTTAATAGCATTTCACAGACAAAGCTATTCCTACCAAAACCCAAAGTCAAAAGTGTGCGCGCTGATTTCGCTTCTCGCCTTATTTCTCCCACTGCTGGTAATTGCTGCGCGAAACTAGGTCGATCCGCAAATGTGCGTGCGCTGCGTGTCCGACTCGTAAGCCGGTCAAAGAATACAAATGCACGGGGCCTCGAAATGCCTGCATGTTCCCTATTAGCCTCAGGCATCATCGTCACCCCCTAGCAATGCTTCAGTCTAGAAACAAAAATTACCATGCACAGGCCATTCAAGGGCACGCACCTGACAGGAGTTAAAAAAAAAAATTGAATGTCCTATTTCCGCTGAGACCTCACTGGAGTAATGCTAGTCTACTTTTTTTTGGGGGGGGGGGGGAGAAAGCCACTTCACCCAAATCCACTCACGTCAACTTTGCTTCTCTTTTGCGCAAAAAGTCCAAGCTTTATTGGCAGCTTGCCTCCGCTTGCTACCCTCCTGGCATGCACCTTGCCCTACTAAATACAAAATTCACCAAACTCACGCTTTCTCGTGACAGCAAAAATAACTACAAACTAGGACACTGGCAAAACGTTGCGCTTCATACAGACACTGCACTTGACCACACGCGCAATTTGTGTCCTTACGCTAGCAGCAAAAAACAAAAAACAAAAAAACAAAAAAACAAACAAACAAAAAAAAAAAACCCTCATTAATATGGAAAAAAGAAAAGAGGGTGGGTGTTTGGGAGTTTAACGTCCTTTTCCACCACATAACATAAGGGTGATATCAAAGACGGGGCAACGAGAAAAAAGGCCAGCACAAATATCTGGCCCCAGCCGGCGGGACTCGAACTCACGACCCGAGCATCATTGAGAGGCCAACGCTCTACCATTCGGCTACCCCGGCTCCCCAAAAGAAAAGAGAGAGAGAGAAAAAAAAGAAAGATTTCGCAACAGATGAAATACTGTCACGACACCAAAACCATCCAAGTGATACTCTGATGACACAGATTGCTGCAGCCCAATTGAAAACACCTTACCCCCCCCCCCCCCTTTTTTGTAAGGAAGATGAAGGTACTTTTCTATCAGGAAACACTGCTCAATTTGCCGCGTCCACCGCACCTGAGTGTTACAGAATACGCCACTCTCGTATCACGGAAACAATTTTGTTTAATTTGTAACAGCCGGCGTCAAAGTATTTGCGTCTAAAGTACATAAAAAATTGCAACAAAGATTGGTTGTTTATTGGTTCATAACGTCCTTTTTCCACCACAAAATGTAGACGAAATAGGTCTCTTCGGGTTTTGTTACAGAATGTACAGTGTGTAACTTTGGGCGGGCAAACTCTTGACTAAAGTTAGTGCTTTTTAGGAGTGAATAATAATAATTATAATGAGCACATTAATATAGGCGCTATATCCCAGATATTTGGCTCAAAGCGCCGCGAGCTAAACCCAACACGCACGCTCACGTGAATCACACGCATCCTCTCACACACTGGATATCAACACATTACAATCACGTGGTGCGAAAGGCCAGCTCAGCAATATGTTTCGGAATTTTAGACTTGCATTTATTTTTGAATTTTATGGGCTGGACATTTTCAAAGCAGAGGGGGAGGAAGCCGGAGTACCCTGAGAGAACCCCCGACGGTCGGCCCGAGTGAACGGTGCCACATACGAGAAAAGAAAACTTCTTTGCCCCGAGTGGGACTCGAACCTGACCTCTCGCATTGGTAACTAAGTACTAACCAATAGACCACCGACCGCCCCCGAATATGGTAGTA
>JACVVK020000296.1:522500-545000 GCA_018292915.2 Batillaria attramentaria | reverse complement strand
CAGATTCTGACTGGCTGTACTACGTCACTCGGCGCGCAAACATGGCGGACAGCGCATCTTCAATCGGTTTGTCACCGAGCACAGCTGTGTTCAGTTTTGTAGTTAGCAGACACACCGAGCGCAGCGACAGTGATGTGCACATGTGTGTTTCGCTCGCTGTGCCCAGTTAAGAGCAGGCTTAACGTTCCTGGCATGCCCTCGAATAATCGCGCCTGCCTGGCACTTCTGGGCGGACCCTCAATGCTGATGACCGTGTTGCACGTGCTTCACGTGGCAAAGTTACCCTTTGTGGTGTAGCTTCAGGCGTAAGGACATAAATTGGGGGTCATGTGCAGGGTTTATTTGAGGAACCCTGTTTGGCCAGTGTGTTACTTCGTAAATGCGTGATTTTTGTGATTTTTGTATTTTGTAGGCCAAGGTGCCTGCCAGGGGTCTGCAACAAGAGGCAAGCTGCCATGAAGCTGGGACTTTTTGCCGTGGAGAGTGGCAAAGGCGACGCGAGCGGATTTTGGAAGAAGCGGAGTTCTGGCCTAAACAGGAAGTAGACTAGCATTACTCCCAGTGAGGCCTAAGTGGAAAGGAGGCATTCATAAAAAAAAAAAAAAAAAAAAAAACTCCTGTCAGGTGCATGCCCTTGGGTGGTCTGTGCATGGTAATTCTTAATTCTAAATTGAAACATTTTTAGCATTTTTTTTATGATGCCTGAAGCTAAAAGGGAATATAGAGGCAGTTTGAGACCTTGTGCATTTGTGTTCTTTGACCTTCATGTCGCCGATTCCTCCCACCATAACTACACTTTCGGGCGACTAAATCAAGAGAAATACTCAGTTTGAGTTTCGTGAACCCAAAGCATCTCCCTTCACCTTGGCTTTTGCAGCGCAAAGCTGTCAGAAACGCCGGTCACTTTTCCAACGTCAGGAAATTAACACGGAGATGCGTATTGACCAGCGAAGGGTCCGCAAACACGATTCGACCCTCTCAACCGAAAATGTTTCCTGAAAGAACATCTGCTGAAGTGACGCCCTGGCTCCTCGGGTCCCCCTGCTCCTCTCCAAGGGATGGGGGAAAGGGGGGTGGGGTGGGGGGTGGGGGTGGGGGGGGGGTAAGGGTATGGGGGTGTGAGTAGTGGGGCAACACACAAAAAAGTCTAATTTCCTAGATGGACTGGAGACAGAAATGTTTTCCCCGAAGTGCGTTTTACGTCAAGAGTGTACGGTTTCCTGTGTCGAAGTTCCCTTCAACACCACCCACCATTCTGTCTAAAGTTCCCTTGCATCTGCCAAACTTCCTGTGCCACGTCAGAACTAGGAGGTGAGCGGCCAGCCTCGTCAGGATGCACGTTAGCACGGGGTGTACCCAGCAATGGGCGCGGGATTTTCCTGTGTTACCCCTGCAGTTGATTTCCTGAGGATATGTTTGTGCGTCACTAGCATTTCCGCTTACGCACAAGTCTACAGACGTAAGTATGTGCGGATGTACTTTGAGTATGCTTGGGATGTAATTATCTGGCATGTGTTATTAGTCCTTCAGGTTTTCCTTCCTTTGCATCATGTCATTTATTAGAATCTAGAGCCGAAATCGCCGAACGTTTCTGCAGAAAAGCCAATATTTCTGTAGAAACATTTTTTTTTTTTCTGTAGGAACTATTCTGTGGAAACTATTTCTCAGGGAAAAGGAAACGGTAATGACTGCGAAGTGGTTACAAGTTAAGCAAATAAAAGCGACATAAAAGGGACAGAAACCACAAATTGTTTATGTCCTGAAGAAGGCGAAAGCCGAAACGTTGACCTGTGCCGTCCTTTGTGAAAGTTAAGTGGTTTCTGTCCCTTTTATGTCGCTTTTATTTATTTCTCAGGGGAAAAAAATGTAGAAAAATAACGGAAAAACTGTTCTTTCGTCATCTCTCGCTGTTTTTTTTTTTTCATTTCCGTTTTTGTCGGTTTTCCTGCAGGAAACCTTTTTCCTGCACAAAGTGCTTTTTCCCTGCAGAAAGACTGGACTGTCGATTTTTTCCAGGGGGGGGGGGGGGAGGGAACCCAAACCCAAACAAACAAACAAACAAACAAACAAACAAACAGTTGCTATTTTTGCAGCTTTCGGCACCGATAGATGCCTTCTCCTCATATACTCCGTGCTCCTCGTAAACCTTCAAGTCACGTGATAACCCCCCGTGTGCTAGTACGTTGGACTTTCACTTCTTGGGTGGTGGGTTCCAATCCCGCCTGGGCTCGGGCCAGATTATTTGTGCTGGCACTTTTCTCGTTGCCCCGTCTATAGTATCATCCGTATTTGACGGAAAACGGCGTCAAACGGCGGAGCATCGAACACACACTAACCCCTACATAGCAATTATATCACGTGTGTAATGAGACGCTTGGAAGAGTTTTCTTCTTTGGGCATCAGTTGCATACTTTGAAAACCTCATATGACGTGTTGATGCTCCCTAAAAGTTTTTTTCTCTTCTTCTTAAAGTCGAGAGCCGAATGGGGTGGCCGAATGGTAGAGCGTTTGACTTCTAATGCTCAGGTCGTGAGTTCGTATCCCGGCTGGGGCCAGATATTTGTGCTGGCTTTTTCAACGTTGCACCGTCTTTGATATCACCCGTATGTGGTGGAAAAGGACGTTAAACCCACCCAAAACCCACACCCATTCTTCTTAAAGTCTATTTCCGTTTGCTTTCCTTTTTTCAAATCGGACATTGGCAGTGTTTTGCGGAAATTTATATGCACGTTAAGATATCGTGTAATTTTACTGTAAACTATCAACAAGGGAATTTGGTCTAGTGGTTAAGGTACCCGACTTCGGATCCTGGGCCGCCCGGTTCGAATCCCTGGTGGGCAGGAATTTGGATGGAGTTTTCCTTAACAAATCGAGTCCAAATCACGTGCAGACTCGTTTTACGGTGTCTGTCTCGGCCTCGTCTACACACGCACGCACAAATATCAAGTGTGCACGCTAAAAATCCCACGTCCATCTTTCGAAGAAGAGTAGACGGTGGTGTGGACAACAGAAATTAATACTGTCGTACGCACCAGAGTGAATAGCAGGGTGAAGGTAAATTTGCACATAAAGTAGCGCTCAGCGGCAGCAGGCTTTCACTGCTTCGTCCTCCAGCCCTGCGGCGCCATGAGCATTTCCGAAGAGATGGATATGTGCGCCGAGGAGAGGGTGGGTGGGTGTTTTGGGGTTTAACGTCCTTTTCCACCACATACGGGTGATATCAAAGACGGGGCAACGACGAAAAAGCCAGCACAAATATTTGGCCCCAGCCTGGATACGAACTCACGATCCGAGCATTACAAGTCCAACACTCTACCATTCGAGCGCCGAGGAGAAGTCTACCACCCCGTACCATAATTCAGTATGACTACATCATTAAGCAAAGTAATAGGTTGTGCAGCGCCATTGTTAGTCCGCTGCATTGTGGGTCAATATTCCCATTCAGGCGTTCCTTCGCACTGGCAGCGTAAATAAGGTTGGAGGCTCACTCTCGGGTGATTGAGTGCAAAAAAAAAAAAAAAAAAACTCCCCAGAGTGGCTCATCTTTGTGCAATTCATAACAGAAATGACGTCCATAAACCCTTCAAAGCTATCACAGGTGGATGGAACTGTCTTGCAGTTTGCGCAACAAACCACGTCAGTTTGAAAAGAGCGCATTAAAGATTAAAGGAAATGAGAGAGAGAGAGAGAGAGAGAGAAAGAGGGGGGGGGGGTGGGGGGAAGAGGGGGGGGGGGGTGGGCGTCGGGGGGACAAGGGCTGTCAATTGCAGACGGCAACGTCTATGTTGTTTAGTCGTGGTCGGAATAAAAAGCAGGGTCAGGTACTACGTCATGACGCAGCGGGGAGGCGCCTCCTCCACCCTTCCACCTCCCCCCTCCCCCTCCACATCCACATCTTTCCCAGCACCATCTCCCCGTGCCACAGACCCCTCCCTCACCCACTTCAACCCTCTCTTGAAACCCAACGGTTTGCGTCAAACGGTAGTTCAGTAATCGGTGGGACAGTACTTATCCTAACTCTTCAACAAAGCCAGCGGTCCTTATTTATCTTTTGTTTACCTTCAACTTCCTCGCCTCGTTCCGATGTCACACTTGGACTTACTGTACAAATCTTTATTATGCGATGATGATAAAGATTAAGGACTTCTAGTTGCCCAAACTCTTTTTTTTTTTGCCAGTTCCAGTGGTGTTCCTCCCTGGTAATGGGTGGAATCCACAGAGGGCTCGGAAGCTGGGGCAATTTTTTTTAATGCATAATGATGGAGATGAGGATGATGATAAGATGATGCTATGGAGGTCCGTGTGGTTTGGGACTGCAGGACAGGGCCGTATTCCACGCTTCCTGTCATAAATATCCCGGCATTAACCAGGCCCGGGAACTACGGCACCTGCGGTGCCGGCCGTGTAATCATCCACATCATAAGACGTGTCATACCAAGGGAAGCACCCCCAAAGTCGCACCCGTGAAGTGGGTGAATCTCGGCTGTGTGGCAACAGCCTCCCCACTGGGCCCATAGCACACCCGCTCAGGGTAGGAGCCGACCTAGGTAGGAAAAATCCCGCTTGCCTCGGCTGGGACTGACTCGAACCCGGATCTCCCGGTCCATGGTCCGAAGTGGTAACCACTACACTACGGGGGCCGGTCTCTTGCCTGTTTTTCGCGTACTGGCCCAAAACCGAAAAAGAGTGAAAAACGTGAGCTACTCGTGTGCGGTACGGAATGTGATAAAGTGGTCAGAAATATTATAGTGACACAGTTTCCATGATGATGATGATGATAATTAGCCATTTGTATAGCGCTACAAGAAAACTTCCATGCAGTAAGCATGCTCACGGCGCCTTTGGAAGAGAGAGAGAGAGAGAGAGAGAGAGAGAGAGAGAGAGATGATGATGATGATGATGATGATGACGATAATTAGCCATTTGTATAGCGCTACAAGAAAACTTCCATGCAGTAAGCATGCTCACGGCGCGTTTGAAGTGAAGAGAGAGAGAGAGAGAGAGAGAGAGAGAGAGAAGATACGTCTTGAGGTTCCGCTTGAAGGTCATGACTGACGCAGAACCTGACTTGAGGTGAGCTGGCAAGTTGTTCCAGAGGCAAGGAGCTGCACTCTTGAAAGCCCGATAGGATACGAGATATTTCCTTGACCTTTGTAGGATATTTGTCTCATTGCCGTCTTATATATAAAAAAATTGCCGTATGTAATACACCAAAAAAACGTGTTACCCAACGTGAACATTGTGAAATGAACGTTTCCCTAATTTGCAGAAAAAAGATATCCCGGAAGGAGGCCGTGCATATTTACATCAAGCCGCACAAATGAGTATCACCCTCTTTTCCCATTTCACGTTATGCGTGGCACGTCTCCATTTCCATAGACATCTAATAGGTAGGATCAACTTTAGACATCCGATAATGTTAGATGGGCAGTTTGACGGCCTTGTGTGTTTTATATTTTGAATGTGGGTCAGGCGATGGGAAGGCAGTTAACCCCAAAATGTCTTGCACAGGGAACTGAGTGAGAGAAAATTGATTAAGTTTGCTTGTCACTGCAGCGGTCGATTTTGTTTCTTTTTAGAAAAGGGTAATTGCGGTATAACTACAAGTTCCGCTTTATAAGCTCTCTCTCTCTCTGTCTCTCTCTCTCACTCTCTCTCTCTCTTTCTTAGCGTACTTTTTTTGTATATTATCCTTCGTAGTTGTAGCAACGGCAAGTTGTAATACTGGTTTGCGGACCAAAAACTTCCACCGTTGGAAAATAAAAGTTGTGTGTGTGTGTGTGTGTGTGTGTGTGTGTGTGTGTGTGTGTGTGTGTGTGTGTGTGTCTCTCTCTCTCTCTCTCTCTCTCTCTCTCTCTGTACCTCTGTCTGTCTGTCTCTCTCTGCCTCTGTCTCTCTGTCTCTCAGACAGGGAGCCTTGATAGCCGAATGGTAGAGCGTTGGACTTGCAATGCTCGGGTCATAAATTCAAATCCCGGCTGGGGACAAATATTTGTGCTGGCCTTTTTCTCGTTGTCCCTGACTTTCCCGGACATGGATTACCATAGCGCGGTGCAAATGACAATGCTGCTGTACATTTTGACTACATCGGCTTTGCGACTACATCTACATCAAATAAACCCCCCCCCCTCTCTCTCTCTCTCTCTCTCTCTCTCTCACACACACACACACACACACACACACACACACACACACACACACACACACACACACACACACACACACTAAAGAGTTTTGATCATGGTAACCGATAAAATAGCCAACCGGAAAAACAAACGAAACGAACGAGATAAACATGGCCTCGGTTTCCAGCTCCGCGGTCAATCAACTGGTTACAGAATGCGAGGATAGACTCTGATGACCACTAATTGAAAACATATAACGGGAAATCAAACGAAACGAGACTCAGCATGGCATCGGTTTCCAGTTCCGCTGTCCCTCAACCGTTCTCAGACTACGAGTATAGATTTCAGTGGCCTCAAATTTAGCCAACAGGAAATCAAACGAAACGAGACTCAGCGTCGCATCGGGTTTTAGTTCCGCTGTCTTTCAACCGTTTTGAAACTGCGAGTATAGATTTTAACGACCCCAAATTTAAAACAGCCAATAGCAATTGCACGAAACGAGACAAGCACGGCAGCAGTTTCCAGTTCCGCTGTCTTTCAAACCGTCAGGCCCGCGACTGACGCGCCACCTCACGGTCCAGACCGGAAACCAATGATTTCCCCTTCGACAACCTTTCACTCGCTCACGCTCGAACCGGAGCGTGACAAATCCTAGAGGCGGCCACGTTTCGAAGCGATTTCTTCATTTGTTGCCGCATCTGTCCTACAGGAACTATTGTCCAGACCCAGGGGCAAAATGTTGGCCGTGTCAACAGAGCTAGAACAGCGGTGTAGTCTCCGAAGCTGTCTCCAAAACCGGCCATCGACCGGTGGTCTCGTGCCGTTGGCGTCATGGCTGAACGATTGAACGGCGAGGGGGACGTGACCAGCATCAAGATGACGTCGAGAGGATCGTGCAGGCGTCAGAGCAAGAAACGCTGTAGTTTATTGTCGCTCGGCCAGGTTCCGTTTAACCCGGTACTGTCGACTTGACTAGCCATGGTCTGTCATGCCATTGTGGTAACAGAGACAGAGGGGAAGTAATGGCAACAAAAACAACAACAAACCCACTTCCTCCACAGCCTCTGCCCCTCCAAAAGAGACAAAAACAACAAACAATCAAACAAAAACACAAAAACAACAACAACAAAAACAACAACAACCCCCCCACCCCCTTCCCACCTCTGCCCCTCCAAAAGAGACAAAAACAACAAACAATTAAACAAATACACAACAACAACAACAACAACAACAATAACAACAGCGACAAAATAACAACAAGAGACAAGCAAATACCCAAATAAACTAAAACAAAACAAACCAACAACAACAACAACAACAACACCTGAATATTGGAATTTGTTTAAATTAACTCCACACACCAGTCTTTGACTGCAGAATTTTATTGATTTTTGGGGGGTGAATTTCAAAGCATTTCTAGTGTGTCACGCGATTCGTAATGTATAACAGGAGTATATGGCATAATTTTGCTTTGAAATCCGTACCTGTGGCGTGGACCCGAACGCTTTGAGCGTTCTTTCGTGCACCGACTTGGGGTCTGCTACTTGTATCTCTTAATTCATGTACTCCGTAGAGTATCCATCCATAGTTTGGAACAAGCCAGCACCCAAAGTGTACGGAATTATTGCACGCACATACAGAGACACTTGGACTCGACTTAGTTTTGTTTATTTGTTTACGTAGCGGTGTGGTAGTTTTGTTTGTTTGTTTACGGAGCGTTTTTTGTTTTTAACAGACAACCCTGACAAATCCTTGTGAACGTTGGAGTGGTTGGGTGTTTGGGAGTTTAACGTCCTTTTCCACCACATATGGGTGCTATCAAAGACGGGGCAACAAGGCCAGCAAAAAATATTGGGCCCCAGCCGGGATTCGAACTCACGACTCAAGCATTGAAAGTCCAACGAGCTCTGTGAACGTTGGGTTTGTCATTGCTCAGATTGTGAGTTCGAATCCCGGTTGAAAGCGAAAAATGGCGACGCTACAAGTTTACACAACTCTAAAGCACAACTACTAAATTTTAAAAATAGAAGCAATCATTAGGTGCTGTCTGAAAACAAGTCCCACTGGCGGTGCTACTTTTGATTCGGTGTAGCACCAGAAACACCGCGTCCACTTTTTTTTTAACCACACCCCGTGGTACCTACAAAATAAACCGTAGGTTCTTGTTACCAAAGCTTTCCTCGCCTCGAGCGAATCGCGACAACACGAGTTCCATTTCGCTGAAACCAGGCACGTGCTGCTAAAGAAATTAAATCGTAGGAGTTCCTTTCCCATCCTGCTTGAAGCGAATCTCGCTCTTCTTTCTTCCTCCCCCCCCCCAACTCCCTGGCAAACCCTTGACGTAAGAGCCACGTGATTTGATTTAGAGTGAAGTTTCCGTACAGTGAGGGTAGGATTCCTGTGGAGAGCCGAGTCAAAATCCGGACCACACGAACGCCGTAGGACACCTAGAGCAGAAATTAGAAAGAGAAAATGGAGACGTTCAAGAGGATTGGGGTGTCCTTCTCCAGATTCTGATTGAAAGGGGAAAGGAGGATGCGTGGGGGTCGGGGTGGGGGGGGGCAGGGGGGGGGGGGAGAGCTGTGGACGGTTTAATAGGAGTGGTGGGAGGCCGTCGGCCTGTTTCTGTTTCAGTTATCTATAGACGTGTATCGAGAGAAGTTCTGATCAAAAATGGAAACAGAGTCTCAAAGAATACCCTTTCCGGCTTTATGTCCCGCATCCTTCTCATTCCACAGGGTCGAAAACACTAGGTCCGCGAGCATTGCTCTACCACGGTCCACTCATCTTGAACAGCCTGCCTTCCCCATGTTCGGCATGCTGTACTCTTTAAAATCCTTTTTTTTCCCCGGCTGTATTATATAGACTAAATTGACTGCTCTACCATCACTGTCACCATCATTATGTCCTGTTAGGATGTGTCATGACTGTGTGTATGTCACGTGTATTTGATCGAACACACACACACAGAGAGAGAGAGAGAGAGAGAGAGAGAGAGAGAGAGAGAGAGAGAGAGACACACACACACACACGCACGCACGCACGCACGCACACACACACACACACACACACACACACACACACACACACACATAAACTACACACAAACAAAAAAACTACACACAAACTACACAACATGTAATCACAAGAAAAGTAGAGGGGGGGGGGTGTACACAACACGGCTGACCAGCTGGTCTGACAAAGGCCCCTCTCCAGGCGGGCAGGAGAAATGACCAGGCTGTTGTTAGGACGCTCTAGCAAGAGACTAAACCAGTGATTATCCATTTTCAAGGTCCACTTAATCCGCCCTCTTTCTGTGTCCTGACGTTCACCGCCAGTCCTCTTCGCCTCTCATCCACCGGCCACCCACCCAAAGTGTACGGAATATAGCCGGCGTATAGTTTCCAGATGATGGGTGGGTGGGTGTTTGAAAGCTTAACGCCCTTTTTTTCCACCAGGTGTGGGTGATACCAACGACGGAGTAATGAGAAAAATGCCAGCACAAATATTTGGCCCCAGCCGGGACGGATGATAGAGTGTTTCCGAACAGCAGGTACAAAAAAAAGACCACAAATGCACGAGGCTTAAAATGCATATGTATTCCGTATTACCTACAAGCATCATAGTGACACCAATACAAATGCTTATCTAGAAATAAAAGTTACCATGCACATTTAGGGTCACGCATCTGACAGGAGTATAAAAATATTCCAGAGTCTCCTTTCCGCTCAGTCCTCGGGGAGTCGGGGTGGCCGAAATTCATGGTAGACCGTTGGACTTCTAATGCTCGAGTCGTGAGTTCGTATCCCGGCTGGGGCCAAATATGTGTGCTGGCTTTTTCATCCTTGCCCCGTCTTTGATATCACCCGTATGTGGTGGAAAAGGACGTTAAACCCCCCAACACCCACCCACCCACCCGCTCAGTCCTCCCTGGGTAATGCAGTTCTATATTCTGTTTAGGCCAGAAAGCCACTTCACTCATATCCACTCGCGTCTTATCATCAAGATAGAGTATATCGCGCGTACAGGCGCACTCACGAGCGAAACTGTTCCAACATTTAAGTTGGCTTAGTAAACATAAAACAATGGCCAGTTTAACGATTTTATTTCTCTGCAAACCAAATGTGGCGTCACTGTGATCGCTTAATCAACGCAATGGGAGGGAAAGGAGGGCGCTGGCAAAAAAACCTGTCATCGACCCCATGGGGTCCGTACTATCAGGTTGCCCGTGTTATCGCTGCCCCGCTGACCCCTGATACCCACGACAACCCCAGCACACACACACACACACACACACACACACACACACACACACACACACACACACACACACACACACACACACACACACGCGCGCGCGCACACACACACACACACACACACACACACACACACACACACACACACACACACACACAGGCACGCACGCACGCAGGCACGCACGCAGGCACGCAGGCACGCAGGCACGCACGCACGCACGCACACACACACACACACACACAAGAGCCGTTAAAAAACCATTAAGCGTCCATTTTGCCTGATTTTCGCATTCATTGCCGAAACCGAAAAAGAGTCAAAAACGTGGGATACTGTACCGCGGTACGGAATGTGTTAAAAGGCCATTGTCTGTTTCGCCTCTGACTTTAATCACCGAGCTGTAAAGTCTTTTTACGACTTCTGGGCCCGCATGTAAAAGTCGGGGTTAATGAATTTAGCCCCGGGTTAGAGTCTAACCTCGAACTAAAGTAGCTCTAGTGTTAAAACTTCTGTTGTTTTTTTGTTTTAAATCAGGAAGCGTGTCCATTCCAGCAAGGTGCCTATGCCATTATAGAAGGATTTTTGTCTTTCTTTCTTCTCTACCTTTTTTAAAATTTAATTTTGTTTTGAGGTTTCTTTTGCTCTAGTCTGGGTTAGCCCCGTAGCCGTGGGTTAAATTAACCTCGAGTTTTATATACGGGCCCTGTTTTTGACGCCTACATGCTGCACAGTTCAACAGAACAAGATTAGCTGCTTCTCCAGATACCCACTGTATGCGAAATACAAAACACAGTCTGGGGTTTATTAAAAAAAAAAAATGAAATGTCGTTAACCCAAAATACCGGTGGAAAATCATTCCAAACTACCATTATTCTTTATGGCTGTCTGGCTCTCTGCGTCAGGCGCACTTTTACAATGCATATCAATTTCTTGTTCGACATTCAAAAAAAAAAAAAAAAAAAAAAAAATCTTCCGGTATCTGTGCATCAGGCTTTGTCTGTGACGCTCTAAAAATATTTCTTCCTTTACACTGTTATTAGTGTTGTTACTATTTGGATCTGTGTGTGCGTGTGTGTGTGTGTGTGTGTGTGTGTGTGTGTGTGTGTGTGTGTGTGTGTGTGTGACTGTGTGTTGTATATGTTTGTTTTACAAGATATTCTCTGGAATAATTTGATATATGTCCATCTAATAGGTCTCTTGTCTATAAATGTCTGTGGCATGTATATGTATATGTCCTAAAAACAGAAAAAAAAATATTGGGGGGAAAATCGTGATAATTCTACCTCCATACCGCGATAGGATGAATAATTGTGACATCTAGGAGGCAGCTCAAGCATGCACCACTGTCACAGCCGCGCAAATCAAATAAAGCATCGTAGTACAAGAAACAGGAAAGGATGCCTATCAACCCAGCGAAGCCGTGTGCAGCAGAATAAGCCAGGTGTTATATATGTATTACTAAATGGTTATATATACTAAAATGTCGATGACAAAAGGACGGATCACATTTGGGGGAGCTGGGGCAATCGAGCGGTAGGGCGTTGGACGTCGAATTCTCGGGTTGTGGAGCCGTTCTAAAGTTACGTCTCAAAGACTTTCAGATGAAGACTGATATCTCGGAATTAGAAGTCCCTCTACAGAGGGGTGGTCTAATATATAAGCCGTCGGACTTAGACGCTGCGCTACTGAACGGCCGTCACCGCTGTCACGGCGATAGAGCGTGGGTTCGAGCCCAGGTCGAGCTTGTGATATGTGATACCGGTTTTTCCTGGCTGCCCGGCTGCTCATCGGGGGTTTCTCCCCGGGTTATCCGGCTTTCCTCCGTCCCCCCCCCCCCCCAGCAAAATTGAAACTAAAATAGGTATTTGATGGCTCTGCATCGCGGCGACGCGCGGGGAAATCAGCCCGACTTTCCAAAAAGGGACAATTAAAAAAAAAAAAAAAAAAAAAAGGACCGCAGCGGCTGTTCTTGTTTGAAGTTGACGTCAGGGCCCGTATGTAAAACTCGAGGTTAATTTAACCCACGGCTACGGGCCTAACCCAGACTAAGACAAACGAAACCCCGCAAACAAAATTAAATAAAAAAGGAAGCAAAGAAAGAAAGACAAAAATCCTTCTATAACGGCATCGGCACCTTGCTGGAATGGAAAACAACAGAAAATTTAACCCTAGAGCTAGTTTAGTTCAATGTTAGACTCTAACCCGGGGCTAAACTCCCTAACCCCGACTTTTCCATGCGGGCCCAGATCTATATTTTACCGCGAGACGTGAAAAAGTGCTCTGGGTACAAAAAGACCGTCGTGACTGTCTCACGTTCTCACAACGTCTGAGCACTATCCCGTCATGCAAATGGACAATATATCATTGGGCTCCACTGTCACAAAACAGGACACACACACACACACACACACACACACACACACACACACACACACACACACACACACACACACACACACACACACGCACGCACGCACGCACGCACGCACACGTCGCACAACTCCCGCCAAAAAGAACACAGCAGCATAGTGTGCACATAAGGTGTAATGGAACGAAAGCAGAAATAATGCCAGAGAGAACAATAAAAGACAGCAATTTTCACACACACACACACACACACACACACACACACACACACACACACACACACACACACACACACACACATGCACGCACGCACGCACAGATTACTGTCTGGGTAAAACCTTACATCTAACGTGGAATTACGAGAAAACATTAGGTGCAACACTTCACTCATTGTCAAAGTTTGATCTTGCGGTTTAAAGAACAGACACAAAACATTTCGAAGACACCGGTGTCAGAAAGGAATTCAAAACGGACAACTTTTTCTAATGAGCCAAGTTTTCCGTCTCAGGGTTGAAAATGTATTTCACTTCGATAATGGCTCACGCCAGATCAAGATTTCCGTTTTCGATTTATCTGTTCACATTTGCTGACCTTTGTAATGCTTTCTGGAACTGTTTCTCTTCTCTTCGTTTCATTTTTTGTTTCTTTGGGGGGCTTGTTGTGGTCAAATATCAGATGTGCAAGACTGAAAAAAAAATATCCAAAGAGTAGGATGCTGCCGATGGCGTGGACAATACAAATAATAATAAAAATAATAATAGAGGCTCTTTAGCCCAAATATTTGGCTCAAAGCGTCGAGAGCTAAACCCAACACGCACGCTCACGTGAATCACACGCAGTCTCTCACGCACTGGACATGAACACATTACCATCACGTGGTGCGAAGGGCCACCTCAGCAATTTAAGTTTCGGAATTTTAGAATTGCATTTATTTTTGAATTTTGTGGGCTGAACATTTCCAAAGCAGAGGGGGAGGAAGCCGGAGTACCCGGAGAGAACCCCCCGACGGTCGGCCCGAATGAACGGTGTCACGTACGAGAAGGAAATTCTCTTCGTCCCGAGTGGGACTCGAACCTAACCTCTCGCATTGGTGACTGAGTCTTAACCACTAGACCACCGACCGCCCCTGTCTCACGCAGCAGGATGAATAGCAAGTTTGAGGGTTTGCACATTAAGTAGGTTTAGCAGGCGTATGGTCGGAAATTGAGCTTGGGGTCAAGTGCAGTTTTTAGTTGATGACCACGTTTGACTTCTTCTTCTTCTTCTGCGTTCCCATGGACATTGGTCAGTGTGTGAGATCTGCAGGCGGTAGAGATGGGAGAGGAGCTGGCAGCGTCCAGTTCTGAGCCTGAAGATGGCAACTTGATCGGCTCTGTCCAGCTGGTAGATGTTATCTGTTTCTGGACTTGACTGCAGGCGCTGCCTCCATGTGGTTCTCAGTTTGACGAGTCTTGTAGTTTTTTTTTGTTAAAAAAAAACAAACAAACAAATTTTATTGTCAAGAAAAAGCGTGATTTTCGTATTTTCTAGGGCAAGGTGCATGGCAGGGGGGCTGCAACAGGAGGCACACTGCTAATGAAGCTGGGACTTTCTGTGAGGATGGCAAGCAGAGGTGACGCGAGTGGGTTTGAGTGAAGTGGCTTTCTGGCCTAAACAGAAAGTAAACCCGCATCACTCCAGTAGGGCCCGAGCGGAAAGGAGACATTCGAATTAAAAAAAACAAAAAAACTTTCAGGTGTGTGCCCCTAAATTGTAAAAAAAAAAAAAAAAAAAAATGTAGGATAGGTATTGGGTGGCGCTGCACCGCGGCGACGCGCTTCCCCCGGGGGAAGCAGCCTGAATTTCCCGCAAGCGACAATAAAGTAGTAAAAAAAAAAAAAGGTCTATGCATGGTAATTTTTGTTCCTAGATTGAAGCATTTTTAGGGGTGACCATGATGCCTGATGCTAATAGGGAATGTGTAGTCATTTTGAGGCTTCGTGTATTTGTGATACTAAACCAGCGGCAGCAGGCTTTCATTGATTCGTCCTCCAGCCCTGCGGTGGGACGTACGCTGTACCGCGAGCGACGTGTTCCGCGATTTTTATTTTATTTTATAAATCTCATGTGTGCTGTGACAACCATGGCATTATTGCGATTCTGCGAAATATTGCGACTTGTCTTGCCGGCAAAAATAATGCGATCATGACCATATGAGCGGCAAAGGTCGATACCTAACAAGTTAGACACAAAAGTGCAAATAATGACTGTAACATATTTCATACCGAGTATCCCACGTTCGCTCGGGCAAGTTAGTTAGTTAGTTAGTTAGTTAGTTAGGGCTTCACGCCGCGTAAGCTACAAAGACTATTTCGCGGCAAAGCGAGGTCCCTTTCTGCCAGGTCGTTAAAAATAAAAGGGTATCAATAAAACAGGATGTAAATATAAGTTAAAAATCTACTGGGTTTAAATGAGTTTCTTTTCGGACTTAAAAAAACTGAACACGGAGGTCAAAGAATCGCTCGGGCAAAATGAGTTAAACGCCGTTTACTAATCATAGGGTTTAGAAGGGCAGCCTTGTTTCTCTTGGCTGAATACGACACTTGTGTCTGGGTAGACCTTGCTGATGAGCGGGTAGTGGGTGGTAATATCCTCAGCATGCTGTTTATCTCGTCTGGAGTGTCTCGTCCTAGTGTGCCCATGCTCATTGCTCATATTGCGGCAGTCTACTGGTAACAGACGACTCCACTCGACACGCCTCGAGGCCAAAACTCCGCCCCTTTCCTCTCCCGTGTTTTGGCAAAACACAGTACGTACATGACGTCATTTTATGGCGAAAAAGGGGTGATTTCAAGGTGAAAGAGATTGACGTCATGGTCCTTCTCCTCAAGTGACGTCAATGGACTTACTGCTTTCTTTCCATGTTTCGGTCATATCAAGCCACTCGTGCTTCCCTCGTTGTAGTATCTGGCGAAACGTTTGCCAGACCACGTCACGTGTTGTGCTCATTATGCTACGGCAGGCGATTGGCTGAGGTCTGGGAGTTCGCTCCGTTTCATTGACTGGAGTGGAGTCGTCTGCTGCGTAGCTGGAGACTAATAAGCATGAAAAATGACCGTCCATTTTGGAACATATATTTCTGAAAGTGCCCACTCTCTTTTTTCTGAGTTTTGCAACACGCATGTACGATCTCTCTCTCTCTCTCTCTCTCTCTCTATCTATCTATCTATCTATATATATATATATATATATATATATATATATCAGGGGCGCCGGAAGATGTTGGGGGGAGGGGGGGGGGGCAGAATCTCGGAGGGGGGAACGTTGCCCGAAGAAAGTGAAAAGCGGGGGGTGGGGGGGGGGGGGCGATCAAATGCTGCGTAGGCAAAAAACCTTTACGAACCAGGACGTTGCCCGAAAAAAAGTGAAAAGCGGGGGGGGGGGGGGGGGGGGGGGGGGAGCAATCAGAGGAGCGGACAGCCTTCGGTCCGCAAAAACAGAAGTTCTCTGTTGGGTGGGATGAGGGAGAGAGCACTAAGAGGGGTAGGGGGAGAGGTAGGGGAAGGGGGGGGGGGGGCAAGACCATGGCTTTGCCCCCCCCCCTTTTGCCATAGTCACCTGATTTTCCAGGGGGGGCTAAAAGACACTCTTGCCCCCCCTGCTTGGGTACAGGGGGGGCAGCTGCCCCCCCCTGCCCCCCCGGTTCCGGCGCCCCTGTATATATATATATATATATATATATATATATATATATATATATATATATATATATATATGGGAAGTAAGTACAGCTGAGAGCGCTACTAGATCTAGGAGATGTGTGCTTTGTTGCTATGGGACAAGTCCGCCTTGAACTACTACACTGGCTACAAACCACAGTAAGGTGAGGGGTGTGGAGGGGGGGGGGGGTAGGTGGTACCTACAATCCTACCGCTTAAACACCTAACAGATCTTACCATTCATAGGGCCTCCATTCCCCTCCCACCGGAAGGAAAATGGTCGGTACAACCTGGGCCATATGAATTGGTGATTTTAGCCGCTCATGGCCGCTTTAGCGACGCCTTTGTTTCTACTCTCTCTCTCTCTCGAGTAATATTTCTTTCGAGTAATTTTTCTTTATTTTGCCATTGTTTTTCTTTCTTCTTCTATTTTTCTTGTATTTCCTTTTATCTTGCCATTGTAGTCTTTTTTTTTGGTCTTTTTTGTAGCAACGGCTGATTGAAAATTAATCATTGTTTGGTTAAATCACTTCGGTTGGGAAATAAAGTTCTGTGTGTGTGTGTGTGTGTGTGTGTGTGTGTGTGTGTGTGTGTACTACTGTGCGTGCAAATGTGTTGTGCGTGGTATGGTGTACTTTTACCTGTTTACGTCCCCTTGCCGATTTACTGTGACCAGACATAACAACTTAAGTATTTCAGGCTTCGCCTCGTTCCTTTTCAATTGCATCCCTTGCTGAGTCCGCAGGGGACCGAATACCGATTCCAGTCTCACACCTGCTGTGTTCCTGCTGGTGCTTACTGTCGCATGCCTCACTGGAGAGTATTTTTACGTCTCGACTCCACTCGACCGATCTTTTTTTTTTTTTTTTTTTTTTTTGCTGCCCCAACTCTTTGCCAGCTCCTGTGGTGTTCCTCCCAGGTGATGGGTGGAACCCACGGAGGACTCGGAAGCTGGGACAATTATGCATGATGATGGAGATGAGGATGACAGTAAGATGATGCTATGGAGGTCCATGTGGTTTGGGACTGCGGGACAGGGCCGCATTCCACGCTTCCTGTCATAAATATCCCGGCATTAACCGGGCCCGGGAACTACGGCACCTGCGGTGCCGGCCGTGTAATCATCCACATCATAAGACGTGTCATACTAAGGGAAGCACCCCCCAAAGACGACTCGACCGATCTTATTGATTCCGGCCATAGGCTGCTATCATGAGGGTAAACAAAACAAAACAACAACAATCAAAGGAACGCACACACATGTACACGAACAACAAGGACATAAACAGCATGATAACTCAAAGTGCGAATGAATAGTAAAGCTGAGGAATTCGTGTCACACTCGCAACAGCGAGGCGCGGTGTTTGAAAGCGAAAATAAAAACCCAAAAAACAAACAAACAAAAACAACAACAACAACAACAAAACCCAAACAAACAAAAAAACAAAACAAAAAAACAAACAAACAAAAACGGAATTTCACCAAGTTAATAATCTTGGCCTCGCTACTGCTTTTCATGATACTGACAAACTGAGTCTGGTCCGAAGCAGGTACAAACCTGTCTCGTAGCTGCGTGAAAACAGGACCTACAAATAGCACGTATTTTTACGTCGTTAAACAAGAGTGGGTGCGTAGGTTTGGGAAGTAGGGGAGGGGGGGGAAGGGTTCTCGCCCTTTTCCACCACATACCGGTGATATGAAAGACGGAGCAACAAAGCCAGCAGAAATAATTAGATCCAAGCCGGGATTCAAACTCACGACCCGATCACTGTCCGTGGGGACGTTTATGGTCCTGATCATAATAGACGGCTCCACTCAGCAAGCCCCGTGGCCAAAGCCCCGCCCTTTTACTCTGACGTGTATTGACAAAACACAGTACGTTCATGACGTCATTGTATGGGAAAAAGGGGTGATTTCAATAGAGATTGACGTAATGGTCTTTTCCAAGTGGTGGTGTGCTAATTATGCCGCGGGACGCAACTGGCTGAATTGTGGGGGATCAGCCCTTTGGATTGACACTGAGGAGTGGAGTCGTCCATTTTGTGCATGCGTAAGAAGTAGTGCTCTTAACCTTTTGCCTCTGTGTGTGAAACACTAGGTACGAAAATGAACTGATAATTTTTGAGCGGTGAGGGAACCACGGGTACAGGGGTACCTCTTCTGCTGAAATCTGTTATAAATATTATGATACGTACCATTCATTTACAGATATGCAGCATTCTCTGTGGATTTGGTAACGGAGGTGGAAAAGCCTTAATACCTAGAATCTTTGTTGCTTTTTAAATTTGAATTGCTTGGATGATTTAAATGTATATTTTTAGCAAAATAAAGTCTTATATTCCATGTTATGGGTGGTAGAACTAAGAAGCAAAATTGTAAAAAATATAGGATAGGTATTGGGTGGCGCTGCACCGCGGCGACGCGCTTCCCCCGGGGGAAGCAGCCCGAATTTCCCGAAAGGGATAATAAAGTAGTAAAAAAGAAAAAAGAAGAAAAAAAAAGCACTTAGCCTCCACTTTGACCGAGCTGGTTCTTTTCAAAGTAAATCTATATTCACTTTGCTTTGATACTGACGCTGTGCTGGCCTGTTTTCGCTTTCTTTGTCTTCTTCCACAGATCGTCTTCAGAACAGCTTCAGAACAGCTTGGAGTAACACGTAGGGACGTCCCTAGACAGCGCTTGTCAGCCACCGCGCATAGCGTCGGCCTTCCGTGGACAAGCGGTACACTGGAGGCCTGCCATTGGCCAACAACTGCCCTGCTTTGCCTAATCACTACCGCGCTACCAGCACCAGCTGGACGAGGAAGGGTCAAGATACGGGGAGGCGCTGGCGACGCGAACACTTGCTGGCGTAGTACAAACCCTTACAGACGGACGACGCACCAAGTTGTCCAGTTTATCAGCAGCATCGCTCACAGCTACATCGCCGATCAGCTGCTGCGCGGGTGCAATTGCCTACCACACTGTATGGATTACGTTGGTTTGAAGACAGAACATCTACCCAACTGATACAAGTTTGCTTCTCATACGAGAAACTGTAAAAGTTCATTTGTCGTGAGGGATTTGTAAAAAAGTTGGACGTAAAGAGGAACGGCAGAATCGAACTGATGTTTGTCTGTTGTATCCGGGTTTTGTACTGAGAAGAAAATTAAACGCTTTTGTGGTGATACTCTTTCTCCACGCTACACACAAGCTGTGTGTGAAAAAAGCAAGCGTGCCTATTGTGCTTGCTTCGCCAGAATCGACCAGTGTCTGGCAGGACGTAAAGCGGCGCGGCATTTTCCTCCAAGTTTAGCTCACAAATGCGGGGATACAAACTTGGTCGTAAGTTGTGATCTCTACTGTCAAACGCCGCATTTTCGTCCAAGTTTATTCTGACAAAATGCAGGGTTAGGAACTTGATCGCAAGTTGTGATCTTCACTGTCGAACCCCGCATTTCCCTCCAAGTTTAGCTGACAAAATGGGGGAATAAGAACTTAGTGGTCAGTTGTGATCTCCACTGGCGAATGACGCACGTTATGAGATACCAGCAAGAGAAAAACAAGACAGTAACGTTCACGAGAACAGTAGGATGGAGGATATAGATCGACCGACTACGGCTTTCATGGGGCCAGCGATGGATTCACTCGGCGGAATTACAAAATCGCCCACTTCTTCTGGTAATGCTGGTTTCCACGCTAGTGCTTCTCGAAGCGGGCGAGGTCGCTACATCACAGAGTCTCATTCCAGTCAACGAGAGGTTAACCACGCAGACGTTTCTTCTCCGAAGGCTTTCAAATACCATCACCCAAGCACTTTGTCAGGCCGCTCAGCTATAGGAGAAATGGACGATGCATCGAGTGGAGAAAATCGAACTGGACGCCAGTTTGACAAGCCATCAGCGAAGAAGAACTGGAGCTGGAGTTTACTGGTGGTCTTAACGTGCATGTGCCTGATGCACTGGGTCCCACATGTCGGCGCCAACACCCCGGGACTTCTGCCTCTGATGCACGCTACCAACCTTCCAGATTCCCACAGCAACCTGTCTGTACCCTGCCCCAGCAAGTGCCTGTGTGTGGAGGCAGTTGGAGAGGGAGGGGGGTTACGGGTGGACTGCTCGGGACAGAATCTGACTGCGGTACCGGCGGAAATCCACCCCAGCACAACTCACCTGTGAGTACTTCGACCCCTTTCGTGTCATTTCGTCTCACACTCCCCACCCCCCTCCTCCAATCCTCCAATCCCTTTCCTATCATTTCGTCCACAGTGTTCACCGTCTTTTCGCTGTTGTTTCCTTCTTTCCTTCTCCACAGGGGAGCCGGGATAACCGAATAGTAGAATGTTGGACTTTCAATGCTCGGGTCGTGAGTTCGAATGTTTGTGCCGGCCTTTTTCTCGTTGCCCCGTCGTTGATATCACCCATACGTGATGGAAAAGGACGTTAAACTCCCAAACATCCAACACCCACTCTTCATGCTCCACAAATTACACGCCGTGCCTTTTACTAAAAACCTACACTATACAAACACCAATTTCATATTAAGGTCAAACGCAGCACTTCGATAAATTATCAAGAATGTGCAGAGTCTCCTGCATGTCCTAGGTTTACACTACCCGGAAGACCAATTTACATCATTTGTTCAATGTAACATTTTTTTTTTCATGTAGTGCAGGCACACTGAGCCGCGTGTTAGTCTTTGTTGCTCACGCGGTGTTACGCCCTAAAAAAAAACTCAATCACTCACCCACCACAGTACAATTAACCTGTGAGTACCTCGTCCCCTTGGCCTGTCATTTCGTCCCGTGAAGCTCCAAGTTAGTTTGTCGTGCTGCCTTTTTGTGTTTTGATTTCCCCTCTTAGACGTCTGTGCATCAACATTACACTTGTAAACAACACAACGTTCCCTGAAAAGTCTAGTTTTCTCGCTGTCAGCGTCCAAAGTATTTTTTTTTTCAGTTTCATTCTTCCAGATTCAGGTTTCAGAAAGCAACAGTACTACAGTAAAGTTTGATATGTTCTTTTCTCCTTTTCTTTCTTCTTCCTGCTCCCTTGGTTTGCCTACGTCTTTGCATTTCAAATCGTTTTTTTTTCACGCCAATATCTCTGCCACGCTTTTTTTGTAAACTGGTTCAGATAAGCACGTACATAAGTTTTAACTTGTTGTGCTGTCTTACAATGTAATTTACTGTTTGACGGTGATTCTTTAGTGACAAAAAAGAAAAGAAAATGTTTAAACCGACAGGAAAAAAAAATAATAATGAAGATTTGTATAGGGCCTAATCTCGGGAGAGCTCTAGACGCTTTACAGGGAGCGAAATAAAGAAGGGAATAAATAAATACATGAATAAAAGATGAATAATCAGTTACATAAATACAAAGAAAACATACATACATACATACATACATAGATACATACATACATACATACATATCGTCCAACAATATTGCAAGCACGCCTACAAGGAGAGAAATAACGAAGGATACAGGAGGATCAGTTACCTGAGGATCAGTTACATACATACATGCATACATACATACATACATACATACATACATACATACATACATACATACATACATACATACATACATACATACATACATACGTACATACCAGGAGAGAAATAAAGAAGGATACAGAAGGATCAGTTACATACATACATACATACATACATACATACATACATACATACATACATACATACATACATACATACATACATACATATCGTCAGACAATATTACAAGCACGCCTACCTACACACAGTACCAACATCGCCAAAATAGGGAAACACTCTTTTCCTTTATGCAATCGGCACAGCACTCGATTCGTGCATTCTGCTCATCTTATTTCAATTTTAAAAAGAAAAACGAATCACCCACATTACATGATTCCGTTCTCAGGTCTCTGAGATGACGTCAAGTCTGTTCTATATTACCGTGTTTTACGCATCGATGTCGTGTTTATTTTTAGACCATTTCAATAAATGTGTTGTATTATCCCAACAGCATGATTAAGATCAGTTGGACTGCTAACAGAGAGCAGCCGTGGCGAGGCGCAATAGATCATTG
>JACVVK020000296.1:502500-517500 GCA_018292915.2 Batillaria attramentaria | reverse complement strand
AGATAGACAGCAATACCTAAGTGCTCTATCCTGAATAAAAACGTTTCATCATCGCCATCATCATCATCTGTCTCTGTCTGTCTTTCTGTCTGTCTCTCTGTCTCTCTCTGTCTGTCTCTCTCTCTCGCTCTCTCTCTCACACATACACGACAAGGCATTGTACAGATCGCCCCTTATCGCCAGCGTACGCATCTTTATTGATTATTTGATGTTGTCTACATGATACGAATACCCGATAATAAGGATAAGGTCAGATGGCCCCTGATGGCCGTAAGCGCTGAAGATGTAGATGCACGGCCATTGTGCCTGTCTGCCGTGGTTCGTAAATTCAGGTCACCTGCACTTGACTCGGTGATATCTCGGTTAGTGGACGCGATAATAGTGTGTGGAGAGTAGGGGCGCAAAAACACTTCAAAACTGTTAATCTAGGATTCTATGATGTTTCTTCTGTCATATCGGTACGGGCGATAAACACGATGGCGGGCGGTTTTGGCGATGCGACAATACAGTTTGACGAATAAGGGCGCAGTTTGACGAATAGGGGCGCAAAACACTTGAAAACTGGTGATCTGGGATTTCTTCTGTCATGTCGGTACGGGTGGTAAACACGATGGCGGGCGGTTTTGGCGATGCGACAATACAGTTTGACGAATAGGGGCGCAAAACACTTGAAAACTGGTGATCTGGGATTCTATGATGTTTCTTCTGTCATATCGGTACGGGCGATAAACACGATGGCGGGCGGTTTTGACGATGCGACAATAGAGTTTGACGAATAGGGGCACAAAACACTTCAAAACTGTTGATCTGGGATTATAGTATGTTTCTGCTGTCATATCGGTACGGGAGATAAACACGACGGCGGGCGGTTTTGGCGATGCGACAATACAGTTTGACGAATAGGGGCGCAAAACACTTCAACACTGTTAATCTTGGATTATATTATGTGTTTCTTCTGTCATGTCGGTACGGGTGATAAACACGATGGCGGGCCGTTTTGGTGATGCGACAATACATTTTGACGAATAGGGGCGCAAAACACTTACAGACAGTTGATCTGAGATTCTTGATATTAATTATGCGCTTCTTCTGTAATATCGGTACGGGTGATAAACACGATGGCGGGGAGTTTTCGCGGTGCAGTAAAACAGTGTGACGGGTAGGGGGCACAAAACACCTGAAGACTGTTGATCCTGGGTCACCCTTAATAGCAGTTATGCATTCTTTCTGTCATATCGGTACGGGTGATAAGCGCAATCTCCGCAGGATGGGTGTGGTGGTGGTGGGGAGTGGGGGGGGGGGGGGGCTACTTTAATTCAGAACTACTACCGTCATCTCAATTTAGAGCCAGTCAAATCGAGTCGATGGCACTATGGTACCTTGAAGTTCTGCACAGTCTTAATTCATGTTGAAGGGAATTCGGTACGCTCGCTGTCAGAATGACGCTTAGTTTGAACACGTAGCACAGATGGCATGATGAAGTTGACACTTCTGTTTTGGAAGCCGTCACTAATTTTGACAAAGTTTGTCCTCGCCGCCAGATGTGTGATGTACAATTTGACAGTTTTGCGAGGACACTGGCACCGAATTGGCCATGTTATACAATTGTGATGTGATTGTTTCACCCTGTTTTCACATTTGACAAAGACTTGCCCCACCTCCCCCTGCACCCCTCCCCCTCCTCACAAACAAACAAAACAAACAAACAAACAAACAAACAAACAAACAAACAAGTACCCCCAAAACAAAAACAAAACAAAACAAAAACAAAACAAAACATAAACAAAAAATAAGCAAACCAAAGCAAAACAAAACAAAACAAAACAAAACAAAACTCCAAAACCCCCAAAGCAAAACAAAACAAGAATAAAAAAAAGAAAAAAAGAAAAAAGAAAAAAAGAGACAGACCCCCCCCCCCCCCAAAAAAAAAAAACACAACAAAAAAAAAAAACAACCAAACAAACAAACCCCCCCCCCCCCCCCCCAAAAAAAAAATACAAAACAAACAAAACAAAATCACACACAACAACACACACACACACACACACAACACACACACACACACAACACACACACACACACCCTCCAACAACACAAAAACAGTTACGAAAATGTTCTTTGGGAGAGAACAAATCTGCTTCCTATTTGTCCAAAAAAGTAGCCCCCCCCCCCCCTCTCTCTCTCTGCAAACGACTTTTTTTTAAACAGTCTAATACTTCCCCAGACTCGCGACTTAGTATAAAATTTGCAAGGGACTTAATTGTACGCGGCACGAGTGATGTCCCTTCCGGCGGTAGATTTCCCCCCCCTCAACATTTTAAAACTCTGGTCTCGGCCTGAATTATAACAGGGTGGTTCGGAGATAGCGGAAACGTATACATTTTTTTACTGACTCGTTCCTCGGAGCTCCATCGATTATTTATTGTCTTCATTTCTTGCGCACCACGTCCTTTTTGTTTTTCTTTAAAGGGACTTGTCTCCGCATTTTCCAAGCGCACAAATCCTTTGTTACTGATCAGCAGAAATGTGACACTCAACCACTCAGACACATGAGGGTGGATGGATATTTAAGGGTTGAACGTCCTTTTCCACCACATATGGGTGATATCAAAGACGTACCAACGACAAAATAGCCAGCACAAATAACTGGCCCCAACCCGGGACAGCCACATGCATATTTGCAGCCCGACATAGGTAACTGGCGGGTAGAGGCCGAAATGCACAGCTGCTAATTAATGCACTACGGCTGTTAAATGAGTGCAGTACGTTGCTAATGCAGTGTTGTACAGCTGCCAATGCAATGTAGTACAGATGCTAATGCCGTGTGATACAGCTGCTAATGCTGTGCGGTACAGCTGCTAATGCAGTGAAGTACAGATGCTAATGCAGTGAAGTACAGATGCGAATGCTGCGCAGTACAGCTGCTAATGCTGTGTGATACAGCTGCTAATGCTGTGCGGTACAGCTGCTAATGCAATGTAGTACAGCTGCTAATGCTGTGCAGTACAGCTGCTAATGCTGTGCAGTACAGAATGCGAATGTTGTGCAGTACAGCTGCTAATGCTGTGTGGTACAGCTGCTGTGTAGTACAGCGAGTGGGACAGCAGGTCAGCCCCTCGAATAGGGTGGGTGGGTGTTTGGGGGTTTAACGTCCTTTTCCACCACATAGGGTGATATCAAAGACGGGGCAACGATGAAAAAGCCAGCACAAATATTTGGCCCCAGCCGGGATCGAACTCACGACCCGAGCATTAGAAGTCCAACGCTCTACCATTCGACCACCCCGGCTCCCCCAACCCCTCGAATAGTCAACAAATGTCAGTTCATACCATTCAGCCCTCACTCTGTTTTTAGCGTATTGGCGCACCCTTGAGTGCACCGGGTCCTAAAATAGAAGTGACGTGTTTTGTTATAAAGCCTGGCAATGTTGAAATGTGCGGCTCTAAGGCGATTTTTTTTTTTACGTCATCGTCAGGTTAATTCGCTTCGTCAGATGTCCCGCCCTGTCCTTTTCACATCGACTTTATTTTTTTGTTTTGTTTTTGCCTTTATGCCGTGACCGGGGGCTCCTGACATTTCAGCACACTGTATTGGATTATCAGAGGATCCTCCGAATGACACACAAAAAAGCCCCTCAGCCTGCCACGTGACCTTGACCGTAGGGACAGGTGGGGATGGGGGTGGAAGGGGGGAAGTGGGGGGGGGAGGGGGCACGTGAGGCGGGGTGTTCAAGTTTTCACCAGTTCCCTGGAACTCTTCATACTCCCCCTTGCCTCCTCACACAGGGCAGCCATCATCTCTCTCTCTACCAGTTGTATCCCTTGATGCCATTTGTCTCACCCTGCCGCTTGGGGGAGCTTGGAAAGGAGGCTGCTGGGAAAGGTCGACCGGGGACCAATGAACTGGAGCGAGGTGGAACTAGGAATTGGGGGGGGGGGGGGGTGGAGGTTGGGGGGGGGGGAGAGGAGTTCAGCGTCCTCTCGATTACTTCTTCAATCTCGGAAGCTTTCAAAGTTTCTGACGAAGTCCGCAGTAAAAAAACAAAAACAAACCTAATTCATATTTCAGTTGAAACGCTACACACATTGTTGAAAATGTCTAAGTTCAACGCGTGTGTTGAATTTCTACAAAGGTTCAGCAAACGTTCGGTAGATCAATTTTTTGTTCTGACAATAAATTACACTTTCCGTCCACCTATTTTGTATCAAGTTCCGTGTTTCACACGCGCCATTTCCATGGTAGGTGCAGTTCGTGTCTGACAAAATGGTTCTTTCAGGTCGATGTATCATGTGAAAAAAATCCATTTTGGCATTGTGTTATACGGTCACACGCAGACTGAACGAAACGTCAGCTTTCGAGCGAAACTGTTTCAAAACTTAAGTGGGCTTTACAGGGATGGATTACGCCCGTTGACGCTCACTCGCTGAAAACCAAATCGCCTGACATGTGTTTAAACGCCCTTTTGACGAAAACGAAACACACACACACACACACACACACACACACACACACACACACACACACACACACACACACACACACACGCTCTCTCTCTCTCTCTCTCTCACACACACACACACACACACACACACACACACACACACACACACACACACACACACACACACACACACAGAGTTGTGAGCACCTGGTTTACGTGTCAGTGACAGCAGTCCGTTTATTTTCCCTAATGACTGACAGTTTCATCATCAGTTACACCCGACATCACACTACGTCATCACACCGAAAGGCTTTAAGGCTGCGCGTGTGTTCACAGTCAGATCTCTGAAATCAAGAGATTGAAAAACCCCAACCCTAACAGTCAGCATCGGCCTGCAAGTCTTCGACCAGGAAAGCATCACGATTTCTCCCTCTTCATCATCAGTTACAACCACAGACGTATAGAGATCTATACGTCTGTGGTTACAACCAGCATGACATTACGTCATCACACCGATAGGCTTTAAGGCTGTGCGTGTGTTCACAGTCAGATCTCTGAAAAGCATGAAATTGAAAAACCCCAACCCAAACACCCAGCATCGGCCTGCAAGCCTTCGACCACGAAAGCATCACGATTTCTCCCTCTCCATCATCAGTTACAACCAACATCACATTACGTCATCACGCCGAAAGGCGGCTTTAAGGCTGCGCTTGTGTTCACAGTCAGGTCTCCGAAAAGCAAGAGATGGAAAAACCAGTCAGCATCGGCCTGCAAGCCTTCGACCAGGAAAACGTCACGATTTCTCCCTCTCCCCATCGAGTCCTGGCGCCTGGGGGTCAGGCAGTTTCGACCATTATCTGCCGCTTGAAAACATGATTTCCCACTCGTCTGTGGCCTCCATCTTTTCGGCGTCAACGTCTTTATTTGTCGTTTTTATCTTTGCCGGCGGGCCCCGGCTCCGTGGAGTGTGTCACCGTGTCTGAGACGGTGAACTGTGAAACGGTGGGTGAGGTGCTTGACGGGCGCTGGGAATCGATTCTTGGGTAAACATCTGGAGTTGGCAGTGTTTAGTTTCATTGAGGCTTCTCCAATTACAAGGGCGGCGAGGACTGATGTGGTGGCTGTGCTCTCTCTCTCTCTCTTGGAGCCGGGGTGGCCCAATGGTAGAGCGTTGGACTTCTAATGCTCGGGTCGTGAGTCCGTATCCCGAAAGGGGCCAAATATTATTTTGTGCTGGCCTTTTTCTCGTTGTCCCGTCTTTGATATCACCCGTATGTGGTTGAAAAGGACGTTAAACTCACAAACACCCCCCTGCCTCTCCCCCCCCCCTCTCTCTCTCAGACGGGGAGTCGTGACTGATAGCCGAATGGTAGAGCGTTGAACTCTCAATGCTCAGGGCTCGGGTCGTGTTCGAATCCCGTCTGGGGCCAAATATTTGTGCTGGCGTTTTCTTCGTTGCCCCGACTTTGATACTACACATACTGTAATTATATAATGGAAAATGACGTTAAATCCTTCAACACCCACCACACCCTCTCTCTCTCTGTCTCTGTGTCTCTCTCGCTCAAAACATGAAAACAATTCCTGGTTTCGAGTTAGCTTGGCTTCTTGGCTTTCTCTTATAGGACCGTCTACTTTGCAGACTAGTCTGTGTTAATGTTTCCTCTCCCTGTGTGTGTGTGTGTGTTGTGGTGTGTGTGTGTGTGGTGTGTGTGTGTGGTGTGTGTGTGTGTGTGTCTCTCTCTCTCTCTCTCACACACACACACACACACACACACACACACACACACACACACACACACACACACACACACACACACACACACCACATATCCCTAGTCTACAATCTCCTGCTAGACTACTAAACTACACCACTCTCCCTGAAAAAGAATGTTTTCCGTTCAGTACAAGCTCGTCTCGCAATCTCTTTCATACTCGCGTATCCCAAGCCCATTACCGCCAGCACCAACAGGATTTCAAATCTCCCCTCGGACATCACATCCGTTAAGTGCCGTCTGTCCCTCGACCAAACATCTCCTCTCAGACGACTGCCCTTTGTATGGGTCTAATGTCTGAAACACCGCCTGCAGTCTATTCCATTACGCACAACGGCGAGGCGCATTGCTTCTTCGACCCTTACCGAGTCTCCCAAATCTCAAATGTTGTCTGCGGGAACGGCGCACCGGTCTCAGATACAGGCGTTCCTGGTCTCAGACTCTGGGCCCGTATGTAAAACTCGAGGTTAATTTAACCCACGGCTACGGGCCTAACCCGGACTAGGACAAAACAAACCCCAAAACAAAATTAAATAAAAAAGGAAGCGGAGAAAGAAAGACTAAAATCCTTCTATAACGGCATAGGTACCTTGCTGGAATGGACCCGCTTCCTGATTTAAAAAAACAAAAAACAAAAAAAAAAACAACAGAAAATTTAACCCTAGAGCTAGTTTAGTTCGAGGTTAAACTCTAACCCAGGGATAAACTCCCTAACCTCGACTTTTACATGCGGGCCCTGGTCGGTAACGGACTGTAGATCCACCGGTCCCCGTAGTGTCGTGGTTAGCACTTTGGACCATGGACCGGGAGACCCAGGTTCGAGTCCCAGCCGAAGCAAGATGGATTTTGCCTATGTGGATGATTACACGGCCGGGTCTGGTTAACGCCTGGATATTTATGACAGGAAGTGTGGAAAGCGGCCCTGCCCCGCAATCCCAAACCACACGGACCTCCATAGCATCACCATACCATCACTCGTCTTTGCGTTGTAGTGAAGCGCTAGTGAAAGTCGTTGCATGGTTGATAAATAGCCTCTCTCTTCCACGCCGGCAGACCGAAGTCCGGCCGTCGGAAAAAGTTGGGTGCTGTTCAAATTTGAAACATGGAAACACTCGGTGATACTGTTTGGAAACACTCTGTCCCGACTGGCGGTGCTACGTTTGAAACGAAGTAGCACCAGAAACACTGGCGCAGATTTTGACTACACTCCTCGCGTTTTGCCGTCTGCATGGCCGGATTTGGTCATTTTGGGTCTTTCTCTGTGTCGCCGCTTCGAGGGATATATTGGATGATAACACATAGACAAGGGGTATAATATCGTATCATATTACATACTGCCACTTGCCTAAACTTCGTGTTGCTGATCGTTTACCGCAGGAACAGGGTGAAGGAAATATGCAAATATAACTTGATTCCAGTGTCATTTCCTACGCATGTCACGCGTCTTGGTGTTATACATATTTGAGATGTAGGATGGCTGAGCTGATGCCGCAGCGTTGGTCTTTTACTGCCTCAGTCGTCACTTCGATTCCTGGATGGAGGGGTGGGGGGGGGGGGGGCTGAGCTGATGCCGTTGAACCGTTGGACCTACTTAATGTCACTAAAATAATAAATGTTTCCTGTTTTAACGTGCTTGAAAAAGTCAAAGCGCATTTATCAGCCCGGTAGTTGTGATAGCGCGCATGGTATGTGCGTTTGGATTAGAAACTAAGACTGACCTCTCTCTCTCTCTCTCTCTCTCTCTCTCTCTGTGTCTTTGTCTGTCTGTCTCTGTCTCTCTCTCTCTGGTCTTCCTACAGGCGTACTTGTCACTTTGGTCCACGGACTTCCTGTCAAACATAACAGAGAGCTGGGATTCTCTCGTGTGTCTGACTTAAACCAGTCTCCCAAAAGAACTGAATCCTGATGTAATGTACGTGAGTCAAGGCTGCAGAAAGAGGAGCGGCTTCCGTTATTTCATTCATTTCATTTCATTTCATTTCATTTATTATCCCAACTTGGGCAATTTGTTTTTAAAACAGCGGCATTAAACACACAAACACACATCACAGACCTCAACGACTAAAAAGCACGCACGCACGCGCGCACACACACACACACACACACACACACACACACACACACACACACACACACACACACACACACACACGTATATATATCACATACATAAGTACATAGGGAAACTGCATGTAAGAGCATATAAAACATAAAACGAAAGATTAAAAATAAATTCCCCCCACTACACACACACACACACACACACACACACACACACACACACCACCACCACCACCACCACCACCACCACCACCAATCATCAGCACATCTCTTACCTTAAGGCCTCAAAGAATAAAAAAGACCCGCATTAAAAGTATCTATGTGTTCAGCAGTCTAATTGCTGACGGAACAAAACTGAGTCTGCCTCTCCTGGTATTAAACCGAGGGACCCTGAATCTCCTGCCAGAGGGCAGATACTCAAAATGCCTGGCAAGAGCATGAGTAGTGTCCTGTGTGATCTGAAACGCTTTCGTCAGTGTTCGTTGTTCATACAGGGCTTGAAGCCCTCTCAGGCATCAAAAATCTGCAGGATGGAAGTTAGAGGTAATAGTTCTTAACTTGTTGATATTTAGCACAGTAAGCGCACCATACCAGCAGAGGAATGAAAAGGTCAGAACACTTTCTATATGGCAGATGTAGAATGTCCTCAGGATATCCGGGCAGATGCCATGCGCTCTCAATTTTCGCAACATGTACAGACGTTGCTGACATTTTTTATAGATGGCATCTGTGTTTTGCTGAAAAGTTAGATGGTCATCAATGATGGTTCCCAGATAACGATACGTGCTAACACGTTCTACAGTTTCGTTGTTAATTGTGAGAGCACTGACATTCTGCCCCGACCGTCTGAAGTCAACCAACATCTCCTTTGTCTTCTTGACATTTAATTCCAGGTAGTTGTCATCACACCATTTTTTCAGGTGTTCTACTTGCTGTTGATAATGCTGCTCATCGTTCGAGTAGTCACTGAGAGAGGTATCGTCTGCATATCTTTCTTTTTGCGTCGTCGCAGTAACCGCTTGTGCCTGTTCCGTCTTTCTGGCCCGTGCCTTCAGTTCTCTGTCCTTCAGGTGGCGAAATCTGATGCCTTCTGCTTCCTTTGGTGGCAATATCTGGTGCTTTCTTTGTCCTGGTGGCAAAATCTGGCCCCTTTTCCATCCTTCTGGTAGCAAAATCTGATGCTTTCTTTGTCCTGGTGGCAAAATCTGGTCCCTTGGCCGTCCTTCTGGTGGCAAAATCTGGTGCTTTCTCTGTCCTTCGGGTCGCAAAATCTGGTGCCTTTTCCGTTTTTCTGTTGGCTAAATCGGGTGCCTTCTCAGCCCTTCTGCTGGTAAAACTTGAAACTTCGTTGGATTTTCACTGCTCTGGTCACCGTGAGTTCGAATCCCGGTTGGGGCCAAATATTTGTGCTGGTTTTTTTTTTTTCTCTCTCGTTGCCCCGTCCTTGATGTCTCCTGTAAGTGGTGGGAAAAGACGTTAAACCACAAAACAACCAGCTAACCAAATAAGGCCATTTGTGTTCTGAACCCCGTTCTAAATACAGATTTCCCAGTGGAATAAGTATCTTCTTATGTCCTATGCCAGTTGCTGGTCGTGAAAGCAGTAATGGCAACAGCAAACAAACAAACAAACAGACACACAGACCAACAGACAAACAAACAAACAGACAAACCCGGCAACAACAAATGCATTATTTTGGCATTTCCACAAATACCACACAAGGCCGAAACCGTGAGATCCCGTAAACAACAGACGCAGACAGCATACGTCACATGCCCGGTGCTTTTCGTCACGTGTCTTTCAGTGCTGGCCCGGAGGCCGGCGCGGTGGCGTTCAGGCGTAAAGGTGCCCGCATCACTCGCCCTGAGTCATGGCGTGGAATTTTCCGAATACGGCTTCCTGTTGAACACTCCCAAGCAACGCTGACTATTTCCAGAATTGGAGTGAATAACAATTGCTGCTGAAATGCCTGGCATTGATCCCCTCCCGCCCCCTCCTCCCCCCCCCCCCCCCCCCGCCACAACCCCCAACCACCGTCCCTTCCGAAATTTTAGCCGTCTAATGGCATTGAATCCTTAATTTTAACATTTCTGTGTTGGTGTCTTGAACTTTTGCAAGTGTTTGGAAGATGTAAAGGTCCGCATCTTGAGTTTCTGAGATTCGATACTGATCCAACCTTATGCTGCCATTTTGGGATTTTTTTTCTCGGGATGTTGTTGTTGTTTGTTCGTTATTAGTTAGTGTTTCTGTTTTACCTATCTATCTATCTATCTATCTATCTATCTATCTATCTATCTATCTATCTATCTTCCTGGTTGACGTTAAAACCCCCAAACACCCACCCACCCATCCCTCCCGGTTGACGCTTTTTTTCTTTCCTGCCAGATCAGGATTATATTGCCAATAAAATGTATGACTTCTTCCAGAATACGACTTACGTTGGGCTTGGTTCCCTCTAACTCGTGAACTAAGCCGGCCAGTGATAACTCTTGGTACGACCTCGACCTTTAGCCACGTGACTGGGGTTAGGTTCCCCTGAGTTCAGCCTGAACAGAGCGGGTATTAAAATCAGTTTTGAGTAAAGTTGTCAAGCAGAGCGGATCACATTTTGTAAGCATAGTGAGATGTCTCAGGGCCCGCCAACCTTTCTTGGTGGCCAGCAAGATAGCAGGCTTTTTATCACGCCGTGAGATAGTTCTCTCCACTGATAAACCTTAGCTGTGTCAGCGACAACCAGTGTCATTGACTGAGGCCTGCGAAGGTAGGCCGTGAGAGCCTGCGATCAGCGAGAAAGTGTTCGTTCTCAAGGTCAATTAAAATAATCGGGGTCCGATCTGACAAGCATGAAGGTTATCAAATTATCAGTAACGATTAAACATTAACATCTCTCTCTCTCTGTGTGTGTGTGTGTGTGTGTGTGTGTGTGTGTGTGTGTGTGTGTGTGTGTGTGTGTCTCTCTCTCTCTCTTTCTCTCTGTCTGTGTCTGTCTCTCCCTCTCTGTCTGTCTGTCTGTCTCTCAGTGTGTGTGTGTGTGTGTGTGTGTGTGTGTGTGTGTGTGTGTGTGTGTGTGTGTGTCAGTCTCTGTCTGTCTGTCTCTCTCTCAGACGGGAAGCCGGGATGGCCGCTTCTCACTTGATCTCTGTGAGCTCGACCACTCAGCTTAATCCGTGCAGATACTCTTGTTCCACACATCTGTGCATTTGTGCGCCGTCCGGGTTGTTGGCACTTTTGCAGTTCTGTTTGTTTGTTAGTCTTTTGCTCTCTCTCTCTCTTCAACGTTGTTTCTTTATACGTGGTGGAAAAGGACGTAAAACTCCCAAACACCCACCCCCTCGTCTTTCTTTATCGTTTGTTTCATTCTTTCAATAATCCTAAATCTTGATATCGCCAGTCCAGGGTGAGGGTTGTACTGACAACAGATTTAGTCACTGCTTTCGCGAAACGGCTTGCTTTGGGCTTGGGTCCCCTATAGCTCAGGGTAGAGAAGGGGAACAGTTTAGAGTGCAAGCCACGGTCCCATTCCCAGCGGTGACAGACTTCATCTAACATCTCAAATGTCCTCCCTCAGTTCACAGTCTCGCTAGACAATTGTCGCTAGACAATTAATGTCATATGGAAAAAAAGGGTTTGAGTGCCTGCCAAACTCCATGGCGTATATGCCCTTTTCCCGGACTGATGACGTCAGACAAGGCCAGAAGATGAGTTAGTCCCTAAAGTACCCTTCCTAGCTACGAACGTAGGATATAAGGCGCCTAATCGGCTGAAAGCTAGTGCGCAAACCTCAGATGTGTGATTGGGCCATCCGGGCACTCCCCGTGGGTCGCCATGGAAACGCTTAGTGGCGTCGGTCCAAAAACAGGACGATGCAGTGGACTGCATTTTGCGACAGATCTCTCCAGAAAAAAAACAACAACCAACATTTCAGCCAATCAGAAATACTGTAGGGTGGAGGTTTGCACATAAAGCAGCGGTTAGCGGCAGCAGGCTTTCACTGCTTCGTCCTCCAGCCCTGCGGTGCCGTGAGCATTTCAGCAGAGATGGATATGTGCGCCGAGGAGAAGTCTGCCATACCATACCATACCATACCATACCAAGTAGGTCAGACTTCGCACTCAGCCCTTGGCGGAATGGCACCTAGTGTTGTGGCAAAATGCCATCACTGCCCTCACCCACCCACCCTCCTCCTCAGCCCCATCCCCACCCCACTCCCTATCTCCACCTTTACCTCCAGCCCACGGCACCCTCAGAACCTTTCTGTATCTGCAGTATTATATCTGGGTAATTTGGAAAACTGCAGCATGTCAGTCAGTTACGCAATTTCTGCTTCACGTGTTGTTCAAAACGCTATACAAAATTCTTCGTGATATATGCAAATAATAATAATAATAATAATAATAATAATACAGCGTTTAATCTCGCAGCAAAGCAACTCATAGCGCTACACACACACACACACACACACACACACACACACACACACACACACACACACACACACACACACACAACGCAAGGTGTCTGTACTGAAGCTGAACTGAAAGTAAAGTGGTTAAATCTCATCTAATCTCATTTGAAACTCGAGGTGGTTAAGATGATAGAAACGACAATCGTAGAATCTCTTCCGGCACAGTGAACATGACAAGAAATGGGATCATCGGTTTCAAAAGACGAGGACGCGATTAATGTACAGCAAAGTAAAGTGGTTTGATCTCATTTGAAACCTGAGGTGGATGAGATAGTAAAAACATAAAATCATGAATCTCTTCCGGAAGAATGAATATGTATGTAGGTGTGCTTGTGTGTATGTCTGACTGAATGTCTGACTGCAGGTATGTATGTATGTATGTATAGTATGTATGTATGTATGTATGTATGTATGTATGTATGTATGTATGCTTCTTCTGGGGAGCCGGGGAGGCCGAATGGTAGAGTTGGACATCTAATGCTCCGGTCGTGAGTTCGTATCCCGGCTGGGGCCAAATATTTATGCTGGCTTTTTCATCGTTACCCCATCTTTGATATCACCCGTATGTGATGGAAAAGGACGTTAAACCCCCAAACACCCACCCCACCCACGTATGATTTTCTTCGTATTTGTTTAAGTGATTATTTATCTGTTATTCATGCATTTATTTATCCCGTTTTTATGTTGTTTCCATAGTAATGGAAACAACATAATAGGACGGGCTAAAATTTCCACGTTCATAGGCAAGCATCTGTGGTACAAACGCACGTCACTGCCGATCTCCCGCAGAGACGATTTTGCAAGTGTAACTCTGACAATGACGTAAGAAAACCTGCGTCATCGATGCTGGCATGTATGCTGTTCCGAACGCGCTTCTCCTCCTCACTGAGTGCCGTCTGTGCGGATGTGTGTGCGTGTGTGAATTGTGTCCGGGCCCGTTTCTTCGAAGATACTTAACCGAATGGCTTCAAATTTGGGGTATCCAAATTTATCAAAATGTTACATTAGACGATTCAAGCGTGTGATGATTGCTTTAAGTGATTTGGGAGTTATCGCCCTTTTGAGACAAGTTGGTTGTCTTTCGTGTACAGGCGTAATATTTATTTAAATCACTCAATTTTTTGGCAGTAGATAGCTTGAATACGGACTCTGAATTGATTCACTACTAGAAAATGGTCGCTCTTATAGTTTTCATGTAAACCGAGCCTGAGTTGACATTGCATGTGAACCCAGTTCAGATGCCTATTTCTCCGAAAATACTGAACCGATCGATTTCAAATTTGGGGTTTCTAAATGAATCAAGATTGTTGAATAGAAGGCTCGATCCAGGTACGATTGCACACATGATTTGCGAGTTATCGCCCTTTTCAGAATAAGTGGCTTTCTGGCGTTTAAAGGCGTAATATTTACCTAAACCACTCCATTTTTGGGACATAGATAGCATGAATACGGACTCTCAACTGAGTGAATTTTGGAGGTTGTCGCTTTTATACTTTTGGCGTAAACCGTACCTGATGAAAGTGCTGGTGAACACACTTTAGATCTCAAAATCGCTCCTACTATACATAGATAATGAGCCTGGGGTGCCATAAAAAAATATACAAAAAAAATTAGAAAAATTCACTGCAGCCGTTGTCGTCAGTTGACTCGAAAATTTGTACTCGAAGCACATTTCCTTTACACAAGCCACACGCCTCACAAACATCGCAGAAAAGGCACACGCGCACTGACGCAAAACTGTATCAGCGTCAGTTTGCCGACGTCATGTTTGATTGACGTGGGGGTGTGTCGTCACTTTTCGGAAGTTCTCTATTTGTAGACGGGGATAGCGGGAGTTTCATTGATGTAGTGAGCTTTGTTTTTCCCACTGACTCTCACTCAATAGCATAGTAGAGTGAGAGAACACCACATAGGTCTCAATGGAGCACATGCACAAACGCGGCTCGCGCAAGTCTGCGTGCGTGCGTGCGTGCGTGCGTGCGCGCGCGCGTATGTCTGTGTGTGTCTGTGTGCGCGCGCGCGCAGCAGACATAACACATAGTGAAAAAACGTTCGCCGCGCAGACTTGTCTGTTAAACACATTGAGCCGGTATAAATTCGATCTTTACACTGCGCAGCAGCAACACTTCAATTTTCATGGGGCTGCTTTCATTGCAAGAATTGTATCCGAGTCAAAGTTATTACGTCAAATGTATTATGCGTCATCCCAATGAGGAAAACGTCATAGATTTCAAAGAAAACAACTTGACGTCTCTCTT
>JACVVK020000296.1:470000-497500 GCA_018292915.2 Batillaria attramentaria | reverse complement strand
GGGCCAAATATTTGTGCTGGCCTTTCCTCGTTGCCCCGCCTTTGATATCACCCTTATGTGGTGGAAAAGGACGTTAAACTCCAATGCACCCACTCACCCTTTCCTCCTCTCCCTTTCTTTCTTTCTTTCTTTACGTTCTGTCTCTCTTTCTGTCTCTCCCTTTCTCTCTGTCTCTTTCTCTCCCTTCTCTCTGTCTCTTCGTCCCTGTTTCACTTTCTTTCTCTCCCTTTCTTTTCTTTTTTTCTTTCTTTCTTTTCCTCCCCATTCCTTTCCTTTCTTCTCTTACTGCCCGAAGGCCAAACCTGGGAGACACAGCACCATACCATACTTCTCACGACATTCTGAGAATAACCTTACAGTCTGGTACTCGCAGTCTCTTTCTGTCTTGACGTCTCCCTGCTGACGGAAGAAGCCGTAGCGGGACTGATGCTCCCGGAAACGCCTCGTCCGCCATTTTCCTGTTCAATTTGTCTCACTTTGTGCAACGCAGTCTGTGTGTTCCGGTTAGTCCCACGAAACAGAGGGAGGGATGGGGTTGAGGTAGACCGATATATATATATATATATGTGTGTGTGTGTGTGTGTGTGTGTGTGTGTGTGTGTGTGTGTGTGTGTGTGTGTGTGTGTGTTTCTCTTCCTTCTTGTTTCTCTCTCTCTCTCTCTCTCTGTAGCCGCGAATTTGTCTTTGTGGCTTGTGCGGCGTTAAGCCTCAAACTCTCTCTCTCTCTCTCTATCTTCGTTCGAAAACTGGCAGACACGATACGGCGCCATGCCATATTTCTCACGACATTCTGAAAATGTCATTTAAAAATACATCCATTACTGATGAGTGTGTGTGTGTAGGGGAGGAGGGGGGCGGGGGGGGGAGGGGGTGGGTCGCCACTCAACTTTCTTCCTTTTGTCTGCCTCACTGCTTTAAGTAACTTAAACCCGCACTCTTGTCTTCAAAGGCCGAACAAGAAATAAAACCCATCATTGAAACACCCCCTTCCCCTCGTCTCGGTCCCCCCCCTCTTCCCCCCTCCCCCTTCCCCAGTTCTCAGAACCTCGCCGCCCTCCCCACCGGCCCGCCCTTTTCACCCGTCCTTAAAATCAATCGGTTTCAACAGTGTGAAGAGATAACAGACCTGCGCCTGGAGATGGCTGCTCCTGACAAGGAAGCTGTCACGTGATCCTGCACTTGAAAGCCTCGATGATCGTAACGCCGATGAAATGGAACTGAAACTGCCGCTTTGGAAGCTTTTGTTTGCCAGGTAGAAGGGTTCATTTGACAATCGCGACCGTTTCTCTTGACGTTGTGGCGGTCGGTGGTCTAGTGGTTAAGAGTCGTGAGTTCGATCCCGGCTGGGGTCAAATATTTGTGCTGGCTTTTTCATCGTTGCCCCGTCTTTGATATCACACTATGTGGTGGAAAAGGACGTTAAACGCCCCAACACCCACCCTCGCTTAGGGAATAGCAGTGATTGTGTGATGGAAAGTACCCCTGTTTCAGTCTCTTATTAATAACTAATTCCAGTCGGGCGGTCGGTGGTCTAGTGGTTAAGAGACTTGTCACCAATGCGAGAGGTGAGGGGTTCGAGTCCCACTCGGGGCACAGAATTTTTCCTTCTCGTATGTGGCACCGTTCATTCGGGCCGATCGTCGGGGGTTCTCTCCGGGTACTCCGGCTTCCTCCCCCTCTGCTTTGGAAATATTCAGCCCACCAAATTTAAAAAATAAATGCAATTCTAAATTCCGAAATTTAAATAGCTGAGCTGGCCCTTCGCACCACGTGATTGTACTATGTGTATGTCCAGTGTGTGAGAGAATGCGTGTGATTCACGTGAGCGTGCGTGTTGGGTTCAGTTCGCGGCGCTTTGAGCTGATTCATGAAATTGGGTAAAGCGCCTATGCAATACTCATTATTATTATTATTGTAGGAGACTGAGAAATGCAACGTATTTTGTGGCGCAGGGGAGCCGGGGTGGTCGAATGGTGGAGCGTTGGACGAATGCTCGGGTCGTGAGTTCGATCCCGGCTGGGGCCAAATATTTGTGCTGGTTTTTTTCATCGTTGTCCCGTCTTTGATATCACCCTATGTGGTGGAGAAGGACGTTAAACCCCCAAACCCCCACCCCACCCCACCCACCCACCCTTTGTGGCACAGTATCGTGTATTTTGTGGTTACGGGCTGTTCCTCAACTCAGAGAGAGAGAGAGAGAGAGAGAGAGAGAGTAGGTGGGTGGGTGGGTGTTTGGGAGTTTAACGTCGTTTGCCACCGTGGAGAGAGAGAGAGAGAGAGAGAGAGAGAGAGAGAGAGAGAGAGAGAGAGAGAGAGAGAGAGAGAGAGAGAGAGAACGATTATTTATTTTACAACGGAAGAAGTATAGGCATTCAAAGACCATTTTCAAACTTGCCGGGAAAGAAGCGCGTCGACACTCAACGTTTTTACTTTTGTCTACCCCACTGCTTTAAGTAATAGAACCCATCATTGAAACCCTGTCCCTGTGTCCCCCCCCCCCACCCCCCGATCAGTTCCAACAGTGTGAAGAGGTAACAGACTTGCGCCTGGGGATGGCTGCTCCTGACAAGGAAGCTGTCACGTGATCCTGCACTATTACAGCCTCTATGTTCGCAACGCCGCTGAAATGAAAAACTGCCGCGTTCAAAGCTTTACTGCCGTTTGCAAGATAGATGGCTTCATTGGACCATCGCGACAAACTTTAGGGCTTCTAATATTTAAAAAGAAATGCGACCTTTTATGAGCTTACGGCCCGTTCCTGAACAGACTGGGACTCGATAAACCTTCTACAAATAGAAACGGAAACGGTAATGACTGCGAAGTGGTTACAAGTTAAGCAAAAAAAAAAAAAAGCGACATAAAAGGGACAGGGTGGGTGTTTGTGTTTGGGGGTTTAACGTTCTTTTCCACCACATAGGGTGATATCAAAGACGAGGCAACGATGAAAAAGCCAGCACAAATATTTGGCCCCAGCCGGGTTCGAACTCACGACCCGAGCATTAGAAGTCCAACGCTCTACCATTCGACCATCCCGGCTCCCTAAAAGGGACAGAAACCACTTAACTTTGACAAAGGACGGCACAGGCACAGGTCCCTTTTATGTCGCTTTTATTTGCTTCTACAAATAGCCACCAACCAGCGCCATGAGCCTGAGTCTTCAACCAATCAACGCCGTCTGTTCAGTACGCGGCACACTTCTAGAGCGACCCACACGCCGCCCAGAGTCACCAAAACGCTTTCATAGCTATTTTGTGTCTCAAGGGGCTGTGTCTGACGCACAGATTAAAGATCTACGCTCCCAACAAAAAGCTTTCCGAAGTGCGAGAAAATGTTACAGAGTCGACCGTGCAAGCACAGTCAACTCTGTCACAGTTGCAGAGTTCACACAGTGTCCAGAAACCGCGATAAAACCGTGCCGAAAAAACTGCCCCCACTTCCTGTCGGGGTCCGTCCACGCTACTGTGCACATCCCCGTGCAATCCGGCTCATTATATGATCAAGCCACGGATACGTCAGTTTAGACGACTTAGCGATGTCGGACATGGCACAAGCTATGTCACTACCGGTAAGTACACGTATTTGAAAGCAGTTTTGTTTCTTGCGTAAACATTTCAGCTCGCAAACGAGCGACACTGACCAAATTCAAAAGCGACGCGACTTTTATGGGGATCTCTGCGGACAGTACTGACTCGGTCACGGCTGCTGTGATGACCACTGCACGGAGATGTGCACAGTAGCGTGGACGGACCCGACAGGAAGTGGGGGCAGTTTTCCGGCACGGTTTTATCGCGGTTTCTGGACACTGTGTGAACTCTGCAACTATGACAGAGTTGGCTGTGCTTGCACGGTCCACCATATACGGGTGATATCAAAGACGGGGCAACGATGAAAAAGCCAACACAAATATTTGGCCTCAGCCGGGATACGAACTCACCACCCGAGCATTAGAAGTCCAACGCTCTACCATTCGGCCACCCCGGCTCCCCTACGTCGTCAGCGGTTTCTTTCCGCTGTATTGGTGTGTCTCATTCATTGGTGTGTCTCATGGCGCGACTGCCCCAGACGATATCTTTTTCTCGGCAGTTCGCTCTTCCCTGCCCCGCTCCAGTATTGAGAGATCGAAGGTCCAGCCCAGAAAGTTGCGGCCAATTCCCCCTGCACAAAAGCCCCACAGACAGAGAGGGGGAAGGGGGGGGGGGCTTATAGCAACTCAATAGGGTCTAGTGTGTGATCACAGTGGAGTGACTTCTCGTCGATATTTCCTGTACTTTCAACACATCTCGTACGCCGCACGAATATCCCACGTCAGTTTTTGGTTTTGGTTCTGTACGCGAAAATCAGGCACGATACACGATTCCTAGTTAACGGTTCGTACAGCATTGCAGCAAACACCAGTACAATCAAAGCGCAACACTCAAATTAAGCTAAATTTTAATCCATGTACATTATGATTTTTTTAAAGGGAAGCGACTGGTACACAACCCCAAACTTACTTGGTTTGGGATTGAGTTCATAATAATAATAATAATAATGAGTATTATATAGGCGCTTTACCCAACTTCACATGAATCGGTTCAAAGCGCCGCGAACTGAACCCAGCACGCACGCTCACGTGAATCACACACATTCTCTCACACACTGGACATAAACACATTACAATCACGTGGTGCGAAGGGTTAGCTCAACTATTCAAATTTGGTGGGCAGCAGAGCAGAGGGGGAGGAAGCCGGAGTACCCGGAGAGAACCCCCGACGACCGGCCCGAATGAACGGTGCCATATACGAGAAGGAAAAATTCTTTGCCCCGAGTGGGACTCGAACCCTTCACCTCTCGCATTGGTGACAAGTCTCTTAACCACCAGACCACCGACCGAGGGTTGTGTTGCTTTGGGTGGACGACGAACCACACACAAAGCAACACAACCCTCATCGTCTCCCCGTCTCCCCTTCCGCGCACGCGCGCACTCTCACACAGCGGACACACACACACACACACACACACACACACACACACACACACACACACACACACACACACACACACACACCCTTCTCCACACCTCTTGCCCAACAGATTTCTGTTGGTTTTCGTTTGCGTGAGGCGCCATGCTGAACCGCACTACATGACCCATGCCCTACTTTGTATCACACGCAGGAATCACTACGCAAGGGTGCTTTGGGAAGAGATGACCGCGGCACTCACAGCTGGACTTAAAACATTCCGAAGCGCACACAAAGTGGTATGGAACTTTCCGGAAGTCCACCCGCTGTTGAGAAGAAAGCCGCATCTTTCACTAAGCGTTTTTGTGTCAGGCCAATGAGGGTGACCGGGTAGGTCTTTGGGAGTTTAACGTCCTTTTTCCATCACATACGGGTGATATCAAAGATGGGGCAAACGAGGAAATAGCCAGCACAAATATTTAGCCCTGGTCAGGATTCGAATTCACTAACCGAGAATTGAAAGTCCAACGCTCTACCATTCGGCCACCCCCGGCTAGCCTGTCGGTTCAACGAACCCGCCACTGACATCAGTGTATTGTTCTGTAACAGTACATTTCCTTCTACGTCACCAAGAGCCGATAGCGTGTGACACGGCGTCACGTGCAACAGACTAGACGTGGGCGGACGTTACTCTGTCACAGCGGCGTCCACTGTGCTGTAAAATTAAAAGTCGGTTGCGTCCCTTGTAACTTCTTAGAGTTCATGCCCAAGGGACACCACCCGCAACTTCCGCTCGGCTGAAGCTGAATACAGGCTACGCGACACAGATGCAAATCTGGAGGAAAACGCTATATATTCCTCTTACACATAACGCTGCAGATGACACCCTAGAAATGCTTTAAAATTCACCAAAAAATTCACAAAAATCAGGCAGCCATAGACTCATGCGCAGAGGAAATTTAAACAAATTCCAATATTCCGTTTTTTGGCAATGTTGGCAGCGACCACATACCCCCTCATTCCACGGTCGTCTGCTGGCTCCTGTGCCAGCCGCGCATGAATACAAATAGTCCACAAGCCAGCCTCATTTTTCCCTAATTTTACTATTACCTGGCATGAAACTTGTTTACAAAGCCAACAAAAAGCACCAGATTGCCATATTTTACGATGCACACAAATTTTAAAAGGGGCAAAGATTTTATACTATATTTAGCCGAGTTCTTACTACATGCCCCGGAAGCTAATACCGTCGCGTAGCCTGTACATTGTCCCTTTTCTGCTCTCTTTGTATTACATGTAGTTATATATTTTGTGGTCCCTTGATGTGCATAGCAGGAAATTAAACTGGGTGCATATAACCGGTCTTTTCTTTGAAGTCTCTGTTTTGGATCGTTAAAAAAAAATTCCTGTGGGCAAGAGCGAGCCAAAGGTAAGAATTGCTGTTCTCTGGAAAATAACCTCATCTCACGCAAAGATGAAAGCCAATATTTATGCATTTAGGACATCAGAAAACGAGGAGACTTTCCGGGAATTGAGACGATCTGTAGGCACAGTGCAGCCAAGAAGAATTATGTTGTCAACATCAGAGGGCGTATTTCTGAAAGTGTAACCTTCTTTGGTTACCCTTGTGTGTTGAATACACACAACGCATAAACGGGTCGCATTAACAAGACAGTTTGAACACTTTCTGCTTAACGGTGTTTTTCAAGAAAACTACTTTTACTCAAGCAGACAATTTTATTCTTACAGTATTTAACAAAATCATTTTTTTTTTAAAGTATGCGAAGTTTGTAAGACTGCAGTGAGGTGGGGTGGGGGTGGGGGACTGAAATATGTAAATGTATCGTGCGTGCGTGCGTGCCCCTGTGTGTGTGTGCGTGTGTGCGTGCGTGCGTGCGTGCTTGTGTGTGTGTGTGTGTGTGTGTGTGTGTGTGTGTGTGCGCGCGCGCACGCGCACTGATACGTGCGTGCTGAAGATAGGGGATACAAATAACGAAAGAGGATGTTTTGGCGCAAATAGATGACGTCACCTTCCACATCACAAACATTCCTCTACCTAACAAGCCATGCTGTGAGCCATCAGCACTTCAAAAACTTCATTTTTTTAATGGCCCTGAGTGAAACTGCACACAGTGCTTCTTCAGAGAAACCCCACACAAACCGACCAGCTAATCATCTTCTCCGCACGAGGAAGTGTGTGCCTTCTGCCTCCTGCATCAACAGACTTCACGCCTCCAGGTCTTTGACTGGCAGCTTCATTGACAACTTGTATTTGTCGTTTAGGGGCCGGGTAAAGCTCTAGACTTATGCACTGATAAGCACATGAAGCTTGTAGACGTAAGCTTGCTACCGTCGCTGTCCGTGAGAGCTGTGTGGCGCCAGTCTTGGATAGCTCCAGCGGTATTTTTCTTTTCTTTGTTCTTGTCCTTTTTTTTTTCATTTTCTTGTTGGTTTGTTTTCTTTTTTGTCTTTTCTTTTTTTGACCTTGGTTCTTTTTATTTTTCTTTTTTTTTCTGTTTGTCTATCATTCATTTATTTAATTATTTTGTATTTTGTATTTATAATTTTACATTTATTAATTATTATTATCATTAGTAGTAGTAGTAGTAGTAGTAGTAGTAGTAGTAGTGGTAGTATCATTGCAATAGTAACCTGCTGATAAATAATACTATGAGTTTTTAAGCGCGTCTTTTCTGGGAACCTATCACAACTGAGCGTGTCTGGCTGTATGTAAAGCAGTCTAACAGCTGGCGGCGAGTGAGGCTACTAAGCTGACTTGCATTCTTATGTGGGAGTTCGATTGGCTTCTGATCCGCGTCAATGCCGCAACGCGTTAACTTAATATTGGAACGGGTTTGTTGACGCTTTCGGACCCCCTCCCGTTCGCTAAGGCAATATTAGCTTTCGATCACTTTGATGGAAACGCCTATGTAACGTACAATTTAGGCGGCTGTGTTGACGCAGTTCTTTGTCGGGGACAGTCTGGGAAGCGTCGAATTCCAATGTTTGGGTCTTTAACCCGTCAAGCCAGCAGGTCGAATTTACAGACTCTGTGTCTGGTGATCTCATACAGACGTATCTTTTCCGGGATTACTTCGCTTCGAGCAGATTCAGAACAGCTGTACTTCTCTGTCTGTCTGTGTCTGTCTCTGTCTGTCTGTCTGTCTGTCTCTCTCTCTCTCTCTCTTCGCGCGCGCGCCTGTGTGTGTGTGTGTGTGTGTGTGTGTGTGTGTGTGTGTGTGTGTGTGTGTGTGTGTGTGTGTGTGTGTCCCTCTTTCTCTGTCTGTTTGTCTGTCTGCCTGTCTGTCTGCCTGTCTGTCTCAGCCTGTCTGTCTGCCTCTCTCTCTCTTTGTTGTCTTTGAGTGTTCGGCACAAATAAAAAATGACGACAAACAAGTAAACACAGTCTGTTAACGTCATGCACTTAACGTGAAATGAAACCTAACAAGATCTGCTGGCAGTTCACTCCGTTGATGTTTACGTCTGTCACTGTTGCTGCTGCTGCTGCTGCTGCTGCTGCTCTCTCTCTCTCTCCCCCTCCCGCCCTCCCCCCCCCACCTCTCTCTCTTTTTCTTCTAACACAGTTAAAAGCATCATTTCTTTTTGTGCTGACGCTGCAGGAATCGGAGGCTAATTTGTTCACGATCAGTATCAAAGGACAACGCAAATAGACACCAATGCCATAAAAAAATCTCTTCAAATCGATTTTGTCCTTTTAATTTAGGGGTCTGCGGGGCGTGTGTTCATGACGGATTGAGACTTCGCCCCTTTCCGGCTGATAATTGAAGGCTGTGGTTCGGAAACTGCCCAAAGTACAGGGAGCGCATATTTCAATTCTTGCGGATGGCAATCAAACGTCATGTGCATTTGAGTTTTTAAGGGTCTACCACAGTTACCTTTTTCTTGTTCAGATATGTTTCCTGTTTCGGGCTGCCACTGCCCTCTGCTGTCTGTCTGTCTGTCTGTCTTTCTTCTTTTTTTTCTTTTCTTCTCTCTTTTTTTTTTCCCCCTCCCCCCCGTCTCTCTGCCTTTCCTTTTTCTTGTTCAGATATATTCCTGTTTCGGGCTGCCACTGCCCTCTGTCTGTCTGTCTGTATTTCTTCTTTCTTTTCTTCTCTGTTTTTCTTTCTTTTTTCCCCCTGTCTCTCTGCCTTTCTGTAAGGTAGGCAGCAATGCCTAAATGCTCTTACCTGAATAAAAACGTTTATCATCATCGTCATCATCATCATCATCATCATCGTCACGTGGACAGTATCAGGGACAGACTCTCAACATTCCTTCACCCGCGTCTCAAGCACACCCACGTATTATATCCCCTCCCCCCCCCCCCCCCGCCACCCCCTATCGTAAACTAAAGCTAGAATTTTAAAACAGAAGGTGACACGTTCTTTAGCCGTCTAGTGAAAAAATTGCATTAGATTCTAACCCGCTTATACCGTTTGGATAAGAAATCCTCTAACGTGTACTTTTACCAATGTATTCATCCAGTCAAACTTAGAACATCTAAATTAGCATCAGCATTTTTTTTTTACGCTTTCAAATCTTTAAACCGTTGCTAAATTGAAAAAAAAAGAGACAAGATTAGAAAAACGTCGTTCGCCGTCGGCTCAACGCAGATCACTGATTCTTGGAGTTGAAATCGGATTCCCCTCGACAGAAATGGAGTCATCTGTGATGTAATAGAGGATCTGTCAGGGCTGATGACCTTGTCAACAATATGGGGCAACCTCCCCCCCCCACCCCCCGTCCCCAAACAAAAGGGTGGGTGGGTGGGTGTTTGGGGGTTTAACGTCCTTTTCCACCACATAGGGTGATATCAAAGACGGGGCAAGGATGAAAAAGCCAGCACAAATTATTGGCCCCAGCCGGGATCGAACTCACGACCCGAGCATTTGAATTCCAACGCTCTACCATTCGGCCACCCCGGCTCCCCCCCAAAACAAAACAAAAAACAAAACAAAAGAAAACAAAACAAAAGAAAACAAACAAACAAACAAACAAAAGACAGCTGCAACAACAACAAACCCCACAAAAACAAACAAACAAACAAACAAACAAACAAAAGAAAGGGGGGGGGGCGGCTAGGGGGTGTCAAGGAAGCGAAACTCGTGTGCTTGAGAATAAAATGTAATCGTTTGACATTTTCTTTCTGCAGCAGTAACACGCTCGTGTTCTTTGCTGTGTTTTTGCGTGGATCAAGCTTTACTTTCACCTCCGAATAGTGTCTTACTCTGCCGCATGTGATACTCGAGTGCATTTTGCTCAAGACAATCTGGACGGCCCAACGCAACACCCCCACCCCCCCATCTGACGACCAGACGCCGCAGCTCCAGCATCACTAACAGACCACACCACTAGTTTTCGTTTACGAACTGGACACTGCAGACTGCGCGCCCATCTGTACCGCCTTGGGCTGACACATTCACCAGACTGCCCATGCGGAACAGTCCCTCAGATCCGGCAGCACGTTACGGGGTGAATGTTCGAAGAGCCCGTCGTCTTACCGAGGTGTACGGTGACTGTCAGGCACACACTCTTCACGTAGCGAGTTCTTATATTGACTGCTGAAGAAGTCTCTTTCTCTCACAAAAAGACTCGTGAGCGCCGTAGATAAGTTAGGCCTGAGTCACCGTAAACCTCGGTAAGACGACGGGCTCTTCGAACATTCACCACGTAACAGAGCACATTCTGCAGTCCTGCCCCCTTTTCCAAGAATTAAGGACACAGCTTTGGTTGAATGGAGCAACGCTAACAGAGAAACTCTGGGGCACCAACACGGAACTAAAGATAAACCTGAAAACTTATGGTGAACGATGTTTCCGGTTCGCCACCCCTGCAGTCTGGAACTCCCTGCCCTATGGGGCTGAGACCAACAACCATCTTTATCAGCTTTTAGATCTGCACTTAAAACCCACTTATTTCAGCAGGCCTTCAACTAATGTGTCTTTGTATTGTGTGATGTGTAATATCATGTATTGATTGACATGTTGGTCTGTATAGTGTGAATGTGTATGAGTGACGTGTGTTAGCGCAATGGGTCACTGTGTCTGAGAAGTGCGCTATATAAATGAAATTTATTATTGTTAATTATTAACTCCTAAAGACCGCGGAAATCATCAAAACTACCAACCTAACCATCTGGTCAAAGAACACAAATACACGGAGCCTCAAAAACTATTAGCCTCTGGCATCATAGTCACCCGTAAAAATGTTTTAATCTAGAAACACAAATTACCATGTACAGACCATTCAAGGGCACGTACCTCACAGGAGTTTAAAAAAATTTGAATGTCTCCTTTCCGCTCAGGCCTCACTGGAGTAATGCAACTCTGCTTTCTGTTTACGGCCAGAAAGCCAGTTCACTCAAATCTGCTCACGTCTCTTGTGCCTGACCTGTGCTTGCCTCTTGTTGCAGCCCCCTGGCATGCACCTTGCCCTGCGAAATAATAATAATAATACTAATAATAAAAAACGAAAATCACGCATTTTCATGACAACAAAAATCGCACACTGCCCTGCAAAATACTACTACTACTACTTCTACTACTACTACTAACAACAACACCAACCACAACAACAACAATAATGATAAACGAAAATCACGCATTTCCTGACAACAAAAATCGCACACTCGCTAAAGGGGTTTCTTCTTCAAACAAACACTGCACATGACCCTACGGCCAATTTGTGTCCTGACGCCTCCGTATGTTCTGGTTACCGTTAAGACAGTTATTTAACCTGATGAAAGACAAACATGTAGGGGAAGATTTACTGATGACGTCAATTCTTAATTTGAAGTTAGGACCGACGTGAGAGCTGTTCGTGTTTCAATTTCATCCGTCTCACGCGTGATCACTGCGGCGTGCGCAGACAGCATTGACGTCACTTCCTGTCGCAGCGTTGCAGTTTCTCACCGCCTTGTGTGTCATTGGAAACATCAGAGCCGTTTGTAATTATACACGCACAGGTATATATAGATTTTGCTTTTTTTTTGCGAACTGTGAAATGGATAGATAGTGGATGGATAAAGAGGAAGACTAGCGCGGCAGGGGAGGGGAACGGGGGTATGATGAGAGGGAAGGGCAGCGGATAAGGAGCGGGATGGTGGGGGTGAAGGGGAGGGGAGGGGTTTTAGGAGGCAGAAGGAGTGGATACTGAAAATAGGCCATGGTACATAGCTCACGAGATTGGATCCTCGGCGGCATATGGTGGAGTCAGCACCCGCAACTCGCATCCGGTTGTGTGCGTGATTTGGAGTTGCGTGCCTTTCCCATGAATACTAATCAGCGCGAGCAAAATCTCTCCCAAGCCGGGACGGTAATGGGCATTATGTGGCCATCTTTATCTCCCTTTTCACTGCGCAGAGTCAACAAGCAACAGCAAATGAGGTTTCGACAGCATCAGATTTTTTTCCTGGTCAGAGGGCCCAACATACGTAACGTGTTTTTTTCCCCCTCTTGGTTCGATCTTGTCACAGGACTGGTGGGTTGAAATCTCTCTGTCTCTGTCTGTCTGTCTGTCACCAAAGAGTACAAATGCACGACGCCTCAGCATGCCAATAAATTCCCCATTGGACTCAAGCATCAGTCTCCCCTAAAACTGTTTCAATCTTAACAACAACAACAACAAAAACAACAACAACAACAAGAAGTCAAAAATATATACAGACCCTTCAAGGGCACATACTTGACAGGAGTTTTATAAAAAACAAACAAACAAAAAACAAAACCATCGAATGTCTCCTTTAATGCTAGTCTACTCTCTGTTTAGGCCAGAAAGCCATATCACCGAAATCCACTCACGTCAGCTTTGCCTCTCTCTTGCACAAAACGTCCCAGCTTCACTGGCAGCTTGCTTCCTCTTGCTACCCCCTGGCATGCACCTTGCCCTACCAAATTACAAAAATCATTGCAAACTAACACACTCTCAAAAAGGGTACATGTACTTCAAACAAACACTGCAGTTGACGCCACGCGCAATTTGTGTCCTTACACCACACACACACACACACACACACACACACACACACACACACACACACACACACACACACACACACACACACACACACACACACACACACACACACACACACACACACACACACACACAATTGTCCGCGAATTCTCATGCTAAGTGCACATGCCCCCCTGCCACAGGCCAGTTTACTGCAAAGACAAATCTGACTAGTAAATAAACAACCAAATCCTGAGCCTCCCTCACCCCTACAAAAAAAGCGTTTACAAATGAAGGTTTACACCTTCGCACAACGAGCAAGCGACTGTACGCAATAGTCGGAATTTCAAGGCGAGAGCAGAGTAGGGAATGTTAGGGTGTAGGGTCCTACGATTTAACCTCCAGTCCAAAATACGACCGAGGGAGTGTGAATCTTTCTCGAGAATCAGGAATCGATGCTTCTTTCTTACAGTATCCGAGTGAAAAGACGGAAGAAAAAAAAATGTCTATGGAAACGCTGTCCATTATGCGAGGCGAAATTGCTTTGTGGCAGGAACAAAATGGCCGCATCAAACAAGGCAGGCGCCCACTGACACTTCTAATCTAACTTCGCTGTCGGATGGTCAAAACTTCATTACGGGCAGCTTAGTTCTTGGAGAGGCGTTCATTCTAGCGTAGGGTTTTTCTAAGTTTTGGCTCTTCCACTGTGTGCCTTATTTTGTTTGTGTGTTTGATGTCATTTCAAGCACCACTGAAGACAAATTCTGTCATTTCGACGTTAAGATCTCGTTAGGATTTACGACCTCCGTGAGACTGGCCTGAAGTATCTGAAATGAAAAATCTGCCACCTCGGGCGGAAATGACGTCCTGTCTGTCTGTCTGTCTGTCTGTCTCTCTCTCTCTCGTGCGTGCGTGCGTGTGTGTGTGTGTGTGTGTGTGTGTGTGTGTGTGTGTGTGTGTGTGTGTGCACGCGCTTTACTTAGTTTAACTTACTTAGTTGTAGCCTAGCAAGGACAAGATGTAAGAGAGGTCTGTGCACCTAATCTTTTATCCTTGTAAAATAAAGTTTCGTTCGTTCGTTCGTTCGTTCTTCTCTCTCTCTCTCTCTCTCTGATGAGCGATTTGAATTTAAACTTGCTTTGTTTTCCTAAGTTTGTCTTGAAGTTTGGTTTTGAACCTGAGACCAGTTTGGCCGAACCTTAGTCTTCTTATTCTTGTTCACCCAGATGATGACACCGGTTTTAAACACCCCCAACAACCCACCCACCGACCCACTCTTTCACCCATTAAACGCTTATATTCCAGGCTAAAACTGCACAAGGAGGTGAGCGGTGGTCTGACAGGTAACGTGTCGCGGTTCTGAACGGCCGTCACCGCTGTCCCCAAACCGAGCTGTACTATGTGATATACGTACTGGCCTTTCCTGACTACCGGGCTGCTCATCGGTGATTTCTCTCCGGGTTATCCGGCTTTCCTTCACCAGCAAAATTAAAAAAAAAGGATAGGTAGGTTGGATGGCGCTGCACCGTGGCGACGCGCTTCCCCCCGAATTTCGCGAAAGGGACAATAAAGTTACACCCCCCAAAAAAACAACAACAACAACAACAACAAAAACCAAAAACAAACAAGCAAAAAAAACAACAACAAAAAAACCAACCCCCAACAAAACAACAAAAAAACAACACCAAAAAAACACCCAAAAACAATAAAACAAACACCCCCCCCCCCCAAAAAAAACAACCAACAAACAAACAAAAACAAAACAAAACAAAACAAAAAACAAAACAAAACAAAACAAAACAAAACAAAACAAAACAAAACAAAACAAAAAACCCTCAAAAAACAAAACAAAACAAAAAAACATACCAAAAACTCAACAACAACAAAAAAATGTGTCTGAGTTATACGATGGTGGGCACTACCACCAACAGCTCAGAACGACGTTTGATCATTCAATCACTGGAAAACAGACCTTTAATTCTGTGCCCTTTTGACCTAAGACAAGATCTAGCGATGGAATAGGACGCGCGTCGTTATCCATTTTCGCCGCGACCGCAAGAGCATTAGAAGGAAGAGCGCGGTAATTGTCTGTCACCATGGACCACCGACTAATCACAAGTAACGTGCAGAAATCTCGGACATTCCATTTGCTGCCATTCCCCCCCCCCCCTCCCCGTCCTCCCACCCCCTCTGTTCCGTTTCCTGGCGAATCTTGACCTTTGGAGCTTGCGGGGAATATTGGTCTGATATCATCATCGGTCTTGGAAGATTCGTATTATAAGCAAACGAAGCATGGTAGGTCATAGTCCTCGAAATGCCATCAGACACGCTTGGTGGCGTCGCTGTGAAACTGCCTTTACATTTCGCTTAGGGAAGGGGAGCCGGTGTGGTCGAATGGTAGAGCGTTGGACTTCTAATGCTCGGGTCGTGAGTTCGATCCCGGCTGGGGTCAAATATTTGTGCTGGCTTTTTCATCGTTGCCCCGTCTTTGATATCACACTATGTGGTGGAAAAGGACGTTAAACCCCCCAACACCCACCCTCGCTTAGGGAATAACAGTGATTGTGTGATTGAAAGTACCCCTGTTTCAGTCTCTTATTAATAACGATTAGCCTCTAATTCCAGTAGGGCGGTCGGTGGTCTAGTGCTTAAGAGACTTGTCACCAATCCGAGAGGTCAGGTCGAGTGTCACACGGGGCAAAGAATTTTTCCCTGTCGTATGTGGCACCTTTCATTCGGGCCGATCGTCGGGGGTTCTCTCCGGGTACTCCGGCTTCCTCCCCCTCAGCTTTGGAAATGTTCAGCCCACCAAATGTAAAAAACGAATGCAATTCTAAATTCCGAAATTTCAATAGCTGAGCTGACCCTTCGCACCACGCGATTGTAATGTGTTTATGTCGAGTGTGTGAGAGAATGCTTGTGATTCACGTGAGCGTGCGTGTTTGCGTTCAGTTCAGCCGATTCATGAAATTGGGTAAAGCGCCTATACAATACTCATTATTATTATTATTATTATTATGTTTGCTAAGCCAACTTATCTTTTGGAACAGTTTCGCTCGTGAGTGCACCCGCACGCTCGAAATACTCTATCTTGAGGATTAGTACAGCTCTTAATGCGACACAGTGTTGTTTGCACTTTGCGCGAGCGGTCGAACATTTCAATTCTACGACTGCTGTTACACTACTGGAGCGCTCAGTGTGGTCGCCGCGTCATCGAGTACGTTTCTGTTGGCTCAGTGCCAGCACTGAGAGAAGTGAGGGTTGGGATGTTTGCATCGCGTGTAAAGTAAACATTCGAATTTATTTAAAATTACCCTACACATAAGTCTTTGGCCGGTGCATTTAAAAAAAAGAAGATATTTATGGGGTGAATTTTGATGCGTTTCTAAAGTGTCGTGTGCATCATTTTGTTTAACATAGGAAAAACATAATATTGGATAATAATAATAATAATAATAATAATAATAATAATGAGTATTTTATAGGCGCTTTACCCATTTTCATGAATCGGCTGAAAGCGCCGCGAACTGAACCCAGCACGCACGCTCACGTAAATCACAAGCATTCTCTCACACGCTTGGACATAAACACATTACAATCACGTGGTGCGAAGGGTCAGCTCAGCTATTTAAATTTCGGAATTTAGAATTGCATTTATTTTACAAATTTAGTGGGCTGAACATTTCCAAAGCAGACGGCGGAGGAAGCCGGAGTACCCGGAGAGAACCCCCGACGATCGGCCCGATTTATCAGGCATACTTAGTAGGACTTCGTAAAGAGGACTTCGCTGAGCAGCGCAACCCATTTACATGTTAAAAGCTCACACGGCAGAGGCCGCGAGCGGCTAACGCGTTGCGATTATGTACTGGTACCCCTAACGCGCCTAATTCACATGTAAATGGATTACGCTGCTCAGCGAAGTCCTCCTTACGAAGTCCTACTAAACATGCTTACCCTCGACTGAGGAGAGTAGCCTGTGGACTTTCTCTCTCTGGTTTCGGAACAGTATGAACACATGCCACGCACGCATGTCGCTAACGATGGCTTCTGGGTCTTTCTGCACTCTCTATTCGCATGAGCCTTCGAGGGATTTCCATTAACAATACGGTAATTAACTGCCAACGGGGCCTTCTGCACGTGAGGGCGTTGCCGCTCACAGACATGTGTGGCTAAGCCGCTAGTTTTAGCTCCTTGTTTTGGTGACGTGTAACAAGCGCGTGCCTATTAGCCTCATTCTTTTCTCGTGACTGGTTTTCTTTGCTCTGAGGAAATGGAAGCCAAATAAATTGTGTTGGCTTTTTTTCCTTGTTGCCCCGTCTTTTTTTTTTCTCTCTTCGAACTCTCCGTCAGCTCCGTATTCCTCCCAGTTTTCCTTTCTTTCTTAAAAAAAAACTTTTTTTTCTTCTGTATTTGGTTGAACTGAACCGGTTGACCCTAGCCGTATCCTCTGTTTTATTAAGCGTAGGTGTGTTTTTGTAAAACCCGAGCACTCGACCTTCTGAAACTGTTGCGCGCTTGTTAAAGGGGCTATGGGTACCCTCGTTTTCTATGTGGTGGAAAAAGACGTTAAACCCCCAAACACCCACCCACCCACCCTCGTTTTGCTCACAGATCGTTCTGAGCTGTTGGTATCTGTCGCCATACCACTTAGCCACCTGGACAGTGACAGTGTCTGACATGCTGGGCACTGAGCCAACAGAAGCGTACTCGATGATGCGGCGACAACACTGAGCGTTCCAGTAGTGTAACAAATAGAATTGGAATGTTCGACCTTGGCTCGCACAAAGTGTAAACAACACTGTATCGCATTAAGAGCTGTACTAATCTGCATGATAAAGTGTTTCGAGCGTGCAGGCGCACTCACGAGCGAAACATAAGCTGGCATACTTACTTCCTTACTTAATTAATCCTCTTCATGCCCTCCGGCACATAAGGCCAACACCAAAGATCGCCACTCTGGCCTGTTCTGAGCTTTCTTCTCCAGCGTCCCCCATGTCAGTTTGTTTTCCTTCAGCTCTTTGTCCACTGTCCGCCGCCACGTCTCCTTGGGTCTTCCCCTGGCTCTTTTTCCATCTCGGGTCCAACGAAGAGCCACCCGGGGTAGTGCGGACAGTTGGGGGCATCCTGAGGATGTGTCCAATCCAGCGCCATCTTCTGCGCTTGGTTTCTGTAGTGATAAGCTGGCATAGCAAAGACGGAATTAGTCCGTTTATGAATGATAGAGAAAGCGTGGATCTTCTGTCGTTGTTTACTTGCAGATAAGAAGAGACACGAGACATATCAATTTTCTTTTCTATTTTTGTGGGTTGGTTTCTGGCCAGGCGTGTCATCAGAAGTGGAGTCTTATGCCACCTCTCCTCTCGCCACACAAACACCTTCTACCCCCCCCCCCTCTCTCTTTCTTAAAGCAGAAAGCAGACGCCTCTTAAAGTCCACATGGACGTCTCATATTTCTCCTTTTTCCCCCGTTTTTGTTCTGTAGTACAGCAACGGCAAGTTTTGAATGGTCTAAGCGGCGCCACTTCACTTCCGCCTTTGAAAATAAAGGATCTTGCTTTCTCTGTCTGTCTCTTTCCCTCCTCGTATATACATATATCTGATATCCACACACACACACACACACACACACACACACACACGCACGCACGCACGCACGCACGCACACACGCAACACGCGCTTTCGATGACAAGTTTCTCACAGCGTTGTCGTATGCCCGACAAACGTATCGAGGCTTTAAAGGTTCATCGCCCTCTTTCTTTCCCACCCCTCCTGACCTCATCATCTCGACACGCAAACAAAAACACGCAACCATGCATTATAAACACGCACTCTTGAAAAAGACATCCGGCGATGTGCAGGTCATCGAACGGAAATATTAAGAAACATGTAATCGGAGAAGCACTGAAGAAAACAAAACACTCTCCGCCAACTTGATTAACGCCCATGTTTATGACCTTTCCGCCTTTATTTTGCATCCCTAGGGATGAGGTGCAGAAATTCGGACCGAGGCGAGTGCTGATGACTTTAAAGCGCTACGGCTGCGCCGCGCAGAGGATGCTGGGATCTGGATTGGCCGTGTCATGATCAGCAGTCCGGTTAATTAGTTCATGCGGCAGTTGTCAGTGGCAGAGAGAGAGAGAGAGAGAGAGAGAGATGATGATGATGATGATGATAAAACTTTATTTATCAAAGGTAAAAGTTTTGACAGAAAAGGTTCGTCAGTTTACAAACTTGCCGTTGCTAATACTAAAAAAAGAGTAGTAAACAGAAAAGCTGAAAGGTAAACAACAAACAGTGTAAGGAACCTACATATAAAGAAAGTGCGCATGTACAGACACATGCACCGGGCCTGTGCCAAGCATACGAGAGAGAGAGAGAGAGAGAGAGAGAGAGAGAGAGAGAGAGAGAGAGAGAGAATGAAACGTTTTGTTACAAGATATTGGCTTGCAGGCATTTCAGACTATTTACAAGCTGTCCTCTGTTTGTTTGGGTTTTTGTTTTTTTTTGTTTGCTGCCCCAACTCTTTTGCCAGCTCCAGTGGTGTTCCTCCCAGGTCATGGGTGGAACCCACGGTGTCCTCTGTATTTTATGAGGCCCCAGAAAGTAATTCGCAACAAAACGACAAGTCATACATAATGCAAAAGCGACAACGCGGAAGACACAAATCATACACAACACGTGGGCCCCAAAGAAATTTCAAAGAAACTAAACAAGTTGACAAAGTTTAGCAGGAATTTACAGAGAGAGAGAGAGAGAGAGAGAGAGAGAGAGAGAGAGAGAGAGAGAGAGCTGTTATTTAGAAACGGTTTATTTATTTTCTAAAAAACAATAGTAGTATCAATTTTACTTTGAGAGAGAGAGAGAGAGAGAGAGAGAGAGAGAGAGAGAGAGAGAGAGAGAGAGAAGAGAGAGAGACAGAGACAGAGAGACGGGGGGGGGGGAGGAGTTGGAGGGAGGTTTAAAATCAACTGCTTCTCAGAACAGTATTTCTCAGTGTTTTATTTTCGCACAATTTGGTGACCATGGATAGCCTACTTGCTTGAGCTGCTCCAGTCGTGTTCGATGTTTGTTTGGACCAGAATGTCTCCCGTGTGACATGAGCTTTATGAACCTTCACGAAAGTCGCCGCGCCAAGAGTGGCGCAACTTGGGGAAGGAAGGAAACAGACCACGGTCACTCGATGGCTCAAAGCGCTCAAGAAACCACTTGCATGCCCGGTCCCCCCGAAGACGGCCATGTTTGAAAGGAATAAAGACGAATCTTGCCCCATACCCCCCCACTCGCCCCCCCCCCCCCGCCCCTCCCGACCAATAAGATTATTGAATTTGCCGGCGCCGGCGCCCATTTTCCATGCAGACATCTTTGTTTGAAGAGGTTAGCAAGTTGATTGACACTGGCAGACGTTCTCGCAGATTTAATGGGGCAACGCCTAACATTTCTTACAGCCCCCCCAATGGACAAATGGTGCGTTTGCGTGCGAGCTGCAGTTTTTCGCGCAAATTTGCACACGATTGAAGGCCTGTTGAAGGAAGATGTCTTCTGTTCCATTGCTTTTGCTGACAAGCCTGAAACGCTTCCCAGAGAACTGGGGCATGCGTGTTACACATTCACTTGGCAACTTTTTGTAACGGAGCGCTCGGGTTGTTATCACTCTTTGAGGAAATATGTTCTCGCTGACAAAGCCATTTTCGTATTGAAGTCGTCGAGTGGGTTAAAAGGAAACTTTAGGTTTTGTTTTTCTGCTTGTGCAAAGTCGTCTCAGATTGACAAGACTTCAATACATTAGTGATTGTTTGTCTTGAGTTGAAGCGTCATTTTTGTAATTAACTCGTCAAGTGGGTTAAAAGGAAACTTTTGGTTTTGTTTTTCTACTTGCGCAAATTCTTCCCCTATTGATAAGACTTCACTACATTGGCCGGTGCTCGTTTGTCTTGTTCTGGAGAGCCATATTTCTCGTCAACTGGGTTAAAAGGAAAGTTTTAATTCAAGTTTGCAAGTTGACAAACTTATAGAGTTTGCAATTGATAGTGATTTTCGTAATACGTTGTCTAGTGGGCTAAAAGGGACCGTTTAGCTTAGGTTTGCTAGTTCAAAACAACAACAACAACACAAAACAAAAAACACAAACTTGGCAAACACATCTCAGCCTGTTGTGGATGAAGCTGGTGGTTATGTGTCTTTTCAGAAATATGTGTCTTTGCGGAAATATGTGTCTTTGCAGAAATATGTGTCTTTGCAGAAATGTCTTTGCAAAAATATGTTTTCGTTGATAGAGTATATGATTTCGTCGTCTATTGGCTTAAAAGATTTTTTTTTATAGCTTATAGCTTCTCTAGCGGGCAAATACACAGACCTTGCAATCTCATCTCAGAGTGTTGTGATCGCGACTTCACCATATTATTGATCGACATCTTTGCAGAAATATTTTGTACAGTCGTTCCGTACGTAACTCGTTTAGTGAATTAAGGAAACATTTGAGATTAAATTCACAAAAAATCGCAAAGAACTTGCAAACACATCTCAGACTGTTGTCCTTACAGAAATATGTTTTTGTTGATAGCATCATTTTCGTAATTAAGTTGCCAGTGGCTTAATAAGAAATACATTTCAGCGTAGCTTCACTGGTTCGCAAAATGCACAGGTCGCGCAAACTTATTTCAGACTGATTGTGGTTGTGATCTGTCTACACTGGTCAGTCTTTGTCTTTGCAGAAATGTTTTCTAAAGTCATTCTCGTCACCATCCTGTTTAGCGCACTTTTTGTCTTTGCAGAAATATGTTCCGTAGTTATGTCGTTCAGTGGGCCAAGGCAACGTTCAGCTTAGGTTCGAGCAGGCTATTTCGCAAAACTAAGTAAGGGCGTTGTTCCTGTTGTTGTTGTTGTTGGTGGTGGTGTTGTTGTTCTTGTCGTTGTTGGACTGCTTCAGGGCTTTTTTTTCTGTTCAAAATTTCAGTTCCCACCAAAAACGTCCACATCGGGTGAAATCACGCCAGAGGGAAAATGAGACGACTCCATAACAAAGTGCCATTTCCAGTTTTACAGGAACCACTAAACCAGACATTACCATCGGCCTCCCCTGGCTATACGCCCCCTCTCATTACATTTTGAGTGCACGAGATGGCCAGACCCCGGCACTTTTTTGGTCTGATTTCAAGCCGAGCATCTGTAAAGTGCGTCTTGAGCCTACGAATTCCTTTGAAGAAAACTAATGGCTTTTGTCCACGTGGCGGAAAATGATTGGTCTCCGAGCCATGTCTTCCTTTTTGCGCGGAAGGCTGGTGATTGTAAAATGGAATGGCACTTCCTGTTGTCGCGTGAGTGTCGAGATTTTTAAGCTGAAATTCCAGATAGGTCCAGAGAATTATCTTTTGCGAAACCATCTGATTTTTTTTTCTCTTTCTCTCTTTCTTCCATGTTTCTCTGTTTCAGTCCTTTACAATCTTCTGGGTTCATGTTTCTGTGCCGCTAATTCAAAACAAAAAACCCCACAAATTTATGAGAGGCTCGAAACGGATGCTTCACGAAGAAACAAAAGTTAAAGGATTAAAAAAACATGAAAATAGAGCAAGTCCTCTTAATTTTTCTACCAGTGCCTCCAAGGACCCAAAGATCATGTTCTGCAAATCAGCGAATGAATGTGCGCAGAAAAGAAGAAGGGGATTACTGAAGGCATGCTTAATGGGATGATCGTGCGTATATATCACACGGGAGTTCGTTTTGTCAGCTTTGCTGAGTAGCGGAAAGTCGATTTATCACAACTGATCCGTTTCCAGCAGTAACGAGTCTACCCGTCGGTACTAATCCCGAGAGGAGAGAAAGCGTGTTTTGTTCCTCAACAGTCGCCCATACACCTATCGCAGTCACATTTTGTCTGCATCCGTCAGAGCTGGAGTTGTGGTGTCCCCGCTGCCCATAGCCAGTGTGGGTGCAGTGCGGCATGGCCCTGTGTGTGTGTGTGTGTGTGTGTGTGTGTGTGCGCGCGCGCGCGTGTGCTGGTTGCCTCTTGTGTGCTCCCCATGCATGTATGATATTGTGTGTGTGTGCTGGTTGTCGCTTTGTGTGTTTCTCTCACACGTATCTACTTATATCTTTGTTCTTCATAATTGATATTATATGTTGATCTTAATGTCACTTTGTAAAGCGCTTAGAGCCCACAATGGTGGGGATTTCGCGCTATATTATTATTATTATTATTTTCTGTTACATCTGGGACGTTTAGCTCTTTCTAACTTTTCCTCGCATGTTCTCCAATATTCGCACATGCCTCAGGGAGCCGGGATGGCCGAATGGTAGAGCGTTGGACTTTCAATGCTGGGGTCGTGAGTTCGAAACCCGGGTGGGGCCAAGTATTTGTGCTGGCTTCTTTCTTGTTGTCCCGTCTTTAATATCACCCTTACGTGGTGGAAAAGGACGTTAAACCCCCAAAGAGCCACCCACGCACATATGGGTCGCACAATTGGACGGTCCCTCAAAACTTATAACCGTGTTGTGTTCCTCGTGCTTCACGTGCCGAGGTAAAGCCTGCACTTAACTGGGCACAGCGCGCGAAACACACATGTGCACATCACAGTCGTTGCGCTCGGTGTGTCTACTAACTACAAAACTGAACACAGCTGTGCTCGGTGAACAAACCGATTGAAGATGCACTGTCCGCCATGTTATCGCGCCGAGTGACGTAGTACAGCCAGTCAGAATCTGTTGTGGAAACCACAGTCACAGTTGTGGCTATTTGAAATCCAGGTTGCTGTGATGACGCCACAGCGGCGGAAACCCCCCCAAAATCACAACTGTCGACAGCATTGTGGCGCTCCGCAGCGCCCAGTTAAGAGCCGGCTTTACCGTTCGTGGTACAGCAGGCGCTCCGCTCAAAACAGTTGACGGGGGTCGAGTTATAATTTCAGGGACGAACAAACTTGCGTTGGATTCTGAAACCTGCAGCGTCCGAGACAACTCACTACTACTACAACTACGAGGGTTCCCTGGACGAAGGTGCAGATAGAAAGAAGATAGACAATACGTTATGGCAGGGAACCGTTGTTAACAACCCTGTTCCGGGTCCGTCGATAACTCAAGGTCTCTGCGACGACGGCCAAGTCGGGCTAACCGAGACCGAGCCGAGCTAAGTGATACCTAAGAAGGTAAAAACAAAAATAGTCGATGACAAGGAAAGTGGACAGTTGGGAACAACTTTGAGGTCCCCGTGTTATTTCACAGTGTGCACAGAAGCGGTGTGTCGCATTCACCAGCACAGTACATTATCAGCCTGTTTCGAGATTATTGCCTGCATGAGTTGTCTCCCTTGCCGCAACAAACACGCATTTTTCGTGGCAGAGCACAAAGCTGCCACGAAAAATGCATGCATGCTGCGGGTCTGTGTACGCACGGGGGACAACTCATGCAGGCAATAATCTCGAAACAGGCTGAAAATGTACTGCCTTGTTGATAGTATCACGCTAGTCTCGGACTAACGCTCTAGTCTGGCTTTATGCGTCCGGCCCCTGGAACAACACGCTTGATGAACTGGCGGCCTTGGAAAGATCTGGCATGTAACGTGACCCACATTCAAAATCCCCCATTGTCTTTTTATAAACCCATAAATACCCATAATGTATATAATCTGACAGAGACTTTAGCCTCTGCATCTAAAACGTATTCGCTAATGCAGAAGAGACTAGAAGCACATTGTCGCTCTCTTACGGCTAAAGCTGCAGATCTTTTTGGAAATGGAGGGTGTCTACGTTTGAAGCTTCACAACATCTGAGTTGCGTTGAGCTGACAGCTACGCACCACGGGAGGTAACGTAGCGGTTCGAAGGTGTACAATGAGACAGATGGAAAAAGGTGAATAAGTGGATGGGTGGGTGTTTAGGAGTTTAACGTCCTTTTCCACCACGCCTGGGTGATATCAAAGACGGGGCAACGAGAAAAAGGCCAGCACAAATAGTTGGCCCCAGCCGGGATTCGAACTCACGACCCGAGCATTGCAAGTCCAACGCTCTACCATTCAGCTATCCGGGCTCCCCGACATGTTTGGCGATATACGACAAAATAACAGTTTTTCTGCACACAAAATTATGGGTATTCGTCTGGTTGCTTGCCCTTACGCAGAAGGCGAAGAGTGTCCTACATACAGTTAGTCCGAATCGTCTGACTCTGGAGGCCTGAGTCAGATCCCGACATTCACAAAGGCCGCTTTTTGGAGCATTGTGGGGCGGCGGGGTTTTGACTGTGTGTAAGTTGGGTATCAACATGGGTTGGAATCAATGGTGTGACAACTACAAGAACCTACCGTGACACTGCAACCATTAGAAATCATCCCGAGCAAAGTCGCTGTATGTTTTCTGTGCCGCCCGACACCTCCGCAAACACTGAAATCACAGGTGTGGAAATGCGAGACAACGAAAGGGGACTGTACTGTTAACTGATGGCGGCTGGTACAAAGTTTCACCCCAAGATCATAGCAAGTTGAAGCACTCACCTACGCGCGCATAAACAACTTTTCAACAGTAAGATGTATTCCTTTTTCAGGTTCTTCTTCGTTTCAGTTTTGCTCTGTTGCTCTTTGCTGCACCCACTTGAATGCACCACAGACTGAAGATTTCCAATCGTGTTTTGCCTATAGTGTACGTGCTACAAATTCTAGTCTATAGAGGTTGTAGTGTACGAACTAACATACAGCATACATATGTAAAAATGGTACACATTCAATACTAACACGCGCGTGTACGTATATAACTGTTCAGTATGCAATCCTTCACCTCGTCTGTGTGTGTGTGTGTGTGTGTGTGTGTGTGTGTGTGTGTGTGTGTGTGTGTGTGTGTGTGTGTGTGTGTCTGTGTGTGTGTGTGTGTGTGTGTGTGTGTGTGTGTGTGTGTGTGTGTCTGTGTGTGTGAGCGCGCGCGCGCGTGCGTACGTGTGTGTGTGTGTGTTTGTGTGTGTGTGTGTCTGTGTCTGTGTGTGTGTGTGTGTGTGTGTGTGTGTGTGTGTGTGTGTGTGTGTGTGTGTGTGTGCGCGCGCGTGTCATGTAATAGGTAATCGGGGCAGTCGGTGGTCTAGTGGTTGAGACCTGCCACCAATGCGAGAGGTGAGGGGTTCGAGCCCCACACGGGGCAAAGAATTTTTTCTTCTCGTATGTGGCACCGATCATTCGGGCCGATCGTCGGGGGTTCTCTCCGGGTACTCCGGCTTCCTCCCTCTCTGGTTTGCAAATGTTCAGCCCACCAAATTTGAAAAATAAACGCAATTCTAAATTCCGAAATTTAAATAGCTGAACTGACCCTTCGCACCACGTGATTGTAATGTGTTTATGTCCAGCGTGTGAGAAAATGCGTGTGATTCACGTGAGCGTGCGTGTTGGGTTCAGTTCGCGGTGGTTTGAGCCGATTAATGAATTGGGTAAAGCGCCTATACAATACTCATCATTATTATTATTAATCATGCCTATTATAACAAACAAACAAACAAACAAACAAAAACGCATGCTTTGGAAACTCATTGGTGAGATTCATACCCGGCACGCTCTCTTTTTTGTGTAAAAATCGATTCTTTTGTTGTTGAAATGCTGCTAGAAATTTGGTTTTGATTTCAATCTTTCGTGTAGTATTACTTCTTTTCATCTGGTCAAATTTAGTGGTAGCAACGGCACGTTCTAAAACTGACTGTAAAGTCAAAACACACACCGTTGGGAAATACAGATTCATTTCATTTCATTTCATTCCCCCTCCCCCTCTCTCTGTCTCCCCCCCCTCTCTCTCTTTCTCTGTCTGTCTGTCTCTCTCTCTCTCTGGCTATCCCCCCCCCTCTCTCTCTCTTTCTCTAGCACAGTTAAAAGCATCATTTGTTTTTGTGCTGACACTTCAGGAATCGGAGGCTAATTTCTTCACGATCAGTATCAAAGGACACCGCAAAATAATAGACACCACAGCCTCAAAAAATTTCTCTCTCTCTCTCTCTCTCTCCCACCGTTTTCAAATAAAGTTATTTCAATTTCAATTTCTCTCTCTCTCTCTCTCCCTCCCTCCCCCCCTCTCTCTCTCCCCCTCTCCCCCCCCCCTCTCTCTCCCTCCCTCCCCCCCCTCTCTCTCCCCCCTCTCCCCCCCTCTCTCTCTCCTCTCTCTCTTGAAACGGATACAGCGCAACACTAAATGGATCTTACACAACCATTTTTCACAGACATTAAATCCAAAAGCGGCCGTGGAGTCTAAGAGTTGGACAGCCGTCAGGTCTGAAGGTTTTTCGCGACATCACAATCCCTTGACAAGACGGACTGGACGGCAGGACTGGTTTGGTATGCATTACAGACGCCATCAGACAATACTTGGGATTTCCTTACTGAATCCTCCGGAGAACGTGGGGCGAATCAGTTTTTGTTGCTTGGGCGCGTTAAGCCCCCCCCCCTCCCCCCAAGAAAACACACACACACACACACACACACACACACACACACACACACACACACACACACACACACACACACACACACACACACACACACACACACACACACACAGAGGGGAGAGAAAATGATGATGATGATGATGATGATGATGATGAACCCTGTCGCAATGGTAAAAGTTTTGAGAGAGAGAGAGAGAGAGAGAGAGA
>JACVVK020000296.1:432500-462500 GCA_018292915.2 Batillaria attramentaria | reverse complement strand
ACGGTGCCGATGTATCAGACTGCAATCGGCGAGCATCGCCGGCAGAAGACTGTGCGCAGGGTTCCCAATGAGGCCTGCCCGGTCTATGAACTCATCCACGCTAAAGGTGACTTCGGGGGCACACTCAAATTGCTTTTTCGCGCCGCGTCGTTTTCCTTTTATTGTCAGTCGAGTCTAGATTGACCACCGGAGCTGCACTATTGTAGATAAACGCCTGTATTAACCTAGAACTTGATTGCTTTTAGTCTCCGTGGGCGTGTGATGCACGGAGAGAGACTATTAGGACGTAAATCGGAGACTGGCTTGACTATATACTGAGACTTAAAGATTACGAGGTACATGAACGTGGACTAAGGCAAGTTTACGATTAGTTGAGAGACTAAACGGTGATGCATGCTAGTGATATTCCTGATGGGAAAAAAATTAGAATAAAACAGCAAGCGAAACTTACTGCAAGTGGATATAAAAAACTGGAAGGGAAAACAAACAAACAAACGAAAAAAAGAAAAAAAAAAAAAAAAAAAAGAGGGACGATAAGTACCAGTCATATTACAAGACACATTTCACAAATAAAACGTTGACGTTTCGGCATAGTGTGTTCCTCAGGACCGATAAACAAAAACAAATGGGACATAACTCTAACAAACAAAGGACAACTCTATTGTTTCACACATATACACACATGTAATTGGTTATAGTGAAAACACCACCACCACCACCACCACCAACAACAACAAAACTATGACCAATTACATGTGTGTGTACATGCGTGCAAAAATTTAGTGTTGTCATTTGGGATAATAAAGTAGCAAAAGAAAGAAAAACAAAAGAAAGCGATTTTACACATGCAACAACAACAACAACAACAACAACAACAACAACAACAACAACAACAACAACATTCATATTAACACGTAACTTGTTAAAAAACAAAAAAATGCGTGGCACGTTCTGCTCCCAAGGGGAGAGCAGTTCGATTTTTCCTTACCACGCTTACGGGACTTGAAGATATACAATTACAAACAAATTTTACACTGGTCAGGATTTCCGTTGGCCTTCCATGTTCTGTGGGTACCTCCTTGAGACAGCCATGTGTCACTCCCGACATCCCCCATTTTCGATCTGTCTGGCTCTTCATTCATGGCTGTCCGTCTTCCTGTGTGTCTGTGTGGTGTGTCTGGAGTTACTTCCCCAGGGAGAGAGTAATCTGACTGGGACCAAGTTGAGTCCAGAATTTAAAAAGTCTAAGATTTGTAAAAGCCTATTAATTTACCCTGCAAAGGGGTGGGGTGGATGGGTGGGTGTTTGGGAGTTGAACGTCCTTTTTCACCACGTAAGGGTGATATCAAAGACGGGGCAACGAGAAAAAGGCCAGCACAAATATTTGGCCCCAGCCGGGATTCGAACTCACGACCCGAGCATTGAGAGTCTAACGCTCTACCATTCGGCTATCCCGGCTCCCCAATTTACCCTACAAATATTCTCCTGAATAGGATGGGGACTAAAAACACTGATAGATGCGACTTTTGTCACCATGCAGATTACACAGAACATTTTTTTTCTTTGAGTGTAAGAAAGTTGCAGTAATTTGGCAATGTTTTGCTGTGTGCAGTGGGTAAAAGGATCCACCTTAGTGCGAAATATTTATTAAGTCACGATTTCTTGCCGTGATGTAGGAGACAACCGAGTTGCACGTGTAGTTTTCATCACGACAACGTGTCTGTATCCAACCGAGTGAGCTTCAAACCAGACAAGCAAATGATACAAATCTCATGGCGAAATATTTATGTCACGATTTCTTGCGCTGGTGTAAGAGGAAACTGATAACTCGGGGCACAGAATTTTTCCTTCTCGTATGTGGCACCGTTCATTCGGGTCGATCGTCGGGGGTTTTCTCCGGGTACTTCGGCTTCCTCCCCCTCTGCTTTGGAAATGTTCAGCCAAACAAATTTGAAAAATAAATGCAATTCTAAATTCCGAAATTTGACTGGCTGAACTGACCCTTGGCACCACGTGATTGTAATGTGTGTGAGAAAATGCGTGTGATTCACGTGAGCGTGCGTGTTGGGTTCAGTTTGCGGCGCTTTGAGCCGATTCATGAAATTGGGTAAACCGCCTATACAATACTCATTATTATTATTATTATTAATATTATGTGTGATTTTCTTCTCATCACTGATGAGACGACATAATAAACAAACCATGACTTCAACGGTTCTTTTTGTGCACCATGCGCGTAAAATTCGATCTACATACAGTGTGTATTGAACCGGAGACACGGATTTAATTTTGCATGTTCTCAACCAAATACTCTGATGCTGGAGTGAGGCCGGCCTCTCTCTCTCTCTCTCCCTCTTTCACTCCTTCTCCCGCCCCCCTCACTCCCACTCTCTGTCTCAATCCCCCGTGTGTGTGTGTGTGTGTGTGTGTGTGTGTGTGTGTGTGCGTGCGTGCGTGCGTGCGTGTGTGCGTGTGTGTGTGTGTGTGTGTGTGTGTGCGTGCATGCGTGCGTGCGTGCGTGTGTGTGTGTGTGCGTGCATGCGTGCGTGCGTGCGTATGTGTGTGTGTGTGTGCGTGCGTGCGTGCGTGTGTGTGTGTGTGTGTGTGTGTGTGTGTGTGTGTGTGTGTGTGTGTGTGTGCGTGCGTGCGTGCGTGCGTGTGTGTGTCTGTGTGTGTGTGTGTGTGTGTGTGTGTGTGTGTGTGTGTGTGTGTGTGTGTGTGTGTGTGTGTGTAAGCGGCAGTACAGGTTAGATATTTGACTATACATTGTGCATGACGTCTGCAGAATATGAATGTAACGTAATCGTACATCTTCATAATATCTCGCTCCCAAGGGATACAGCCCACCTCTTGTCACATACATCACGTATAAGGCAATAAGCAAACTTCACTTGACGTGTGTGCTTTTCGTTATTTTCAGAGACCTCAGCGTAAACAACATCAGCAAACTGCCCGAGTCAGCCTTTGCCAACCTCTCCTATCTGAAGGACTTGTGAGTATTGAGTATCTTCTGCCTGTGAGGCGAAGGGGTATACTTATAGATATTGACACTTAGTAACAAAATTAGTTTTTTTTATAGTCTCAACCCGACTGGGAGTCAAACGTTTGTGCTAGCTTTTTCCAGTTGTTGTTGTTGTCGTTCGTCTCTTGGTCACACTTGAAGTTCAGTTCTGAGCATGAAGTCTGCTGCCCTCTCCAGCTCCCACTGAGGGCCGTGCAGTTTGGTCTGTAGAGGCGTTTCCCATGGCCACGTCGTCATCCTTAGCTGTTGGTGTAGTGGACAGTCCTGGATGATGTGTTGTCCGGTCTGCTCGGCATGGCCACGCGGGCAGAGGGGAGTTGTAGCCAGTTTCAGTTTGTGGTACAGGTGCTTTTTCCAAGTTTCCCCCTACTTCGGTATCACCCTCACGTGATGAAAAAGGACGTTAAAGTATCTGTATATGTCAAGTGTGCACGCTAGAAATCCCACGTCCATATTTCAAAGAAGCGTAGGCTGTGGGCGGTAGCAGAAATGGATATGTGCGCCGAGGAGAAGTCTACCATACCATACCATACCTGGGCCCGTATGTAAAACTCGAGGTTAATTTAACCCACGGCTACGGGCCTAACCCAGGCTAGGACAAAAGAATCCCCAAAACATAATTTATTTTAAAGAAAGGAAGCGTGGAAAGAAAGACAAAAATCCTTTGTGCATAGGCACCTTGCTGGAATGGACCCGCTTCCTTGATGTAAAACAAAAAAATAACAGAAAATTTTACCCTAGAGCTAGTTTAGTTCGAGGTTAGACTCTAACCCGGGGCTAAAAGCTCTAACCTCGACTATTACGTACGGGCCCTGATCGACGAACATACAGAGACTTCAAATCCCAAAACCACCATCTTGATTTTTCTAGGTCCTGCTAAAAAACAAAAGGAATTGAATTCAGGTTTTCAGAGTGGCAATGAGAAATCTGTGACGACCCCCCACTTTCGCTTAACGTTTGATTCCATTGTTCCTCTTTCACGTTTCCACTGATTCCACTTTCCGGGTGAAATTCTGCCGTTGGCGAAAAATCTGATGACTCGATTTGCTGAATTTCTTGTTGTTGGTGTTTGTTGGTTCAGATATCACTGCCTGTTGCAAACTAATTTTGTGCTGCAATCTTAAACTCACACCCACCCACCCACCCACCCACCCACCCACTGCAAGCCTTTTTTTCTTCGTTATGACTATTGTTTTACAATGCTGTTTTATACGGTGAAGGTGATGAGAGAGAGAGAGAGAGAGAGAGAGAGAGAGAGAGAGAGAGAGAGAGAGAGACTGACTGACTGATTGACTGAAACGTTTATTTCAGGATAAAGACTTGTAGGCATGGTCTGCCTATCATACAAGCTGTCCTGCTAATCTAGGAACACTAAAAAAAATAAAGGCTAACATTACAAAAAAACAAACAAAAAAAGTATACCAGACACAAAGGGAGTAAATCTAATTAGAAAATAGAAAAAAAGAAAAAGAAAAAAAAAACATGCAAAGATACGAAGAAGCGCAGGAAATTCAAAGGAAACACATCGGAAAATAGGTGAAGAAGTAGACAGCATGGTGTTTGAAATTGTAGTATACAACATAATGAGAGAAAGAGAGAGAGAGAGAGAGAGAGAGAGAGAGAGAGAGAGGAGAGAGAGAGAGAGAGAGAGAGAGAGAGAGAGAGAGAGAGAGAGAGTAGGTGTACGAGAGTGTTCTTTTACTTTATGCTGTATTGTTCTCCTTGATAGTAATGGTATTTTGTATGGCAATGGTATTGTTATGGCAATGGTATTTTGTATGGCAATGGTATTGTTATGGCAAGCAGTTTCACTCGTTGAGATGAAAAAAAGTACCGTCGACTGGAGTGGAGTGGAGTCAAGTGGATTAATAGGAGTGGATTGGAGTGGACTGGAGTGGAGTGGCTTAGAGTGGAGTGGAATGGAGTGGACTAATAGGATTGGAGTGGAACGGAGTGGAGTGGACTGGATGGGTTGAGATGGGTTGAGACTGGACCGGACTGCTGTTTGTACGTTGTTGCCATTCGGATTTCCGAAATTCACTATAACGTTGAAATACTCACAATCTGGGCCCGCATGTAAAACTCGAGGTTAATTTAACCCTCAAATACTGGCCTAACCCAAACTAGGACAAAACAAACCCCAAAACAAAATTAAATAAAAAAAGGAAGCGAAGAAAGGAAGAAAAAATCCTTCTATAACGGCTTAGGCACCATGGTGAAATGGACCCGCTTCCTAATTAAGCAAGAACAACAACAACAACAACAACAACAGAAAATTTAACCCTAGAGCTAGTTTAGTTCGAGGTTAGACTTTAACCCGGGGCTAAACTCCCTAACCGAGACTTTTGCATTCGGGACCTGTTCGGTGTAGGGCGGCCATGGACAACAGAATTAGTACGTGACTGATTGTTCATTTCTGTCATCATCAGGAAAAGGACCTAAGCGATCGTGAAAGCCATGACGCTTGGGCAGTTTTACCGGATGACGTCAGACGTCCAGGGCCCGTATGTAATAGTCGAGGTTACGGCTTTTAACCCTGGGTTAGAGTCTAACCTCGAACTAAACTAGCTCTAGGGTTTTAAATTTTGTTTTTTGTTTTTTGTTTTTGTTTTAAATCAAGAAGCGTGCCCATTCCAGCAAGGTGCCTAGGCTGTTATAGAAGGATTTTTTCTTCCTTTCTTTGCTTCCTTTTTTGAAATTTAATTTTGCTTTTGGGTTTCTTTTTTCCTCGTCTGGGTTAGGCCCGTAGCCGTGGGTTAAATTAACCTCGACTTTTACGCACGGGCCCAGAATTATTTTTCCGTTCTCATGTTGCGCATGTTGCAGGCGGTTGGCGAGCAACAAGTTGACGACACTACCCAAGAAGATCTTCAGACGGAATCGTATTCTGTCCACGCTGTAAGTGCCCCATCAACATAAGTTCACGAAACGTGCTTTGGCTGAACGACAAGAAGTCATTTATGCCATCGTGCTTTGGCTGAACGACAAGAAGTCATTTATGCCATCGTGCTTTGGCTGAACGACAAGAAGTCATTTATGCCATCGTGCTTTGGCTGAACGACAAGAAGTCATTGATGCCATCGTGCTTTGGCTGAACGACAAGAAGTCATTGATGCCATCGTGCTTTGGCTGAAGGACAAGAAGTCATTGATGCCATCGTGCTTTGGCTGAACGACAAGTCATTTATGCCATCGTGCTTTGGCTGAAGGACAAGAAGTCATTGATGCCATCGTGCTTTGGCTGAACGACAAGTCATTTATGCCATTGCATTAAAAAAAAATACACATGGTTTTCATAGAGAGCTGCTCTCCAAGTGTCAAGGACTCGCTCCACTTAAAGCACGCACGCACGCACGCACGCACGCACACAAACAAACACACACACGCACGCACGCACGCACGCACGCACACGGACTATCTACACCCACTCTGACATCCATTTTGGCAGGTGCAGCGACACCAAACGGCTCATGATGGTACACACCAACAGAATCAACAGAAGTTAATTAGCAATAGCTTTACCGAAGAGAAAGGTTTTCAGAAAGAAAGAAAGAAAAGAAAAGCCTGATGAACAGTGCATTGTCCTTTTTCTTCACACGCAGCCGGTTGCAAATCCCTGGCAACTTTCCAACGTGCTTTGCAAGCGGAAACCTACAAGCGTTTTCTCAGGTGGCAGATCGCGAACATGATTCGCTTAACGTTTGTGCCAAACAGGAAGAATTAATATGTTCTTCGGTTGTAAAGGTATTGTCTGGGTTAGGACGCTCTGACCGAAATGCCGACCCACTGACTCCTTTGTTTTTGTTTTTGTTTTTTTTAACGAGCGAAATAGACGACTCCATTCAACAAGTCTTGAGGCCAAACTCCCACCCCTTTGCTTTGCCGTGTATTGGCAAAACACTACGCCCATGACGTCATTTTATGGACAACGGGGGTGATTTCAAGATTTCAAGAGACTGACGTCAGTTTTCTCAAATGACGTCAACGGGCTTACTGCTTTCTTTCCACTTTTCAGTCATATCGAAATACACGTGCTTCCCTCTTTGTAGTGTCTGGCAAGAAAGTTTTTCCAGGCCGCGCCATGTATTGTGCTTATTATGCCGCGGCACGGGATTGGTTAAATTCGGGGGGGGGGGGGGGGGGGGGCTTGCCATTTTGATTGACAGGAGTTCACTCGTCTGTTGGGAAAGGCGGTTATACTTTTTGCCTCGTATAGAAATGGATGAGTACAAACAGTTTAAATCTTGGTTTGCTCTGTAAGTTAATTTGTGAAAGAAAGCAAAAACGTTCTAGAACTGAGTTTTGCTTTTGTTGTCCATCGCAGATATTTGCAGGGGAACCAATTCAAGTCGGTGCCGAGAGGCGCTTTGCAAAATCTTCGCCAGCTGAAACAATTGTAAGTCACAGAAATGAGGGAGAATTATGATTGTGTTGTCCTGTGCGTCTTCCATTTTCGCCTTAGATTTAAAGAAAGGCAGTAATGGCACCGCAGGTGCAGTATGCAGTTCCCTGTTATGGTTATAACGCCGAGATATACTGATTCGAAAGGAAGAGCCAAACCCCATGGGCCACCACAGAAGTATCACACCACTAACCCCATCCTCGTACTCATGTATACGAAATATTGTTCCAGCTTCCGAGCCTTCCATGGATTCCTATAAGAATAATAATAATAATCATCATAATAATAATAATAATAATCATCATAATCGCATCTTGCGAAGGGCCAGCTCAGCTACCTAAGTTTCGGATATTAGAACTGCATTTGTTTTTTTTTTTTTTAATTTTGTGGGCTGGGATAAATACCATGAAAATGGCAAATATTTTGGGGACCCCCTGCCCCCCCCCCCCCCCAAAAAAAAAAAAAAAAGAAAAAGGAAAGGTAAGAGCACATAGGTAGTACTGAGTTTAGACCTGAACAATTGTAATTTAACTACGTCAGTTACCTTCTCCAAGTGATATAATAACACTTCTTTATTCTCTAATCCCAACAGACACTTGGATGCCAACCGAATTCGAGAGGTGCCCCCGAACTGCTTCAAGAACCTCTCTGGCCTGAAACAGCTGTGGCTGGATTTCAACAATCTGACCCAGATACCCAGCAGAGCGCTGTCCTCCCTATCCAACCTTGAAGCACTGTGAGTTGTCTCTCTTTGGAGTTGTGTAATTTTATCTGCCCCTGACCTGAAGGAACTGGGTCAGATCAAGTCCACTTCACGGGATATACATGCTTCGCGCAGCGACTGGCGGAATTCAAATGGAGTTGTTGTGTTTTTTTTTCAGTGTGATTACCATGTGCGATTTTTTTTACATTTAGCCAACCTGCACGTGTGTGGTGGAAAAGGGACGTTAAACCCCCAAACACCCACCCACCCTAGCCAACCTGCAGAAACGTCTGTGAAGTCATGCATAAATTCATGAGCTGAAGATCGGGGGTTGATCTGACCCACCAACCGTCAGATAAGGGGCCAGAACTTCCAGGGTAACTTCGGTGTTAATTCAGAGTTACTTTTGCTTTATTCTACCTCGCTTGCGCTCGACCAAAGTGGACGAAGGAATCTTTGCTGCTGCACAGTGCCAAGACCGTACAGTTTAAGCACGTGACCCCTACACTCGCCAGTGTGTTTTTAAAAAAATGACTTCATCCAACCGCTATAAAGAAAAGCAAAAAAGCTGATAGCAAGATTATTTTCAAGTGACAAATGAAAGGAAGGCTAGAAAGCGAAATGCGCGCCCGAAGGCGAGAGAAACTGAAAACCCCTTTGTTTCACTGAAGTTCCTTTTGCGTTATTCATTTATTGCCAAAAATTGTGCAGTTCCTATCCTTTACAGGGGAGCCGGGGTGGTCGAATGGTAGAGCGTTAGACTTCTAATGCTCGAGTCGTGAGTTCAATCCCGGCTGGGGCCAAATATTTGTGCTGGCTTTTTCATATCGTTGCCCCGTCTTTGATATCACCCTATGTGGTGGAAAAGGACGTTAAACCCCAAACACCCACCCACCCCACCCCCACCCCCACCCCCCTCCTATCCTTTACATTCGATCCACTACTGTGCGTTTTGGCAATTTGCATGTTACTTGTAAAATTATGGGTACTGGTAATTCAATGCTTGTGTCTTTTTGAAAATTATTTTTTAAATGTGTGGGCGTATTAATTCCATTTTGTACATGTTTTGCAGAACTCTTGCTTTGAACAACATCACTACCATTGAAAATAATGCCTTCGTCAACTTGACACGGCTTGTTGTTTTGTGAGTATCCTCTCTCTCTCTCTCTCTTGTTCTTTTGCTAATTTTTTCTCCTTCTCCTTTCTTTCTTTCTGCCAGTGGTAGTTAGTGTGTGTGTGTGTGTGTGTGTGTGTGTGTGTGTGTGTGTGTGTGTGTGTGTGTGTGTGTGTGTGTGTGTGTGTGTGGTAACTTTCTCAGTTTGGTCGCTATGCATGTACCCTATTCTCGAAAACACCGTGATTTCCTACTAGTCAGGAAGAGGGTTTCTGGCTCAAGGCACAGAAGCTATTTTTGATTTTTTTTTTAACCTTCCTTCATCTTCTTCCCCTATTTTTTCTCTCTCCCCCCCCCCCTTTTAACTACAGTGACGCGTTGAAGGAAAAAGTATCACTGTAGTTTGTTGGCTTCGATTCTTTTCACAGTAAACAGAAAGATTTCTCCATGTAGTGGAATTACCTTTCCTCCGGCCGAAATAACATGCTGCCTATACATTTCAGACTGCTGAATGACAACCGCTTCAGCAAAATTCACGATTATGCCTTTCTTGGTCTCAAGTCTCTCCGAATACTGTAAGTACCCGTTTCTCCGTGTGTGCGTGCGTGCGTGCGTGCGTGCGTGCGTGTGTGTGTGTGTGTGTATGTGTGTGTGTGTGTGTGTGTGTGTGTGTGTGTGTGTGTGTGTGTGTGTGTGTGTGTGTGTGTGTGTTTGAATCAGATTTTACCGAATATATTTTCGGTGAGCGGTTGTCTAATAGGTAGCACGTCGGATTTAGCCGCTGCGCTACTGAACGGCCGTCACCAATGTCATGGCGATGAAGCGGGGATTCGAGCCCAGGTCGAGCTTGTGATATGTGATACCGGTTTTTCCTGGCTGCCGGGCTGCTCATCGGGGGGGTTTCTCTCCGGGTTATCCGGCTTTCCTCCCCCAGCAAAAATTGTAAAAATATAGGATAGGTATTGGGTGGCGCTGCACTTCGGCGACACTCTTCCCCCGGGCGAAGCAGCCCGAATATCCCGAAAGGGATAATAAAGTAGTAAAAACAAAAAGAGTCAGTGAAGAGCTTGTTTGTGTTACTTTGTTTTGCAAACTCTATTTCTTTATGTTTTTTTTTTCTTCCTCTCTCTTTTAAATTGGCCAGGAAGCCGTCTGTGGTCTTGTTTATCACGATATAAAACTATTTTTTGGGGGGTTTTGTCTTTGAGCCCCCGTGTCATTGGGCCCCCGTGTCATTGGGCCCCCGTGTCATTGGGCCCCCGTGTCATTGGGCCCCCGTGTCACTGGGCCCCCGTGTCATTGGGCCCCCGTGTCTTTGGGCCCCCGTCTCTTTGGGCCCCCGTCTCTTTGGGCCCCCATTTTCAGTTACCATGTAGACGTTTTTCAAGCTAAGAAACTTTTGTGAACCTGGCAGGTATAAAATGTGCAAGCTCCAGAAGGATGAATTTTGAGTGCATGGTCCATTATTAATACCAAACAGGAACAAAATAGCAGGAGTCGAACTGACCCGCGTTTGAACTTCAGGCACGATCAAGAAGGCAGTCTGGGCGCCGGTACTCGTGCGCGATCGGGGATCTAGCCTATGCCGCTCTAAGAATAGTTTTACTAACTTTTTTTTTGCCGAGGTGAAACACATTACAATCACACGGCGCGAAGGGTCAGCTCAGCTATTCCAGTTTCAGAATTTAGAACTGCATTTATTTTTATGAAATTGTATGGGCTGAAAATATCCAGTGTCATTTTTCTTGGCCTGGTATTCATGAAACGCGCTTAGCTAGCATACACGCGTTTAAATGAAAACCGGCATATATAAGAATGGGAAATTGCTTTTGTTAAACGCCCGTTTAGCTCTTACCGTGTTTATCCTAGCTAAACGCGCTTCGGACTTGGTCGTTGGCTAGTTCGTTTGATTCATATACTGTTCGTGTGTTTCAGGGAACTGAACAAGAATGAACTGACTGAGATACCCAGCTCGCTGTCTCACTTGGAGTCACTGGCGGAACTGTGAGTAGTTCAGAATACTTTCAGTGTCAAACGTAACGAGTGGCTGACGCAGTCGGCGTAGGCGTACTTAGTAAATTATTTCATACGCAGGGAAGAAGAAAAAGAAGAAGAAGAGATGTGAGCGGTGGTATAATAGGTTGCGGGTCGGACAGCCGCTGCGCTTCTTTACAACCGTCACCGCTGTCACGGCGATGAAGCGTGGGTTCGAGCCCAGGTCGAGCTTGTCATATGTGATACTGGTTTCTCCTGGCTACCGGGCTGCTCAACGGGAGTATCTCTCCGGGTTATCCGGCTTTCCTCCCCCAGTAAAATTTGAAAAATAGGATAGGTATTGGGTGGCGCTGCACCGCGGCGGCACGCTTCCCTCCGGGGGAAGCAGCCTGAATTTCCCGAAAGGGTTAAGTCTTTAGAGACCGAGCCCGACTGCTGCAGATTGCGTAATTTAGTGGATTGAAGTGGCTTCTAGTGATCTGAAGATTTCAATTAGAATTGCGAGTTTTGCGTCGGCATTTAAGAGTTAAACCCCTAAGCACTTGTAGCTGAATACACTTGTAAAATAATCATTTCTTTCTACTGCTCAGTAGTTTTCACAAGTTGCTGCTTCTTTTGGTCTTTTTTTTTTTTGGGGGGGGGGGGGGGGATGTCATTATTGTTTACTGACATTGATTCTTTTCACAGTAATCACAAAATTTGTCCTTGTGGAAAAATACGTTTTCCTTCGTCTGCGGCAGAGAGGGACGTTAAACCCCCTAACACATGTTAGATAAATAAACTTGTTTAAATAAGTTAAGAAACCTTCGTGCTCATTGTTTTTTTCTCTCTCTCTCCAAACTATAGGAATCTGGAGGAGAACCGGATTGAGACGCTTCCAGACCACAGCTTCGCCAAGAACCGTAAACTGACCATGATTCAGCTGCAGAAAAACCCCATCACGTCCTTCGGTAGTCGGGTCTTCTCCAATCTGCCGCTTCTGGAGAAAATGTAAGTCTTTCACTAAGGCCAGTCATGAGCGTAGGCCGGGTGTCTCAGTAGTTTTAAGTGGGTCTTGCAACCAGTACTGGTCATAAAGTGAAAGCATCGCGTAGCCGAAGGTTTTTCCGTTGAGAGGCCGAGCCTGGGCCCGTATGTAAAGGTCGAGGTTAATTTAATCCACGGCTACGGGCGTAACCCAGACAAGGACAAAGAAACCCAAAAGCAAAACTAAATAAAAAGGAAGCGAAGAAAGGAAGAAAAAATCCTTCTATAACAGCTTAGGCACCTTGCTGGAAGGGGCCCGCTTCTTGATTAAAAAAAACCAAAACCCCCCAGAAAATTTAACCCTAGAGCTAGTTTAGTTCCAGGCTAGACTATAACCCAGGACTAAAAGCGTGCGTGCGTGCGTGCGTGTGTGTGTGTGTGTGTGTGTGTGTGTGTGTGTGTGTGTGTGTGTGTGTGTGTGTGCGTGCGTGCGTGCGTGCGTGCGTGCGTGCGTGCGTGCGTGCGTGCGTGCGTGCGTGTGTGAATGTTCACATCGGAAACAGGCTACATGTTATGTTTCTGGCCCTAGAGTAATCTTAACTTGCCATCATATGTGAACTGTTGTACAGCGCTGTATCGGAAGCGAGGGACGTGTACACATTTCCTGACCTGACGGGAACCACCAACCTCACTCTTCTGCGCCTGGACCGCGCCTCCATTCAAGTTATCCCCCCTGGTCTTTGTCATACGAGACGGGGACTAAAGCACATGTAAGTATAGTCGTAGTTGCTGCTGTGTTTGGGTTTTTGTTGTTGTTGTTTTCTTCGTTGTTGTTGTTGTTGGTGGTGGTGGTTTGTTGTGTGTTTGTTTTGTTTGTTGGTTGTTGTTGTTGTTGGTGGTGGTGGTGGTGGTGATGGTGGTGGTTTGTGGTGGTTTTTTGTTTGTTGGTTGGTTGGTTGGTTGGTTGTTGTTTGTTTGTGTGTGTGTGTGTGTGTGTGTGTGTGTGTGTGTGTGTGTGTGTGTGTGTGTGTGTGTGTGTGTGTGTGTTGTTTTTATTTGTTTGTTTTGTCTTGTTTTGGTTTTGTTTCTGTTTCTTTTTTAATTGTTTTTTTAGGGGTGGGGGGTGGGGTGGGGGGATGGAAAAGAGGGAACGAGTAAGGGGGAGACCGAGGGAAGGTTTCGTTATCTGTGCTGATACTGCATCCATTGGGTATTTCTTAAGACTCCAGACGAACGCGACTTAAAAAAAAAATCCTTTCGTGTTTCTGTTCCAGAGACGTCCACTCCAACAAGATCTCCCTCATTCCCGATCTCTCCGACTGCAGTAATCTCCTGAATCTGTAAGTCATCACTATGTTGCACTCCGAAATCTTCTGACATTGACACGTTCAGCTGCATTTTATTATGAAACAGGGAAATTGAACTGCCCCTGAATAGGCTGGGAACGTAACAGAGTTGTGTAGCCGTCCTCCCTGCTTGATCTCTCTCCCCCCCCCTTCCCATCTTTTATCTGTTGAAGTTTACTAACGTGAATAAAAAAAAAACAACAACAAATAACGAAGAGCGACCTTTATTTTTTTTTTTTTTTTTGCATTGACGTGAATTAAAAACAAAAGAAGACTGCCAGTAAAAAAATCCGAAAATTTAAATAGCTGAGTTGACCCTTCGCACCAAGTGTTTGTAATGTCTTGACGTCCTGTGTGCGAGAGAATCCGTGGGATTCACATGAGCGTGCGTGTTGGGTTCAGTTCCCGGAGCTTTGAGCCGAGAAATTGAGTAAAGCGCCCGTATAATACCAATGATGATGATGATGATTATCAGGTACGTCATCGTTTACGTCATCACTTACATAATGAGAACTATTATTTACGTCATCACTTACGTCATCATTTACGTCATCACTTACGTCATGCCTTGCTTGTCTTGTTCTCTCCGTCCGCAACTGCGCGATACAGGAATCTGGGCAACAACCAGCTGACCACACTCGAGAACCGTCCCTTTAGAGGGCTCCACCAGCTTGTGGACTTATCCCTGCAGTACAACTACATCGAGCATATCCCTGCTGATGCCTTCAACGGGCTCACGAAGCTTCAGTACCTGTGAGTCCTTTCGTGCATACGTGGCCATACTCTTTTGGTTTAAACATTTTTTGTTAATTCATTGAAGGATCACAGTCTCTGTCTGTCTGTCTGCCCCCCCCCCCCCCCTCTCTCTTTTTCTGTCTCTCTCTTTTTCGGTAAGCACACTTTTTACTGTCAGTAGATCTAATGATTCCAGATCCGTTATTACGTAGATTTGAGATGAGAGAGAAAAGAAAAGAAAACAAGCAACAACAAAAAACCAACAAAGAAACAAAAAACAATACAAAACAAACACAACAACAACAAAACAAACAAACAAACAACAACAACAACAACAACAAAAACACCAGCAAACATCAGCAACAACAACAGAACAGACAAAACAGTATGAAGTTTGGAGAAACAACTTCCTTGGGTGGGTCCACTCGTCCTTGTTTTAATGTCAGGTCACCTGACCTTTATTTTCATAAAGGTTTAGAATATAGAACGCAGCAGACGGATGCAAAGCATCTGCCACCTCAGTGAAAACATTAACTTCGCCAGTTTCTACACGCTTCTCCAATAAATCACTGTCTCACACGGCTTCCTTCTCGCAATTCACGAAGCTTCATATATTGTCAGTGATCTCTCAACCGGATTTCTAATCTTTCTTCTTGAAGGGATCTGGAAGACAACCGGATCACCACCATTCATCCCTCGGCTTTTCTCCCTCTCACTTCGCTGGCAGATCTGTGAGTTATGAATCGTTTGTCGCTGCCTCTCCCTGTTCCATATTCGTGGTTTTTTTTTTGTTTTTTTTTTAAGCAGAGTTTGTTTTTGTCACCATGATTCTTTTGCGTTCGATGTCTTATGTGAAATGTTTGGTTGTCAGGTTGTTGATTTTTGTTGGTTTATTTTTAAAACAAAAATCCTTTATTTCTAATCTCTGCAACCAAATTTTCAACATATGGGACAAAAAGTGTCCTTGCTTTTTTTCAATTGAATTCTACAAGCAAATTGTGAGAGGGCGTAAGTGGTTCTCAAATCAGTGGTGCTTAGACTCTTTTTTTTACGAAGTGACTGTGGCATTGTTTATGACTTACTTATAGAGTGATTCAGGCCTCAGGATGCTTCTACTGGTGGCAACTGCTATCCTCGTTGACACGATTCTGTTTCTTACCAGATCGGGTCAAACTCGCGTGTAGATTCTGGTGCCTGTCCTACTTCCGTGCACACACGCACGCGAAAATTTCAACATCAAAGTGTTAAGGTCTAGTATCATCTTTCAATAAAGGCAAACATAACCCACACAACATCGGCCCTATTTTTGTTTCATTCCTATCTAAGAAACCTGGCTGACAACAGCATCAGCACTCTTCCTACCGACGGTCTGCAGAACGTGGAGAAGCTGAAGGTGTTTGGCAATGAAGCTTTGAGGGACTTCCCACCGAAGGAAGCTTTTCCCAAAGTGCATGTGCTCGTCCTGGAATACGCTTACCACTGCTGCGATTTCTTGCAGGCCACTGCCCGAGTAAGTAGGGTGTGTGTGTGTGTGTGTGTGTGTGTGTGTGTGTGTGTGTGTGTGTGTGTGTGTGTGTGTGTGTGATACTGTGGGTGGGTGGATGTTTATAGTTTTAACGTCTTTTCCACCACACGTGGATGAGATCGAGGACTGGGCAACGAGAAAAAGTTCAACACAAATAGTTTGCCCCATCTGGGGATCGCACTCACGACCCCAACACTGAATGTCTATTGCTCAACCGCTCTAGTGTCCCGGCTGCCTGTGTGTGCGACAGACAGACAACAGACAGACAGACAGAATCCTCTGAGAGATTATTCCAAGCTTGGGACCATAGAAAAAGGCCTGAGAGAGAGAGAGAGAGAGAGAGAGAGAGAGAGAGAGAGAGAGAGAGAGAGAGAGAGTTTTTACAGAGAAAGTTCGTCAGCTTACAAACTTGCCGTTAACTCAAACAAACTGTAAAGCAAACTGCAGAGAGAGAGAGAGAGAGAGAGAGAGAGAGAGAGAGAGAGAGAGAGAGGAAAAAAGATCACATCCCTTGTATCATCTCTCTTTATGAACGATGCATTGTCATTAATCAAGATTAAAAGTTTTATTTTGCTGTGCTGTAAACGTATGAAATTGATATGTTCCGTAGAAGAAAGAACGTTGTAATCAGAGACTGACGTTTTGATGTATCAATGTTCATAGCACGAGCCAGTGGAGATGATGGACGAACAGGTCACATGGCTGGGTCACGTGGACGGTGACGTGGCAGGGGTATGGCAGGAGCACTACAACAACCTGACTGACTTCTGGACCACTCACTTCGGTAAGTTCTGGCGAATGCCTGTTACAGACGCTGTGCGTTTCGGCAACTGTCAGTTCAATGGGAAAAATGAGATATAACTGTGTAAGTCGATTTCACTTTTCCGAATGCAATTGCTTTCCTTGCCGTCCAAGTTGTACTGAAGTACTGCTTTTGAAAAAAAAAAAAAAAAAAAAGAAGAAGAAGAAGAAAAAGAATGTTTCGAAGAAATACCTAACAGGATAACTCGGTCCGTTTTTGTGACTTCCCTTTACGGTGGTTACCTAACTTGTTCCCTTGTTTACAAGGGAGAAAACAAAAGAAAACTACTGATTTTTCCCCCGTAAAATTCATTCCTGCTTCCTTTATCAGTAAATGTTTAATGTCAGATTTTATATCAACCCTCAGTACTCAACCATCAGACTTTTTTTTTAATAACCCTGTTAGGCTGGATCGGCTTGATCCTTAACCCTTTGATCTGACCTTGACCTGTGTGTCCTTCATATAACCGTACGCAGGACCTTTGGGAATATTTTAAAGAGTTATGAGCTATAAACCACACAAACTGGACTTGACTTTCGTAACCTTGACCCCTTTGATCTGACCTTGACCTTCGTTTGACCTTTGTGTCCTCTCAGATAACCACACGCAGGACCTGTGGGAGGATTTCCAGAGTGACGAGTATAACCCCGAGGAGTATGATCTGACGAAGGAGGCGGAGCTCTATCTTGAAGACTACGAGCCCGAGGACTATCAGGTCCACCTGGTCATGGCCAAACCTCCCGTCTCCTGCAAGCCCAAGCCGGGTACGATTACGAAAAAAAAAAGAAGAAAAAAAAAAAGAAAAAAAAAAAAAAGGATAAAGTATATATCCTGTGCACTCGACTCTGGGTGTGCAGTTATCTATTTATGCTCAGCGTGACCCCCGCAATTGTCGAAGACGGAGGCAGCAAAGGAAAGTTTTCAAAGTTTGTTGTTGTTATTGTGGTTGTTGTTGATGGTGATGGGGATGGTGACAACGATGTTGACGATAATAACGATGATGATGACGATGACGATGGTGATTACGAGGACGGTGGTGGTGGTGGTGATGACGACGAATACGCTGTGACGACGACGATGGTGACGACGATGATGCCAATGGTGAATACGACGGCAGCTATGGTGGTGTGACGACGACGACGACGGTGACGACGACGCCGACGATGATGATGATAATAGTGGTGGTGGTGGTGGTGGTGGTGGTGATGATGATGATGTTGACGCCGCCGCCGCCGACGACGACGACGACGACGATGATGATGATGATGCTGATGATGATGATGATGATGATGATGATGCTGATGATTTCCAGGACCTTTCATGCCTTGTGACGACCTGTTCGGCTGGTGGTCCCTGAGATGCGGCGTCTGGTTTGTCTTCATGCTGGCGTTGCTAGGCAACGCTGTGGTGCTGTTCGTGTCGGTCACCTCGCGCTCCAAGATGGACGTTCCTCGATTCCTCATCTGTAACCTGGCCTGCGCTGACTTCTTCATGGGCGTCTACTTAGGCATTCTGGCAATGGTAGACGCCTCGACCTTGGGTAAGTAATATTTAGTGTATATTTCTTTCTCTCTTGTTACTGTAGCTGTTCGCCAGCTTCTAGTCCTCCCAGGTCATGGATGGGTCTACAGAGGGGCTCGGAAGCCGAGGCAATTAATTATTTTATGCGTGAGGGTGAGGGTGATGGTATGATACTGCTATGGAGGTCCATGTGGCTTGGCAATGCGTGGCAGGGCTCTGACAAGGTGACTGACTGCCTGACTGACTGACTGACTGACTGAGTCATCATGGCAGTTCGCTTTTTGCTTGAGGGTGAAGGTGATAATATGATGCTGCTGTGGAGGTCCATGTGACTTGGCAGAGCCCTGGGTGCAAAGACACACACTCATGCTTTTAAAGAAGGAGGAAGAAAGGTATGACTATGAATGTTTTTTTTTCCTTCTTTAAAATTATGGGTAATTTTGCACCTACGATGTACTGCGCGCAAGGTTCCTTCTTTAAAAGCACGAGTGGTCTTTGTTGTTGTTGTTGTTGTTGTTGTTTGACGTACATGGAGGTGAAAATACCACATTGTAGTATTATCATTATTATGCAGGCGAGTTCCGCAAGCACGCCATCGAATGGCAGATCAGCGCTGGGTGCCTGGTGGCGGGGTTTCTCGGCGTCCTGTCCTCCGAGCTGAGTGTCTTCACCCTGACGGTCATCACGCTGGAGCGGTTCTACGCCATCACTCACGCCATGCAGCTCAACAAGCGACTGTCTCTTCGTAAGGCGGGTACGTCACGATCTGAAGGCCTCGTTTACAATTAGCTCAAAATTCTTTCTTCTGTTCGATACTTCGAAAATGTAGAAGAGTTGCTATCTTATCCGGACTTGAAATTCCGAGGTCAGACCAGATCACAATAGTTGCACAGTATGAGCATTTCCAAAGTTTAGCGGAAGGAAACCGGAGTACTGCTTCACTCATAATATAATAATAATAATAATAATAATCCCATTAATATTCAAATTTTCAAAGAAATTAATTTTCAAAAGAATTCCCCTTGGGGCCCCCCCTTCATTTGTGTTTCTCGAGCTCTGGAAATAGAACCAGCCAAGGGGAAACAACTGTCTGTAGGAAAGATAGATACATATACAGATAACTTTATTGTCCTTAAAAACAGGAAATTTGCCTTCGGCTTCACCGACAAGTAAAGGAGAATTTTTTTTTTCAAATAGCGCTCCAATAAACGTGTTTGCGAGTTATTTTATATAAACACATTTTGGGGGATTTTGTTTTCTACCTTCAGTAAATCACACGAAATTATACATTCACCCTACAGTGTGTATGTCCGTACAACTATTTTCAGTTTGAAATCTAATGACAGAATTGTGCTCTTTGTGACTGCAGGTTACATCATGCTAGGTGGATGGTTGTGGACGATAACCCTGGCCAGTCTGCCACTGTTCGGCGTGAGCGACTACCGAAAATTTGCCGTCTGCTTGCCTTTTGAAGTCGAAGACGTCATTTCAAAAAGTAAGTTGCCCTTCAGAATAATCAACAGGCAGAAAGTAAGTTGCCCAAACGTATCTTCAAAACAATCAACAGGCAGAAACTCAGTTGCCCATACTTATCTTCAGAAAAGTCGACAGTCAAGACCTGAGTTGCCCAAACTTACCTTCAGAACAATCGACAGTCAAGACCTGAGTTGCCCAAACTTATCTTCAGAACAACCGACAGTCAAGACCTGAGTTGCCCAAACTTATCTTCAGAGCAATCGACAGTCAAGACCTGAGTTGCCCAAACTTACCTTCAGAACAATCGACAGTCAAGACCTGAGTTGCCCAAACTTACCTTCAGAACAACCGACAGTCAAGACCTGAGTTGCCCAAACTTACCTTCAGAGCAATCGACAGTCAAGACCTGAGTTGTCCAAACTTATCTTCAGAACAACCGACAGTCAAGACCTGAGTTGCCCAAACTTATCTTCAGAGCAATCGACAGTCAAGACCTGAGTTGCCCAAACTTATCTTCAGAGCAATCGACAGTCAAGACCTGAGTTGCCCAAACTTACCTTCAGAACAACCGACAGTCAAGACCTGAGTTGCCCAAACTTATCTTCAGAGCAATCGACAGTCAAGACCTGAGTTGCCCAAACTTATCTTCAGAGCAATCGACAGTCAAGACCTGAGTTGCCCAAACTTATCTTCAGAGCAATCGACAGTCAAGACCTGAGTTGCCCAAACTTATCTTCAGAGCAACCGACAGTCAAGACCTGAGTTGCCCAAACTTATCTTCAGAGCAATCGACAGTCAAGACCTGAGTTGCCCAAACTTATCTTCAGAACAACCGACAGTCAAGACCTGAGTTGCCCAAACTTATCTTCAGAACAACCGACAGTCAAGACCTGAGTTGCCCAAACTTATCTTCAGAGCAATCGACAGTCAAGACCTGAGTTGCCCAAACTTATCTTCAGAGCAATCGACAGTCAAGACCTGAGTTGTCCAAACTTATCTTCAGAACAACCGACAGTCAAGACCTGAGTTGTCCAAACTTATCTTCAGAGCAATCGACAGTCAAGACCTGAGTTGTCCAAACTTATCTTCAGAGCAATCGACAGTCAAGACCTGAGTTGCCCAAACTTATCTTCAGAACAACCGACAGTCAAGACCTGAGTTGCCCAAACTTATCTTCAGAGCAATCGACAGTCAAGACCTGAGTTGCCCAAACTTATCTTCAGAACAATCGACAGTCAAGACCTGAGTTGCCCAAACTTACCTTCAGAACAACCGACAGTCAAGACCTGAGTTGCCCAAACTTATCTTCAGAGCAACCGACAGTCAAGACCTGAGTTGCCCAAACTTATCTTCAGAGCAACCGACAGTCAAGACCTGAGTTGCCCAAACTTATCTTCAGAACAACCGACAGTCAAAACCTGAGTTGCCCAAACTTATCTTCAGAGCAATCGACAGTCAAGACCTGAGTTGCCCAAACTTATCTTCAGAACAACCGACAGTCAAGACCTGAGTTGCCCAAACTTATCTTCAGAACAACCGACAGTCAAGACCTGAGTTGCCCAAACTTATCTTCAGAACAACCGACAGTCAAGACCTGAGTTGCCCAAACTTATCTTCAGAGCAATCGACAGTCAAGACCTGAGTTGCCCAAACTTATCTTCAGAACAACCGACAGTCAAGATTCAAGATTTTATTTGCTTTTCCCCTTTCGGGGTATGGAGGAATGCAATAAAAAGAACACTGCACAAAGACAAAAAAAAACACAAAAAAACGACAAACAAAAAGGAAGAAGAAGAAAAAACATGAAGTGCCCAACTTACCTTCAGAACAATAAACAGTCAGAAACTAGGTTGCCCAAACTTACCTTCAGAACATTCAACAACCCAAAACTAAGTCGCCCAAACTTGCTGTTGTTATGGTTGTTGTTGCTGTTGTTGTGGTTGTTGTTGCTGTTGTTGTGGTTGTTGTTGCTGTTGTTGTTGGTGGTGTTTCCGGACTTACGAGGTGACCTTTCAGACGCCCCAGATTTCGGTGGAGAACATTGTTTTCTTTGAAATTTTGACTCTGTTTTTGGTCAGAATATTGATTTTTCCCCCCTTGGCATTTGCCTGGAGTCATTTCCTTTGATCTGTTTACTTCTTTGTAGCAAAAACTTCTTGTCCTTGGAAGCCGAGCCTGTGTAATTGATCGGATCTGTGTGTAATGTTGTTGTTTTTGCTTTTTTGTCTTTCGTTTTTTTTGGGTTTTTTTTTTTTTTTTTTTTTTTTCACCTCCGAGGCCACGAGATTGTTTTACCGGCGTTTGCGTTACACTTTGTCCTTTTACCGGATTTTATCTTGGTGGTGGTGGTGGCGGTGGTGGTGGTTTGGGGGTCCCTTCATAATGTTGCTTTGTTTCGTTGTGTTTGTCTTTCTTTCTTGTTTGTTGTTGTTGTTGTTGTCTCTGCCTGCCTGTCTGTCTGTCTGTCTCCTTTTGGTTTGCTTGTTTGTTTTTGCTGCGTCCTGCAAATAACCAATCATCATCGTCGTCGTCGTCGTCGTCGGCGTCATCATCATCATCATCATCAGCAGCAGCAGCAGCATTTTTGTATAGCGATTCCTGATTTATTCCCTTCTTCATCACCGTCATTACTAATAGCAAGCAACACAACTGTAGACGCTCAACATACAAATTTTGCATTTTAGGTAAAGTTCTATTTATTTATTAGCTCATTATTTGCCAGTGGGAGACCCTTGAATTTTCCAGGAAAACTCCGTGAAAACTCCTTGAAACTTTTTTATAAAAAAAACTTCTTTATTGAAAACTTCTTAAATTTCCTTAAAAACTCATCGGAAACTCCTCGAAAATTCCTTCAAAAAGTCCTTCAAAAAGTCCTTGACAGATTCTTGAAATTTCCTTGGAAAATCCTGGAAAAATCGTTGAAAATTCCTTAAAAGATCCTTGATTGAAAACTCCTTGATTGAAAACTCGTTGGAAATTCTTTGAAGACTTCTGGAAAATTCCTTGCAAACTCCTTGACGACTCCTTGAAAATTCCTTGAAAAATTCGGTTAAAAACTCCTTGAATTTTTATAATGAACTGTAAGTACGAAGTATTTTCCTCAACATAACCGTATTCATATATATCTTCCCAGGTTACGTGACCTACATCATGGTGTTCAACGGACTCTCCTTCTGCATCATACTCACCTGCTATCTGGCCATGTACCTCAGCATCAACCATTCTCAAGCGTGGAACTCCAACGACACGAGAGTGGCCAAGCGTATGGCGCTGCTTGTTTTCACCGACTTCATCTGCTGGGCGCCCATCGCCATACTCTCGCTGTCTGCAGCCTTCGGCAGTAACCTGATCGACCTCAGTGGAGCTAAGGTAAGAGCGCATGCGCGTTTGTGTGTGTGTGTGTGTGTGTGTGTGTGTGTGTGTGTGTGTGTGTGTGTGTGTGTGTGTGTGTGTGTGTGTGTGTGTTTCCTAGCCCCAACTTTTCACCATCTTCAGCGGCATTCCTCCCAGGTCATGGGTGGAATCCGCGGAGGGCTTGGAATCTTGGGCAATTTTTATTATGCATGATGATGAGAATGATGGTATGGTAGGATGATGCTATGGAGGTCCATGTGGTTTGAGGCTGCTTGACAGGGCCGCATTCTTGTCAGAAATAGCCCGGCGTTAATTAGGCCTGGGAGCTACCGTGTAATCATCCACATCCTGAGATGTGTCATAACATGGAGGAAGCACCCTCAAAGTCGCACACGTGTAGCGGGTCAGTCTCGGCTGTGTGGCAACAGCCTCCCCATTGGACCAACAGCACGCCCGTTCCGGGTAGGAGCTGACCTAGGTAGGAAAATCACGCTTGCCTCGACTGGGATTCGAACCCGGGTCCTCCGGTCCATGGTCCGAAGTGCTAACCACTGCACTACGAGGGTCGGTAGAGTGTGCGCACTTGATATTGTGGGTGTGTGGGTACACGAGGGCGAGACAGGCACCGTTAACGATTGCACTTGTGAATTTGACTCGATGCGAAACCAAACAATGTGCGTACACCATTATATTTTCGTCATTTTCTGGGATGTGTGTGCAGGTGCTGACCATCTTCGTGCTGCCGCTCAACTCCTGCGCCAACCCGTTTCTGTACGCCATTTTCACAAAACAGTTCAAACGGGACTGCGTGCTCCTGTGCCGGCGCCTCGAAGACTCGTCGATCGCGCGACACTTCTCGAGAGTCTCGCACCGTCACGTGAGCTTCACGTGGGGCTCTTCCCGGCGTCCCTCGCAGCTCAACTCGCTGGTGGCCGGGGAGAAGGGAGGAAGCTGCTCTCACTCCATGTCCGGAGCCAGCGGGTACAACGGCGGCGGTAGCGGCGTGGGTTACCATAGCGACCCGGACTCCGGGAAAGGCTCGCTGGATTACGACAAGCTGTCCACGGCGGACCCGTCACCGGTGCCGCCACCTTGCGGCAGCAACTGCTGCAGCGGGAAGCAGTCAGGAGGGGACAGCTGCAAGGGGAACGACTACGACACGGCCAACGCGTACAACGAGATGCTGACGCGGTGCGGTGACAACCACAACCGCAACAACGGCGCAGACGACGAGGAGAGAGGGTGCGGGGGATGGAAGTGCGCGGAGTGCCACCTCATCCTGCATCAGCGCCCCAGCAGCAACTACAGCGGCGGGCGTCAGGGACGACTGAGCGACGACCTCAACTGCACGACGGAGACCTACCTCCCCGATACCGACGTGGAGCACGAGCACAACGACCTGCAGCGCCACCGCCACCACCACTACAACCATCACCACCACCACCACCAGCAACATCACCAGCATCACAGCAATGGCCATAAGTTTGGGGGTGGGGGTGGTGGTGGTGGTGGGGGTCACCGCGCGCGCAAGGAACGTCAGAGGAAGGACGACGCATGCAAGAAGGCCGGATGCAGCTGCCGGAAAGGCGACAAAGTCTCCGCCGCGGACAAGAAGCGCGGGAAAAAGGCGGAGCTCATCCTGCCGGTCGTCTCCTACAAGGGAGGTAACGACAGGGTAAATATCCACTCCAAGCGTCACGGCTCCAGCGAGCCCCAGTGCTGCCGGGGTTCCGAGGGGGTCGGGTGCCTGGGAGGAGGGCTCCGCTGCTGCGGCAGCGCCAACTCCTCACCGGTGGAAACAGGGAGGCACTACCGGGATCCCCACTACTCTGACCAGTACCCCCACTGCCTCCCCGGCCCCGACCCCCCAGCCCCGAAAGGCATAGGAAGCAACATCCGTGACAACGACAGGACCTCGCGACAGCTCGTGCACGGTGACGAAAAGGGCCGCGGTAATGACGCCACGCACGATGACGTCACAGGGAAGCCTGATGACGCGGACAGCGGAAATGACGTAGGCGGAGAGAGTGGCAGCGGGGAGCGAGACGGAAGCAGTCTCGGCGGGGTGGTTGACATGGTGAGCAACAGCGTGGGCGAGGGACTGGACAAGGGAACGTGCAGTGGCGAGAATGCAGTGCACGCGCAGGTTTGCAGCAGAGCTAGCGCGAACCGCAGGACTGACAGTTCCGGTGGTGGTGCAGAAGGAGGTGGAGGAGCTAGCGGCGGAGGCGGTGTGGCTGCGGCAGGCTGCCGCCGGACACTGGACAAAAGCGAACACATGCGTTTCTTCACAGACTCTCTGACCGCCAATCCGCACGCCTGCCGCTCCAACTCCCTGGTGGAGCTGACGCAGGCCACGCACGCTCGCCTTTCCGCCCACCTCAACCAGAGCGGGTCCAAGCGACTCAGCCTGACGCCACGGCAAGAGGGTTACCTCCTCTTGACGGCCAACTCGGCCGAAAGCGCGCTGTATCTCCATGACGACGACGAGGACCCAGAGTTCCCCCCGTACGAAGACCTTCAGCGGTACCTCCATTCTGCCAAGTACCACGCCAGCCGTGCGCATGCGTCCGACAGGAGCGCCGCCCAGCGGGAGGAAGTGAGTGGTTTGCTGGACGGGAACGAGGACTCGGCCCTGGGTGCGGGCAGGCAACACGTGATAAATAAGAGCAACAGCTTCACGTATGACAAGGAAAGTGGTATCAGCTCTCAACACTAGGCAACCCTGACCTCTTAAGCTGGCGGACACATTCCACGGAATACCGCAACGATGTGACGCTGTTTACAGCGCGTACTCTTACCAGACGCAGCGTTACAAAAAAAAAAACAAAAAAAAAAACACACACACAAAAAAAAAAGCTGTTCGATGGACGTTCATGACGTAGTGTCACAGGTTATCGTCGTTTTAACATGACGCAACATGACGCAGTGTTTGAAACAAATTTAGTACTGTGTTTGCATGACGCGACATGACAGAGGATGACGCTAACTTCCGTCACCTGGAAAGCAGTTGACTTACGTTCATTTATACGACGCATCGTTACATGAGAAGTTGTTAACTGGCGTTTTGTTACACGAGGAAACGTTACCTGGAAAGCAGTTGACTTACGTACATTTACACGACGCATCGTTACATGAGAAGTTGTTAACCGGCGTTTTGTTACACGACGTAACGTTGCGTGGAAAGCAGTTGCGTGACGTTCATTAACACGACGCATCGTTACATGAGAAGTTGTTAACCGGCGTTTTGTTACACGACGTAACGTTGCGTGGAAAGCAGTTGCGTGACGTTCATTAACACGACGCATCGTTACATGTGAAGTTGTTACCTTGTTGTTCGGTTACATGACGTAACGTTACGTGGAAAGTTGTTGTCTGACGCTCATTTATACGGCGCAGTGTTACATGGAAAGTTGTTAACTTACGTGTTGTTACAGGACGCATTTATATGTCTCCTGGTGTTCTATTACGTGACGCAGTGTTACATGGAAAACTGATGCGTGACTCTCCGTCACATGCCGCACTTCACATTGAATGTTGTTATGTGACTTTGTTTTTAATGACATTACGCAGCGTTACAGCGTATGTTTGATCAGGGATGTGACAGGCGGGTGAGCGAACGAAAGATAGTGAGAGTGAAAAGAAAAGAAGAGTTGATTAAACACACCGCTATCAAAACTACAATCAGGGGATTTTCAAACTGTATACTTTTGTAAACGCTACGTATTTTTCTTCTCCCTTCTTCTTCTTCTTCTGGTTTTTTTTTTTTTTTTTTTGGTAAACATTTCACAACAAACGTGTTGGAAACGGACGCACAGATCTGGACTGAAACGCGTGTCACGTACACCACTGACGTCACATGAATGACGAGAAAAGGAGAGTGGACAAGTGTGTCTGCTTCGTAATACAAAGCATTCATTAATTTTATCATACTAAACTCATAATAATTGCTATATGCTGCATCTTTCTCATTCTTGATTGACGCGTGGGGAGCTGGGATAGCCGAATGGTCGATAGCGTTGGACTTTCAATGCCCGGGTCGTGAGTTGGAATCCCGGCTCAAGCCAAATGATTAGTTCTGGCCTTCTTCTCGTTGCCCCGTCTTTTGATATCACCCCGGGCGTATATACGTGGTGGAAAAGGACGTTAAACTCACAAACGCTCACCCAGGCTTCCCTGAATGCCTCTAACCCTTGAGTTCGCGCTACAAGATTGCGTCACTGGAACAATGGTATATTTTGGGCGCTGAAACGTTCAGTGCTGTGGATGATTTAATTATGATAATGTGTGCATCACGCATTTATATGATTTTGTTGATCGTGTTACAATTCCGGTTATTGCTCATGCGTTTACTGCCGTTTTCCCTTTCTCATCTACTGTGTTTGTTAGAGTTCCTTAGTTGCACGGGGAGCAGGGATAGCCGAACGGTAGAGTACTGGACTTCCAGTGCTCGGGTCGTAAGGTCAAATCCCGGCTGGGCCAAAATATTTCTGCTGTGTGGCCTTTTTCGCGTTGCCTCGTTTTTGATATCACCCATAAGTGGTGAAAAAAAGGACGTTAAACTCGGGCAGGCGGGCGGGCAGGCGGGCGGACGGACGGGCGGACACTGTTCATTAGAAGCTCGAGGTTTCTGGTGCAAGTTAAATCGTTTCATTATTTAGAGTTTATACCCAGAATGCCGTGATATTTCTAGCCAGATCTCAAATGTTGTCCCGCCAAAGTACACGTTCTTTTGAAACAGAAACGGCGTTGTTCTTGGATCTATTGAATAGGTTGTGGTTGTTAAACAGGCACAGAAGTCAGATGTGCACTTAGGTACATTTTAACTGGAAAAAGAAGAGGTAATCCGTATTTGAATAGTGTGTAATTATCAGACACTACTCAGTCTATTTGATATTGTGTGTGATTGTTATCAGACACAAAACAATGTATTTGAATAGTTTGTGGATGTTTATCAGACAGACAAAAAACAGTCTGCTTGAATAGTTTGTGTTTGGTATCAGACACAAACACAGTCTATTTTAATTGTTTGTGATTGGTATCAGATACAACACAGTCTATTTTGGTAGTTTGTGGTTGTTATCAGACACAAAGCGGTCTACTTGAATAGTTTGTGGTCCTCATCAGACACAAAACAATCTGTCTGAATAGGGTTTTTGTTTGTTTGTTTGTTGTTATCAGACGCAACACAGCCTGTTTGAATAGTTTGTAGTTGTTATCAGACACAAAGCGGTCTACTTGAATAGTTTGTGGTCCTCATCAGACACAAAACAATCTGTTTGAATAGTTTGTTTGTTTGTTTGTTTGTTTGTTGTTATCAGACGCAACACATCCTGTTTGAATAGTCTGTGGTTGTTATCAGACACAAAGCGGTCTGCTTGAATAGTTTGTGGTCCTCATCAGACACAAAACAATTTGAATAGTTCTTTTTTATTGTTATCAGTCTTAACAGAGCCTGTTTGAATAGTTTGTGGTTTTTGTCAGACACAACACAGTCTGTTCGAATAGATTGTGGTTGGTATCAGACAAAACAGTCAGTTTTGCGTGTATTGGCGTGATCTCAAAATTCTCACTTTTTACAAATTTGCTGCATGTATCCAAGTCTTGTGTTTATGTACTCCCGAAAATTGTGATTTCCAAGTTAACTCTGGGGAGTGTAGGGTGCCTTGATTGCTACGGGTTTACAAGGAATGCTAATACGATCGAATACGTGTGTGTGTGCGTGCGTGTGTGTGTGTGTGTGTGTGTGTGTGTGTGTGTGTGTGTGTGTGTGTGTGTGTGTGTGTGTGTGTGTGTGTTTGAAAGAGAGAGAGAGAGAGAGAGAGAGAGAGAGAGATCTTAACACTTTGACGACGGAGCGCAATTTCTGACACACGATTTCCTATAGGAAATCGTGTGTCAGAAATTGCGCTCCGTCGTCAAAGAGTTAAAAAAGCTGCTGCGTCTTCTAAAATTCGTAGTTCGGACATAGCTTTAAACCTCTGGATATAAATACTGCTGAATAATCCATGTATTCCTTCGGATAGGCCAAACAAGTCACCTAGCTCATCTACATATTCTTCTCATACAATATTGACTAATCAATCGGTTCGTTATTACGGACTGACGAACCAGCTATTCAAGGTGAAAGGTCACCGCGCATGCCTAGGACGCTTTTTAAAACACGATGGTCGCACCGGGTGCCACAAGGTTTTGATCACCGTTCAACAAACCGTTTTCAGGTTGACGAGAATTTGGAAACAGTCCCCGGCGCTTGTGAATGCGCAAGTATGCTCAGTATAGTCTTATTGATTAGTAGTCCTCTGAATGCGATACAATGCAGTCTACAGGCTGCGCGAGCCGCTGAAAATTCAAATTTACGTACTCAGCGGCTCACTGTGGCCGCAAAACTAGCTGACCCCTTGGTGATACTCGCGTCCTGTGTACCCTTCCGTTGGCACGGTGCCAACCTGTGAGACTATGTCACTGTTCATTGAGAGTGTTGCTGTGTCTTTGTTCCAGATCATTATCAGATAATTAATTATTTTTGTTTTTTCTAACAGAGAATCATAATAATATGTGTAAGCTTAATCATCGTGCAATGTGCGTCATTTCGTTACTGACCTATCTGGAAAAAAGGCAAATAAAAACTGACACCAGATTGTGTTTTTTTTGGAGTGATTTATTCAGTATTGTGGTTTTATTTGTTTGTTATTTTAACAACAGTTTTACACCCGTAAACCCACCAACTTGCATACACACACATGCAAAGATATATAATAAAATGTACGTGCTGTCGAAGCATAAGATGTTAACGCATCCGTAACGGGAGACTTCGATAAAAGGTTCAGTCATGCGTCGCCGCCCACGGCCGGGAGCCTTCGATCAATAAAGAGTCATCACCTAATTACCAACAGGCGCTTTATTGAGGAATGTCAGCAGATGAATTAAGCTTCAACTACCACGTATGTGATAAGGCCGACATTGTAAATATGTACATCCTCAGCATTAAAAGTTTATCTGATTAATTTCAAGATCTAGTTACCACTACTACTACTACT
>JACVVK020000296.1:415000-430000 GCA_018292915.2 Batillaria attramentaria | reverse complement strand
AGACATGTTTTGGGATTTGGTTTACCAACATGAATTATCTTACAAGTCACACAAGTCTGAACAACTTCAGACCAAACACTCTGTGGGCAAAAACAATGTTCAAACAACAACAACAACAACAACAACAACATTTAAAACAAGCTACGCAGTACTATACCTGTTCTCACCGAGATGAGTCGGCAGTGAAACACGTTTTGTCTCTGGCGGGTAACACCAAACACATTTAATGGAAAAGTCTTGCTCCTGACGACATAAAAAGAAAAAAAGTACTGGCAGATAATGGTTTGTTGGGTGACGCCTTTGCATTCTTGCGACATACTACCGTTGTGGACAGCTCGCGACCTCCCCCCCCCCCCCCCTTCGCCCCCCCCCCCTCAGCCCTCAAGTCACCAACATTGTGCAACACAATGAAATCATACATAGGTAGCACTGCCATTTGTGTATACATGCATATCCCCATGACTCACCTTTACTTCCGGTTGTCAAGAATATGGCCTTTTTGCTGTTTTGTTTGGAGGAAAGGTAAAGAAGAAGCATCGTACCAAAGATACACTTTCATTTTCATTTTCAAATGCCAAATTGTGTTCTCTAGCTTTGGGCTAGCCTCGCTCTCACCACCGGAAGCGAAGAGGCAGAGACACGCACGCATACCCATACGTCTCTTATACCTATACAGCCTTGCAAAAAGAGTTCTATCGATTGTGAAATATTGTCCGTTTTACCTGGGTCAGTTAGGACACGTTGAGCAATACCCGCTGTGTGGAGTGACCTAGTTGAATGCAGCAGGGGATCAATGTTTGGTTTAGAACGAAAGTACACAGTGCACGGATGCCGCTACTCATTGCAAAATCAGCGACTTCCGTGTTAATATAGGTTAGAGGTTTATAGATCATATGCTGTAGGTCGAGACACAGACTGGGTAGCATTAAACTGCCTGCCTTTGTTTTCTGAAGGCAATGAAACGTGAATGAAGCCAATAAGTTGACCGGAAAATAGTCGGTCGGGCAGGTGGGTGGGTGTTTCACGTCCTTGTGTGTGTGTGTGTGTGTGTGTGTGTGTGTGTGTGTGTGTGTGTGTGTGTGTGTGTGTGTGTGTGTAAAGTTTCATGTTCCAATTTTAAGTATGTTCAACCATGATAGAATTTTGTTTTTAAAACGGCAATTTTCAAAAATGGTCACAATACAAAACCGTTTTCAAATAAAATTACCCCACTTCCATTTTCTCTGTCTCTGTCTGTCTGTCTGTCTGTCTGTCTGTCTCTGTCTGTCTGTCTCTCTGTCTCTGTCTCTCTCTCTCAAACCTAACGACTGTCGTGTGGTTGTTCCATGGCTAAGCAGTATGTGGTCGAGCAATGATTACTATTCCATACAGTCTGTGCTCGGTTAAACAGAACGTGTGTACACAGGTTTTCTAGGCGAAATGCACTGGTAGGTTGCCAACAGCAACGGTATAAACACAGCGCTGGTTCGGACGGTCTCCGCAAACAGTCGGAATGCACTAATATCAGTCACACTACATCGAGACAAAGCCTCGTACGACCGAAACCAAAAAACAAAACAAAAACTTTTGAAGAACAGACTGCTTTGGGCCTCTTGTGTCATACAGGCCTCACAAACCCCCCACAATTTACAAAGTGGAAAAAGTGCATGGGCGTGCGTGCATTTCGCGACGTGTAAACCCACGGCTATTTGAATTTCGCAAATATATTGACGGCAAGACTGGGACGTGGACGCTGCGAAGGGAGGTAACTGTGCTAGTACGGGAACGTGATTGCTGTGCACAGGTTCCTCCCCTTGCGATGTAAAGTTTTTAATGTTCGTTCCCGGCAGCAAGATTCCGTGGAGGTAAACGCCTGATTAGTCTCCATACGTTTTTCAAGCATACATCAACGCTATGGAAATTTGTTCATCGAATGCGCCTGATCCGTGCATCAGAACTGGGCCCGCATGTAAAAGTCGGGGTTAGGGAGTTTAGACCCGGGTTAGAGTCTAACCTAGAAATAAACTAGCTCTGGGGTATTTAAATCAAGAAGCGGGTTCACTCCAGGAAGGTGTGCCTATGCCGTTATAGAAGGATTTTTGTCTTTCTTTCTTCGCTTCCTTTTTTATTTAATCAGTTTTGTTTTGCGGTTTCTTTTGTCCTAGTCTGAGTTTGGCCCGTAGCCGTGGGTTAAATTAACCTCGAGTTTTACATACGGGCCCTGGTCGCTTGAGACACAACATAGCATCTCAGTGACTAAACCATTGTGGCGACTCGGGTTCGCGTATACTCCCCTAGTCCAGTTTTGCGACTAGGGAAACTTGAGGTTGACTGGGAATTTTTTTACCAGACTATCAAGGATGGCTACCATCGGTGGTTCTGTTTCAAGTTCTGACGGGAGTGTTTCTTCAATACTGTGCTCACTGCTGAAGGCATGCACGTGACTATCAGTGAGCCAATGGTACGTGGTATTTTGGTCATGTTCTCATCGGGAAACACGTGGCTGGTAGACACCGCCGTCATGACTTACCTGAAAGGGGGGGGGGGGGGGATGGGGGCGAGGGTGGGTGGGTGTTTGGGGGTTTAACGTCCTTTTCCACCACATACGGGTGATATCAAAGACGGGGCAACGATGAAAAAGCCAGCACAAATATTTGGCCCCAGCCGGGATCGAACTCACGACCGGCCGAGCATTAGAAGTCCAACGCTCTACCATTCGACCACCCGGCTCCCCGGGGGTTGGGGGGGGGGGTGGGAGAGAGAGAGAGAGAGAGAGAGAGAGAGAGAGAGAGAGAGAGAGAGAGAGAGAGAGAGAGAGAGAGAGAGAGAGCAACGCGAGTGAAAGAGTAGAGTGAATGTCGGAATGATTGAACTGAACATGTACCAGCTGATGAATATGTATGTAAAGTGCATGTATGTGATAGTGTGTTATCCAGTCAGATTTCTTGATTTTAGGTAATTTTACTGGTCAATATTATTTAACTCAATTGTTTAATGTTTAAATGTGTACAATTGTAGTCTTATTAATGAATGTTTGTTGCTTATGTGGGGCAGAGAAGCAATTTCCCTTTCGGGATTAATGATATCTTTTGTATTGTGTATAAAATTAATCAAGGCGTTCCGTAGCCACACTATGCGCTAGCCAGCTGACTCGGCAATCCACATTGGTCTACCTTTGTCAAGTCAAGTCAAGTCAAGTTGGCTTATTCCTGACCCCGATAGGGGTACATGAATCAATTGAATTACATACATAACATCAACTCACTTGACACACACACGAACTACATATCACACAAACATAGAGCTGAAAGGTAACAAACTACATGCAACATATTAAAAAAAATTAAATAAAGAGAACTACATGTAACAACAACCCAAACAAACAAAGAACCCAACCGGTGTGTCAGTGTCGTCAGCGTTATTTATTGTCATCACGCGGGACATCTACTACCACCAGCTGGGTAGTGCAGCGGGAAATCAAATGCACTCTGTCGTGGGCCTCCACTTCACTGTCAGTGATTCCGCGATCATCATCACCCTGCATCCTTCCCGGCAGCCACACGACAATACGCCGCTCTAGGCCGGCAACATTGCCCACTACTGCCACCGTCACTTTGTCACTGTCAGCCACCGCCACGTCACACACGCCTCTCTCCCACATCGCCACGTCGTCTCCCCACCCAAGAACTCCCACGGGAAGGCCGGAAGAGCGAAGGCCACGCACCACGCCACTAGCTTGTGATGTCACCTGACCTCTGACGTCTCTCGTCTCCTCTCGAAGCTCTTGACTACGTGTCAACACGAGGACGTCCCGGTAGTGGAGACGCGGGGGACTTGTGGTTGTCCCGACACCGGTGGGGTTGATGTTGGCACCTGCCGTCAGACAACGACAATACACAGGAGGAGGAGAAGGATAATGATACATAAGAGGAAGAAAAAAAGTGCCAGTTACTATGACAGCAGACATGCTTACTGGTGTTACAGAAGACGGTAAAACCCAGAACCCACACACGCCTGCCAAATCCAGAACCCACACCTACCGGACACACCCACGTGGAGTTCCTCCGTCAACACTCGCGCCACCTCCATTCCGCACCTCACACAGTCTACAGGCCATCGTCCGGTGTGGTCCCCGCCTTGATGATGTAACCGGATGGCCCGGGGCCCGTCACCAGGGGAAGGCGTGCCGCTGTCAGTGTAGTTGTGGAGATGTCCAAGTCCACCGACAGCCGGCGCCACCTCTCTAACGACAGCCGGACATGATCTTAGGGGCACCGTGAGCTGCTCGGCCTGTAGTTCTGTAGGGATGCTGGTGTTGTACACACGAGCGGCCCAGAGAGAGAGGCGCGGTCCACAGGCTGCCAGCAGTTCTCTCACCAGTCTCTGTGTGGCTGGGCCGGCAGTACTGTTACAGCGAATGGGCAGAGAGTCACATTAATTTTGACACTTGTATCGACCACTGTCGTCAAGTTTCTTCTGGAACTCATCGTTATTGGTACCCTAAGTATAAGTGGTAGTGGTGGTAACACATTAACACAAGTGTTTCCACTTGAAAGGTGATGTCACACTCTGAAGGGAAGTGAACCTGTCTTACTCTGCTGTGTGTTGTCCTGTCACGGTGGTAGAGATACGGAGACGGCTACTTTCTTAGTCTAAACTATGTCACGCAGCTATCAAACTTAAACGTACAGTGATGCAGACACCTACCTGTTTGTAAAATTGACCTCGTCTATCAGCACATGAAGCTGTTGTCTCCGTGTTGTCGGCACCAGTGATTGAAGAGTCTGAAGCGCCGCCTCCACATCTCCAGGCCGATGGTACAGGTCATAGTGCAGGAAGTGCACGGCGGCGGCCGCTTGTTGTGTTGTGGGGTCTGCCTGCAGGGTCATCACCAGCTGCTGATGTATCAGGCGTGACGCCGCAAGGCTGAAGGGCCAGAGACTCAGTACAACCACAGGATGTCCCTGACGCGCCCCGACCAGCCCCTTCAGGACCAGCACTACAGTCTTGCCGGTGCCCGGGGGGCCGGTAAGACAGACGTGTGCTGGTGATCTGGTGAGCAGGTCGAGTTGCCCGGGGGTGAGGACGAGAAGCGCAAGTCGCCGGCCGAGCTCTGACACGGCCTCCCCCTGTGTCCGCACCTCCACACTCGGGGGGATGACGCAGTGAACACGGACGGTCGTTGCCGGGCCCACAAATCTGTCAACATCGGGCAGAAGGTGAACGTTCTATACTGTTGTTATTTTCTAAACTTGCTTTGTGGTTGTTCAGTGAAGAAAACGAAAGTAATATTCCTGTCAGTGACAATTTGATAATTGTATGACTGAAATCTACTACTACTACTACTACTACTACTACTACTACTACTACTACTACTATAAGAGGTGAAATGCCCAATTGGCCAAATGATAGTTTCAAAATATTTTCCCTTCTGAAAATGTGCATTTTGGGAGTACTGAATACCATAAATTGCCTTCATGTTTCCTGCTTCAGCGCAACAGACGCAAATATTGCAGGAAAGGCTTCCTCACCTGCTGACAAGTGTTTCATACAGATCACGTGTCATTGCGGGGTCCGTTCTACACGCCATGCGCTGTGTCCACCAGTCGTCCAGTACAGCGGCGTCCACAAGCCAGGGCGTGGTGCGGTCAGACATGACGTCACTACATACACACAGAGCCACGGCCGCTCTCACGTCAGGAGCACCCACACACCCACACACTCGCTGAAAAAAAAAGCATCGTATTCATCAAAACGTGACAGATGGAAATGAATAACTGATGAATTCGTTAATTATCCGAAGTGTTCATTTTTTCAGACAAAGCGATTCTGTACTCCAGAGCTAGACATCATATGTCCGCCCTTGCTAGTTTCAACAGCGTGGCGCAGATTCTCTAATAATAAAATCGACGAACTGGAAGAAACGGCCGCGTGTTTTATAAGAAGTTACTAATGCTCAGATGGTATAGTTCGCCCGTTAGGGGGTGCAAATGTATACCAGTCATGCGCAGGAAGGACAAACAAACTCCAGTCGTCCACTAACGGGGGTGAGTGTATTCCCTCAACGCGGGACGAGGTGCAAATGTACTCCGGGGTCTGGCGAGGTGAAGTCACGTGGTCGCTGACTTCGTTCTACGATTTTACTTGATGCGAAATATCGACGGAATTGACTGGTATACATTTGCACCCCCCCCCCCCGCCCCACCCCAACGGGCGAACTATACCAAGTGAGAGTTACTGCTTTGGAAATGTTCAGCCCAGCAAATTTGAAAAATAAATGCAATTCTAAATTCCGAAATTTAAAAATAGCTGAGCTGACCCTTCGCACCACGTGATCGTAATGTGTTTATGTCCAGTGTGTGAGAGAATGCGTGTGATTCACGTGAGCGTGCGTGTTGGGTTCAGTTCGCGGCGCTTTGTTTGAGCCGATTCACGAAATTGGGTAAAGCGCCTATAAAATACTCATCATCATCAACATCATCATGTGGGAGCTTACGATGTGCACATAAGATTATTATAATACATTCTCTAAACAAAAGGTTTCTCACCTGTGCCAGCTGACTGTCTCCATCCAACACGTGCTGTAGCTGCGTCCTGCTGATGTAGGGCAGGATCAGCGTTTTGCGGACACTCACTCCTGGCGCCACGTCACTCGTCACGTGATTCACAACCTTCTCACACTTGTCAAGCTGCTTCACGGCCTTACTGACCCTCTCAGCCACAGTTTTGTCTGTTGGGTTGTTGTCATGGAGACCTACAGACTTGATCTCCCCAAGCAGGACGCCATACTGCTGATGCAGGATAATGACGTCAAAGTCACCCCGTCGGTGTGTGGAGGGAAGATCCCCGGGTAGCGGGAACTGAGCAGCGTGGGCAGCATCCAGCTTGTTCAAGTAGTGTGCGAAGTCTAGTGACGATATCACAAACATGCCTTCCCGTCGCTTCTCTCCTAGGGTCTGTAGACAGGTCAGCACGTGCTGTTGGGCAAAATCCTCACGTGAGTCGCTCTCGTGCACGTCCATTGGCCGGACAGTTGTGTCATCCTCCTGTGTCCACAGACTGTGTCCTGACGAGTGACTGAGTGTTGCTAGCGGTGTTTGGTGAGCTGGTTTTTTATGTGTCTGTTGAGTTGTCTCCTCTTGTGTCTGTAGGATCTGTTGTTGTTGAACTTGTGATGTTCGGATTGACGGATTCTGGCAAGTGTGTTGAAGTGTCTCTCTTGCTGGCTGGTGATGTATGGTTTCACGCGGCTCGTCAGATGTCTGCGGGACTTGCTCGTGGTCTGTGTTATTTGTTGACGCCGGCAGTGCGTGCTGTGGTGATTTTTGTGGAGCGTCTTGTATCTGGTGTGACGTCTGGTGTGACGCCCGCTGTGATGGAGTTAGTTCTTGTGGAGCCGTTGTAATGACAGCTGCTCGTTGTCCCGTCGAACTGTTACCTGGAAGCGAGGCGACGCCAGACGTCACAAATCCCGGTGAAGGTCGTAGCACGAGGACCGGTTGCCCGGCAACGGTGTGTCTATCATACGGCACACGGTTCATGATGCAGGGCGGCACGCAGTAAGTCCGGGTGTCAAGGTCACGGTATAGTGACGTCACCACGCGTCTCCAATCATCCTGCGTGGTTTGTCGTGGTGTCGGTGAGCACGTGACAGGACTTGTGTTTGCTGGGTGTGCTCCTGTCTGCGATGTCCGACAGCTAGCGGCAGGCACTGGGCTGGGTATACTAGATTTATCTGTCGTGGCGGGGGTCTTTGCCGTACCGGTGGACACAACTCTCACTGCGCTGTCTGTGGTGTGTCCTGCACCGCCAGGGCCGCTTGGAGAACCCTCCACACAACGTGCTGACTTACGTTCAGGCTGACCGGCTCGCGCATAAGCAGTAGAGGAGATCGTAGCAAGGGGAGTGTCTAACGGACAGTGTGCCTCCGTGCCCACTTTATTGTCGTCTGGTGGGAGTGTGGGAGTGACGAGTGATGGCGGACCACCTGATGTCACTTCTTGTGACACCTGTACAATGGGAGGGACGCACAAGTATCATATGGTGATTTGAGGGGGCGGAGACCGACAGAGAACTGAAATGAAACTTGATTTGTCAACGGTAAAAGACATTGGTCCAGTAGTCCAGTTTTCTTGTGACAACTGTACCATGGGAGGTACACACGAGGTACACACGAGGTACACACGAGTATCATATGGTGATTGTAACTAAATAGGGGAAGGGGGGGGGGGAGACAGAGAGAAAAATGAAATGTGAAATGAAATGAAACTTGATTTGTAAACGGTAAAAGACATTGGTCTAGTAGTCCAGTTTTCATTCTTGTCGTTGCTAATGCTACACACACACACACACACACACACACACACACACACACACACACACACACACACACATCACTTACCAACGAATGCATGATGTTATTTACAAAAGTGGCTGCGAACCCGCACACATCAGATGTTTGAAGAGGCAAGAGAGAGAGAGAGATGATGATGAAACGTTGATGATGATGATGAAATGAAACGTTTTTTATTTAGGATAGAGCATTTAGGCATTGCTGCCTATCTTACATGCTGTCCTGCTATTCTACATTAAAGGGTATTGAGAAAAAAAATCAAAACAAACAAACAAACAATAAAAAAGTTAAAAAAGAAGAAGTATAAACTAGGGGAAATACAGGAGAGAAAAATACACACGATAAAACAAATCAAAACATACGTGGCATGTGCTGATGATACTGGCTGTATGCCAAGTAAGAAATTAACAGTCGTCTCTAATATTGCAAAACATGTATGTAACACATTTCTATATATATCGTCAGATAAGCGTATCGTGTAGAATTTGTTTGAAGTTTATGAATTTGGAAACGTTTTGGATACTCAGTGGTAAAGAGTTCCAGAGAGAGAGAGAGAGAGAGAGAGAGAGAGCGAGAGAGAGAGCGAGAGAGAGCGAGAGCGAGAGAGAGAGCGAGAGAGAGAGAGAGAGAGAGCGAGAGAGAGAGAGAGAGAGAGCGAGAGAGAGAGAGAGAGAGAGAGAGAGAGAGAGATATCTGATTACCGTTAACCCATCTTTGTTGTTATGACTTGTTTTTTGCTCTCTGTCCATGGCGCCAAATCCTTTGGTGTTTGGTCTGACGACTTGGAAATCAAATCACAGTGCAGACACTGCACTCGGAATATTCACCAGTCCACCACGCGATGAGGGTTGTTTGTATACCAGCCCACCACTGTTGCTCAAGAAAAATGCGGGTATGATAGTCCACCGCTGAAGGATTACCGGAGAGATTTTTATTTGTTTTGTGGTTGTTTTCTTGTTTCACCATACAGTCACCACACTACCGTTGTTGAAAAGGGGAAGTAATTCTGTGCGTTGCAGAGACACTCTCTGGGGCACAGAGTCTTTCAGTGGAAAGTACCTCTGTGCACGGTGGGGAAATGGCGCTCACTGCGCTACCGTGACGGGCCTAAATTGTCTCGGTGCTCTCAAACACAAGGTCCTGCACTATGTCATCCTTGACCAGCTTTGAACCCAGAGGGATCCTCAATGGCGCAAGTGATGGCAGGCTGTCTTCAGAGTGAAAGTAGGCGTGTTTCTGAATCAGAGACATACATAACATGTCTCTGTCTGAATGGACAGATCTATATTACATTCAGTCCTAGAGCACGGGTGTGTATGCTTTTGTAATCGTCTCTTATTCCACCACAAGGCAGGTACGTGATCGTCTGCACCGTGCAATAATACTTGCCTGTAGAGTGCAACACCTTGGCCTGTCAGAGTGCAACCCCCTTGCCGTTTACTCACACCCTGTTGGATCAGTGTACCACGTGAACAGTGCCATCAAAGCGCAACAATAATTGTCCGCTGGCAAAGATTTTGCCCAAACCAAAAGTGGTCGGATATTCAAGACTTCGTTTCAAATCGATTCATATGACACAAAAGTCTTCGCTTTTCTTTAAAATTTGTTTTTTTAAAAATCGCCATTTTTTGAAAATGGCGCTGGCTGTAAGCAGTCACATTTTCACGCCCCGCCGAAAAGGGACTGCACTCTGGAGTCTACTGCAGAGATGGGCAGAGTACGTACTTCTGCCAAGAAGAGTTGCACGCAGTCAGTCATCAGAGTTCGACACACCCAAGCGGCATACCGCTACTGATCCAGGTATTCCACGACAACTACACACAATCACTTGCCGTTTCAGTCTGAATTCATATCTTCACAGTGACATCTTGTTCAGCAACACGGCGCCACGACACGCCGGCTGCGTCAGTCGCGTGTCAGTACATATGCGACATGCAAGGTATAAATAGCGCCTTGCGTCAGTATTGCGTGACGAACGTGTACGCGGCAAAATGAATGAGACTAGTGACTAGTGGCAAAATGCAAACTACTCAAAGTCAGTACTGGAACGAAGCCAAAAACCGAGCCTCAACCGAGTGTAAACTGCGCACTGTGCTATACAGAAAAAAGCACATGCTGGTTCGCGGGCTTAGGTCCTAGGCTGGAAATCATAGGAGCGGCGTGCAGTGAAACATGTGAAGAACGACACTTGAAACAACGGGCAGAGGTATGAAAGGGCCAGTGTATGAAAGGGTTGATCGTCGCATGTGGAAGGACCTGGCTCAAGTTGATCTCGCCTGGCAGGTCACTCCGAGGGGAGTTATAAAATTTAATTTCAAGTTCAAGAGTGAGTGAGTGAGTTTTTAGGGCTTAAAGCCGCGCAAGCCTAATTTCAAGTTTAAAGAACTTAATTGTGTCAGTAGTACAGACAAAGTCGTCTCCGGTAAGGGGGCAAAAAGCCAAAAGAGTGATAGGATTATAACTTAACTATTTTAACTCGCATAATTATTATGAATGAACTTCCAAAACCGACTCGGACGGCGGCTAACAGTTAGAACATAATATAGAACATAGTAAGACATCATCAATACATAATTATGAAGGGCGGTCGGTGGTCCAGTGGTTAAGAGACTTGTCACCAATGCGAGAGGTCAGGGGTTCGAGTCCCACTCGGGGCAAAGAATTTTTCCTTCTCGTATGTGGCACCGTTCATTCGGGCCGATCGTCGGGGGTTTTCTCCGGGTACTCCGGCTTCCTCCCCCTCTGCTTTGGAAATGTTCAGCCCACCAAATTTGAAAAATAAATGCAATTCTAAAATTCCGAAATTTAAATAGCTGAGCTGACCCTTCGCACCATGTGATTGTAATGTGTTTATGGCCAGTGTGTGAGAGAATGCGTGTGATTCACGTGAGCGTGCGTGTTGGGTTCAGTTCGAGGCGCTTTGAGCCGATTCACGAAATTGGGTAAAGCGCCTATACAATACTCATTATCATTATTATTATTATTAAGGGCGTGCGGGCCAGTTGTCTGACTGATCTGCCCCTGGCCTGAAGGAACTGGGTCAGCTCAGGGGAAGGAACTCTTTCATGACCGGTAAACAGTGCAGTTTGGAATTGTAGATGGGGTAGGTGGGTGGTTGTTTGGGGGTTTAACGTCCTTTTCCACCACTTACGGGTGATATCAAAGGCGTGGCATCGATGAAAAAGCCAGCACAAATATTTGGCTCCAGCCGGGATACGAACTCACGACCCGAGCATTAGAAGTCCAACGCTCTACCATTCGGCCACCCGGGCTTCCCGTATCGTAGATGTATAGGTACACAAGGACAACACAGTAAAAAGGAAAATGCCAAAATTTTGACACGTACATCGGAATCAAAAGTTCACGTCTTTCGATGCTCGGCACCAGGGAAGATCTATAATTTCGACGTCAGCAAACAAAACGCGGCTTTCTGTTGGTAGACTGGATTGTCGGTCACCCCCTTCCGTATTGTTCGGATCTTTTAGACAGGTTCCACTGGCCTAGTTACGTTTTTTGATCGCGTCTTGTCTTCTCACATCCTGTTCGGTGACCTCCATATACACAAAAACAGGACTGATCTCGCTGTTTGTTCATTCAGTTAACACCACGCATGAACTTCCTTATGTGAAGCGTGCTGCTGTCCTATGTATTTGCTTTCGAAAAGTTGGGAGGCCAAAACAAACATGGAGGAGATCTGTCGAGAGCGAAGCGAAGGCTGCCGGATTGACATGGATCCAGCTGAAGAGAGCAGCCCAGAACAGAGTCCGTTGGCGTGGTGTTGTTGCGGCCCTATGCTCCTCCGGGAGGTTACAGGGATAAATGATGTGTGTGTGTGTGTGTGTGTGTGTGTGTGTGTGTGCGTGCGTGCGTGCGTGTGTGTGTGTGTGTGTGTGTGTGTGTGTGTGTGTGTGTGTGTGTGTGTGTGTGTGTGACAAACAGGTAGTGCGTGCACAATAAAACTCGTGACATTCTTTGTCTGTGTATTTATCGTGATCAAAAGCAAGTGCGCCGAAATAATGATAGCCCACACTCACAGTAGGTGTAATTTGCTCCTGCTCTACGTCGATAGACGAGAGAGACACTGTGGAACATTGAGCTAAAATCAGGAACGTTTAGATGCACGCCAGAAATGGTCCTGACGTCATAAGGTGTACTTGTTTCGCGGTTGGCTTATGTTCATATTGAACTAGGGAGTGTTGTTTGGTAAATGGGATAGAAGGCACTTAGAGCCGAGCACACACACACACACACACACACACACACACACACACACACACACACAAACGCGCATTCACACACACGCCCACCCACCCACCCACCCACACACACGCACGCACACACGCTGGTTTATTGCCTTAATTTCTTTGAAAATAATACAATGAAACATTCATAGTCACACGCATTTGTGCTTACCGATCATACTAAAAATGAAAAATAAAGAAAAAGGATTTTTCATGGAAAAATAACTAGAATCACAATGAAAATGCGTCTTTTAACATAATTTCACTCGGGACGAAGAAACGAGTGTTTCTGTATGGCAAGTACAGGCTGGCCTGTGAAATCAGATAGATAAACAGGGCAAACAACAAACACTCAGACAACAATTACTGTATCACATAACACGGGGAACATTTGCGGTTGGATCCCAAAAAAGGGTGATCAAGTGGCTCTGCCACTTTTGAGAAAACTGAAAGAAAAACTGGGGAGGGGGGAGGGAGGGTAGTTAGTTAGTTATTAGTTAATCAATGAACTTTCACGCTCGCTCTTGTAGCGGCTGTTAAAGTCTCCGCTTCCTGTGGGGGTGCCGGGGTGGCCGAATGGTAGAGTGTTGGACTTCTAATGCTCGGGTCGTGAGTTCGTATCCCGGCTGGGGCCAAATACTTGTGCTGGCTTTTTCATCGTTGCCCCGTCTTTGATATCACCCGTACGTGGTGGAAAAGGACGTTAAACCCCCAAACACCCACCCACCCTCCACTTCCTGTGTCTATGAACACAAAAGCGGGTATTACCATCCAGAAGCAGTTGTCTGAGCGCAGCGGCCTCCTCCCTAAGGTAATATATATATATATATATATATATATATATATATATATATATATCACGTTTAAATAAGAAACACGTTTCACTTCTGTATACATCGAACATAATATTAGAGGTCGAGGATAGTCCACTGTGGAGGGGTGGAGATGGTGTCAGTTATAGTGACGTTAAGGTGTTCGCATTTTTGGGGGCGATGAACAACTGATACAATTTCTGTGAAAGTCTCAAGGCTGAATATAGTTTATAAACATGTAAAAAAAGAGAGCATATAATACAACCACACTGTACAGGCATGATTCCCATATCACAATTTACCAGCCATTTTTTTCAAAATGGCCGCTTTCCAACAAGTTTTCAGCAAACATACCTAAGGCTACACCACGCTACAATTATAATTTTTGTACCAAAAGAAAGCTTATTTTCTGCACTTTCCAGTGATGTCAATAACTCCATATACTACCCCGAATCACCCTTTGTCTCCCTTTGTCGGACCTCAACACATTTTGGGCTGCTTAGGATCAGTCCCACCCCACCCACCCACACAAAGAAAAAAGTCCGGGCCTAAATCGGTTGATCTTGAAATGCAGTCGCCCCGGCGCTTATGCACGGGACACAATCACGTGACACAACCACGTGACATGAAGGATTACGAGGAGCCCGTGATTTCCGATGAGAAAGCATTGAGGCAGAGTCCACGCGTGTCCTCGCATGGCCGTGAACGTTCGCCCCTGTCTCGCACTATCTGGACGGGCCATATGGCCGTGGTCCTCGTGCTTCACGTGGCGAGGGTTACCCCCCGTGTTAGGGTTTACTTGTAAAACATGCGGCCCACTTCTTTCCCGCAGTTCCCACATCGGTGAACGTGGTCCCTCACGACAAAGAATGGGATAACGCAACAGCCGAGCCAGCACCTGTAGACAGAAAACGAAGAGTAGGAATACTAGTCCATCAGTGGTTCTCTGCCATAAAGGTTGTATCTCTGTTCTTTCCACCTGGAACAAAGATCCTTCTAGCAGGGAACCATGCCTGATTGTCATGTGATGTCGCGCTCTGTGTCACATGATTTATCCAGTACTAGTACAATACGGACACTTATTCCACAGGTGAGATGAAAGGAAAGAAGGCCGTTATGGATGATAGTTATCATCATCGACGTACGACATCACCACAGAAATCAAGCGCAGAAGATGGCGCTAGATCCTCAGGATGCCCCCAACCGCACTACCCCGGGTGGCTCTTCGTCGGACAGAAGAAGACCGAAGGAGACGTGGCGGCGGACAGTGGACAAGGAGCTGAAGGAAAACAAACTGACCTGGGGGACGCTGGAGAAGAAAACTCAGAACAGGCCAGAGTGGCGATCTTTGGTGTCGGCCTTATGTGCCAGAGTGCACGAAGGGGATTAAGCAAGTAAGTATTATCTGGCGGTGCGGTACTGACCCAATAGCCAACAGAATGGCCGCGTAGGTCCAGGCTTTGTCACTGTAACCCGTGGACACAGTGGTGACAGTGGTCTGCTGACAATGCCTGCAGAGTACTGTTGTAGGCTGTTCCGAGTAGAAGGCCACACTGCTGTGTTGTACGGTCCCAGCGTGGATTTGCTCGGCACTTGGTTGTATAATGACTGATAG
>JACVVK020000296.1:357500-412500 GCA_018292915.2 Batillaria attramentaria | reverse complement strand
GCATGAGTTGTCTCCTTTACCGCAACAAGCACGCATTTTTTTCGTGGCGGAGCACAAAGTTACATGTACCACGAAAAATGCATGAATGCTCGGTTGTGTGCACGGGGGACAACTCATGCAGGTAATGATCTCTGAAACAGGCTGAAAATGTAGGGTGCTGGTTGGCCCTATCATGTCCAAGGTCTTACACAAGGAAGGGAAACAACTTCACCTAGACATTACCTGGCATAGTGCAGTTACTTCCCATGTTGTAGTGTGCAGGTTTGGTCCTGGCTCTGAGTTGTGTGTTGAAACTTTTGGTTATGGTAGTTTGATTGGTTATCACCCCTTCCCTGGCAGCCATAACCTGGCCATGCGTTAATGTCTTTCACGTCGTAAGAACTGGACACGAAACAAACAAACAAACAAACAAACAAACAAACAAACAAACAAACAGGGATTTATTACACGAGTTTATATCAATGAAAATAACTGAACAATCATAATTATGGTAATGACGTATTCGTTCTTACAAGCACCAACAATAACAAAAATTACAGATATTTAAGGCACACAAAAAACCCAAACAAACAAGTTTTTAAAACAAAATAACCCTATGAAAATTGACCTCTTAACACAATTTTACACAAAACGAAGAAACAAGTGTTTCTATAAGGCAAGAAGAGAGCGTCGTGGATAGTACAGACAATAAGGGCAAATAACAAACAGACAGGACTGGTTAGTGTACCGCAGGAAAAACTTGGTCTGCATTGTCAAGTTCAAGTTCACGAAATATTTATTCTCCCCACTAGGGGCATAGAATATAAAAATAAATACAAACGGTACAAAATGTGCAGTGCATCTTATATACATACATACATACATACATACATACATACATACATACATACATACATGTATACATACATACATACATACATACATACATACATACATACATACATACATACATGCAGGCATGCATACATGCATACATACATACATACACACAGAGAAGGGGGGTTGGGGGAGGAGGGGGGGGGGGGTCAATGTGGGATCATGGACTTGTTAGGACAAGCTCCACTTTCAGTCTTCCTTTTTTCGTCTTCTTTTCATCAACCGTCCCCCCCCCCCTCCTCGTCTTGTTCCCCTTTTTGTCGGAGGCTCGGTAGTTAAACCGAAAAATGTCACCATCTCGGGGTAGTCTCACAGCAAACCACTCGGCCTAATCAGGTTCTAGCTCCATTATGTCCACGATCTTCACTGAACGAAGGAAAACAACTTCATCTAGGCATTACCTGGCCGAGTGCTTTTACTTCCCATGATATAGTGCGCGCGTGTCGTCCCAACCCTGTACCCGGGTCCTCGCTTCTCTTATCTCCTGCGATGTCGGCCAAGTCGGGCTAACCGAGACCGAGCCGAGCTAAGTAATAGCTAAGAAGGAAAAAATTAAAATACTCGGTGACAAGGAAAGTGGACAGTTGCGAACAACTTTGAGGTCCCAGTGTTATTTCACACTGAGTGTGCACAGAAGCGGTGAAAACTGTCGCAATCACCAACACAGTACGTTTTCAGCCTGGTTAAAAAGTATTGCCTGCATATGTTGTCTCCCTTGCCGCAACAAGCACGCATTTTTTTTGTGGCAGAGCACAAAGCTCCTCAGCCCACGCCTTGAGTAATAGTGGCTTGAAGTGGCTCTTACTGTTTTTTTTTTAATTTTCTTTTTTTAAGTCTTATCATATAGCGCGGAGGGAGTGATCGGGCTGTGGATCGTCAAGGGTGGAAAAGTCTTCAGTCTTGAAAATATAATCAGTTAGCCAAGTGGCAATGTTTAAAAAAAATCCAAAAAAAAAAATCAAGTGAATCAATTGCATTTTACGTCACGGACATCGGTGGCAAAAAGTGGCAGCTGGTGGCAAGCGGTGGCAAACAATATAATCACGGATGGCCAAAGCCGCTCGTGGAAACTTACTTCTAGTGTTCAAATGTTTACCCAACGCAGGAGGCACGGAGAAGTCATCGGAGTAAACACACGTATTGACATCTGCAGACGAAATGGTTATAGACGTATACAGGCGGAATACCAAACAAATAAGCTGACTAATTTGATTATTTAACAAGAAATGTTTGCTCCAAATAATTGAGCTCAAGGTTTGACATTTCGACAAAAAGTGCAAGTGAACGTCAGTGAATGAATTGCGGGCGCGGACTAATTTGATTCTTTAACAAGAAATGTTTGCTCCAAATAACTGAGCTCAAAGTTTGACATTTCGACAAAAAGTGCACGTGAACGTCAGTGGATGAATTGCGGGCGCGTCCGACTTTAGGAAATGCGCTGTTGAGGGTGAAGGACACAACTAGACAGGGCCTCAAAATGCCTATCTATTCCTTATTAGCCTCAGGCATCATAGTCACCCCCTAGAAATGCTTCAGTCTAGAAACAATTACTACCATGAACAGACCATTCAAAGGCACGCACCTGACAGGGGTTTAAAAAAAATTGAATGTCTCCTTTCCGCTCAGGCCTCACTGGAGTAATGCACGTCTACTTTCTGTTTAGGCCAGAGAGCCAGTTCACAGAAATCCGCTTGCTTCACTTGTGCTCGACCTCTGTGCAAAAAGTCCCAGCTTCACTGGCGGCTTGCATGCTTTTGTGACCGCCTACCATGCACCTTGACCTACATAACACAGAAATCACGAAAATCACGCTTTTTCATGACAAGAAAAATCACTACAGACTAGCACACTTGCCAAACAGGGTACCTCAAATAAACACCAAACATGACCCCACGGACAATTTGTGTCCTTACGCCTGCTATAAGGGGGTTTTGTCCAGTGGTTAAGGCATCCGCTGTAGATGCTAGAGCGTAGGTTCAAATCATCGGTGGGCAGGAATTTGGTTGGGGTCAAAATCCACAAAGGTTGCCCTTGCTCTGGCCAATTTTGTTTTTAATCAGCCCGAATTTACCTTTTCACGGTAATGGAACTATAAGATATATACATGAAAGTACTAAATACAAACACTGACGATCATCACCGGAATCACAGAAAAGCGTCGGTTCGGACCCCGTTCAAGCTGTGATGTGTGGTTTTGTTGTTTTTGGTTGTTGTTGTTGATGTTGTTGTTGTTGTTGTAACTGGCTGAGCGTCGGGGGTCTCTCTCCGGGTCTTCCGGCCTTCCTCTAGCAGCAAAATTCAAAATAGTCAGATGGGTGGCGCTGCTCCGCGGCGACACGCTTTTCCCAAGAAAATCAATCCTATTCTGAAGGGAAAAGGAGTAACAGAAGAAATCCCAAACTGTGACACGTCTATAATTAGAAAAGTATGTTTCTAAAAGGGGATTATCATGCGAATCAATCATCAAACACGAATAATTTCATTTGGTGGTAAAAATAGCCCAAGCAGGATGGATTCTATAAGCACCCAGGCCCTTTGAGAGTAGATTAGGTTTACATGAACAACACCAAAAGCAAACTTAATATAAAAATAATGGCAATCTCCCCTCAAAAAAAAAAAAAAAACAACCCCAAAAAACCAATCTGACCCACGCAATGAGAACTCGTTCAATAAGAACCAAATCTGACATCGTGAATTTAAACCCCATAGCCTCCATCACAATACCCTAATACATGAAATGCACAGTCAACACGGTCGGTGTTACGAGCCTGTGCAAACTCGGCAAGCTCAGCTCCTATTGATAGAAAACGACTGTGTAAAGTGTATAAGAAAACGAGGCCAGAGTTTTCTTAATTTCAGTTAGCGTCTGATTGCCAAGAAATCCGCTTGTATAAAAGAATTTCGCGGCAATGACGTCAATCTCAGAGCCGTTTAACCTGAAATAGTATGCGAGATTGAAGAGCCGATCGATTTGCTAAAGCAGAATGCATATATACGCCAAAGAGCGAACGGGTTCAGATACAACCCTGTTCCGGGTCCGTCGATAACTCTAGGCCCCTACGACGACGGCCAAGTCGGGCTAACCGACACCGAGCCGAGCGAAGTGATAACTAAGAAGGAAAAAAAACAACAAAAATACTCGGTGACAAGGAAAGTGGACAGTTGCGAACTGAACAACTTTGAGGTCCCCGTGTTATTTCACAGTGTGAGCAGAAGCGGTGGAAACTGTCGCATTCACCAGCACAGTACATTTTCAGTCTGTTTCGAGATTATTTCCTGCATGAGTTGTCCCCCGTGCATACACAGACCCGCAGCATGCATGCATTTTTTTTATGGCAGCTTTGTGCTCTGCCACGAAAAATGCTTGCTTGTTGCGGCAAGGGAGACAACTCATGCACGCAATAATCTCGAAACAGGCTGAGAATGTACTGTGCTGGTGAATGCGACAGTTTTCACCGCTTCTGTGCACACTGTGAAATAACACTGGGACCTCAAAGTTGTTTCGCAACTGTCCACTTTCCTTGTCACCGAGTATTTTTGTTTTTTTCTCCTTAGGTATCACTTAGCTCGGCTCGGTCTCGGTTATCCTCACTTGGCCGTTGTCGCAGGGGCCTAGAGTTATCGACGGACCCGGAACAGGGTTGGTTCAGATAAGCGCTCACAGATCGTTGTGAGCTGTGTCCGTGGTACATGTATCTATCATCACAACACTTTTGGCACCTGGACAGTGACAGCGTCTGTAATGCTGGCACTGAGCCAACAGAAGCGTACTCGATGACGTGGCGACCACACTAAGCGCTAAAGTAGTTTTAACAGCAGTCGTAGAATTTTAATGTTTGACCGTGTGTGTGTGTGAGTGTGTGTGTGTGTGTGTGTGTGTGTGTGTGTGTGTGTGTGTGTGTGTGTGTGTGTGTGTGTGTGTGTGTGTGTGTGTGTGTGTGTGTGCGCACCCGCGCGTGTGTGTTAATCTGTGTGTGTGTGTGTGTGTGTGTGTGTGTGTGTGTGTGTGTGTGTGTGTGTGTGTGAAACGTTCCAAGGGGACTGTTTTCTCTCTCTCTCTCTCTCTCTCTCTCTCTCTCTCTCTCTCTCTCTCTCTTAAACGCACATCAGCCAGTCATGGAATCAAATCAACGTTTATTCGGAACAGTAACGATCATTTTGGCTCGGACGGTCCACGTGCAGAGTTAAAAGCTGCACGACCATTTTGGCCCTGTACAAATGATACAGAACGTTTCAGAAAACAGAAACAATTCATACGCTTTACGTGTAATAATTATCCTCCTCTTAAAACAATGTGTAAGAAAACGTACGCCAGAGAAATTTTAGGCATATCTGGTAGGACTTCGTAAAGAGGACTTCGCTGAGGAGCGTAACCCATTACATGTAAATTAGGCACGCTAGGGGTACAATAATTGTTAGCTAATCGCGGCGCCTTAGCCGCTCGCGGCCTCTGCCGTGTGAGTCTAATTTACATGTAAATGGGTTACGCTGCCGCTCAGCGAAGTCCTCCTTACGAAGTCCTACTTAACATGTCTATTTGCAAATGTATTTGTTCGAAGTATCATACAGCGGTAAATGAAGAGTAGGAGACGAAACAATGCAATAGAAGTCTTGGAAAAGCATGCTAGTTTTGATTTAAAAAAAAAAGCGGGTGGGTATGTGGGTGTTTAGGGTTTTAACGTCCTTTTCCACCATACACAGGTGATATCAAAGACAGCGCAAAGAGGGGGGGGGGGGACCCGCACAAATATCTGGCCTCCAGTCGGGATTCGAACTCACAACCCGAGCATTGAAAGTCCAACGCTATACCGGTTGTGCTATTAATAAAGAGCGTACTAAACAAACAATAACAAACATGTAAAACAATGAGAAAAAACTTTACACTCCACGATGCTCACAATGACACAGGACCAGGGTTGCACATTTTCCACAGCTTCTATAGGACAAAGTGTCCTGGAAACAGCAAAGTGATAGGACACAGTGTCCTGGCCACTTAGTGGCAATAAGAATTTTAATAGGACAGATGTCCGCTTGAGGTGGGAAAAATAGGACATTTCAAATTTTTATAGGTCAGTGTCCTGGGACCGACTTAAATGTGCAACCCTGCAGGACGGATGTGCAGACACAGGTATTCATAATAAAAACATTATGTCGTGCCTAAATTGTAAAATTGCCTAATTCTTGAAACAGGCAGTGACTGCCTAAAATGTTTTTAAAAAAAAAAAAATCTTTGAACGGCTGGCTCATTCATGAAATAGGCAGCCAGGTGCAATCAGATACTGGCCAGAGTTCATACACTTGTTCTGAATACCAGAAAAAAAAGTTTAAAAGGTAAAGATCAATGTACGTGGTGGTAACATCAAATTTCTCTTCTTTTAATTCTTGAGGCAATTTTGTCTTAATTCATGAAATAGGCAACTTTTCAAAATCATTGGTAATTTTGCAAGCAGTGTAGGCCCTGCCGAATTCATACTTCAGGCAAAAACCACTGCCTAGTTCATAAACTAGAAAATTTCACAATTGAGGCACGACATATATAAACACTGGTATGTTTATTGTACTGATATAAGTATGTGATGAAGCTCCGTGTGACTCAACATTGGACACGACACTTAGTCTTGCATTTAGTTGACCTTGTCACAAACAAAATTTCCAAAGAATATTCCAAAACGATCGTTGGTGACCGCATCCCCGAACACACTACAGTTATCTCGTGAAGCCAGTGGATGCATCTTTGCAGCGTTGACTTTCAGCAACTGGTAGCCTCGTTCTGAGGCAAAGTTCTCTCGGCTACAACGCCAAAAGCCTCTTTTTTGTCGCCCCCCCCCCCCCCCCCAAAAAAAAAAAAAAGCATTCGTCTCAATCTAGATCCAAAGATCTTCTTTTTTTCAGATTCAAAATCGCGTTCCATTACAAGCACAGTTTTCTCCCCCGAGCGTCAACAATATTTCTAAAATATCCCTCAGACATACGTCGACGATAAGCTACCACACAGCGGCCAAGCATTCGCCTCCACAGATCCAAAGATCGTCTTCTACAGATCTAAAATCACGTTCCATTACAAGTACAGCCAGTTTTCTCCCCTGCAGCGTCAATAATAATTTTTTTAAAAATCCCTAAAACGGTAAGCTACCATTCAGCGGCCAAGCATTCGTCTCCAAGATCCAAAGATTGCCTCTTTTTTACAGACCTAAAATCACGTTCCATTACAAACACAGTTTTCTCCCTTGCAGCGTCAATACTATATACATTAAAAAAAAAAAAAAAAAATCCGTCAAACATACGTGGACGGTATTATAGGCTACCATTCAGCGGCCAAACATTCGTTCCATAGATCCAAAGATCGTCTTTTTACAGATTTTTATTCGCGTTCCATTACAAGCACAGTGTTCTCCCCCTGCAGCGTCAATAATATTAAATAAAATCCCTCAAACATATGTGGACGGTAGGCTACCATTCAGCGGCCAAGCATTCGTCTCCATAGATCCAAAGATCGTCTTTTTGCAGATCTAAAATCACGTTCCATTACAAGCACAGTTTTCACCCCTGCAGCGTCAATAATGAAAATTATTGACAAATAATTAATTATGTGTAATCGTTCTCTCTTTCCCTAATGCCCAAGCAGATGAGGCGAGTAGCGGTAGTGGTCACTCTTGGCTAGAGGTCACCTTTGACCCAGCATCCGTTGTTTGCAAAATTTTTCAGCTCAGTATTTGGCTGTATCACGACCATGCAAAGCTTTATAACAATCATCATTTGAATAAATGGCATTCTCGCATCAGCCGGTTGTCTTTCTGTTTGAATTGTTTTCAGTCAATGAACTCAGACTTCGTCATATTTAGAGGGTTGCTTAAGGCCTTGTCAAACGTAGAGTGCCTGCGAGGCACCCGCTTGTGTGTCGCTTGGGGGTTGCGGTCATACGTTGCAACACACTTTGGCTATCAGCTGCACCGTCGGCCCGGCGCTCCAACACACGAAGCATGGTCAGCGGCGACTTGATGGCGTGGCGAGGAAAAAAAAAAAAAAAAAAAATAGGACCGTGCTCTGTCCACAGGCGTCACGGCGGCGTCTTCGGGGAGTGCCCGCTACAAGCGGATTCAACTGGCCCTGAGGGCATTTTGCCGCTGGTAGGCCTGCAGAATCGCAACGTGTGACAGCACTTTTACACAAATAATTTGTGAAAAGTCCCTCAAACGTACGTGGACGGTAGACTACCATTCAGCGGCCAAGCACTCTTCTCTACATACAGAGCCCTGTTGAAGGCTTTCACTGGAGAGTCACAGGACAGTCTCGCACCGTTACTGTTCACATCCATAATCCCAACGTAATTCTTCTTGCCCAACACCGAGGCCGTTGTGATGGCGTACGTGTTGCTTCTGTAGCACCTCATCGTGGACATGCAGAAGACCTCTTTGCATCCTCGCCTGAAGTTGGTGTTGTAGTAAAGGTAGAGAAGGGGCTTGAGGGTGCAGGTGGCCGTCACTAGCCAGAAAGCGAGAATGAAGACGGATCTGTCCAGGTGGCGCCACGGCTGGAAACAGTACACCAGCTGGAAAAGAAAAGGGAAAACAAGAATGCAGGTGCTGTTCATTATATATATATATGTGACGGCCCCCCCACGATTTGAGTCTGAAGTCACTTTTTGAAGTTTTTGAGGTTTTGATATGATCTTACAGGTTTTTTAATGCTGAATCCAATGGTGAAAACCAGATTAAAATCGGATAATTATTTTTGAAGTTATGATCTGTTGAAATGACGTACCCCATGAAACAAAATGGCCACCTCGGTCGGAAAATCGGGTGTTGCACTATTCAGCTGCATGTAACTTCCGACTCATTTCGTGGCGTAGCGTCACACACACACACACACACACACACACACACATATATATATATATATATATATATATATTTTTTTTTTTTTTTTTTTCCTGCCCCAACACTTTGCCAGCTCCAGTGGTGTTCCTCCCAGGTCATGGGTGGAACCCACGGAGGACTCAGAAGCTGGGACAATTTTTATTATGCATGATGATGGAGATGAGGATGATAGTAAGATGATGCTATGGGGGTTCATGTGGTTTGGGACTTCCTGTCATAAATATCCCGGCATTAACCAGGCCCGGGAACTACCGTGTAATCATCCACATCATAAGACGTGTCATACTAAGGGAAGAACCCCAAAAGTCGCACCCGTGAAGTGGGTAAATTTAAAACTCGGCTGTGTGGCAACAGCCTCCCCATCGGGCCCATAGCACACCCGCTCTGGGCAGGAGCCGACCTAGGTTGGAAAAAATCCCGCTTGCCTCGGCTGGGATTCGAACCCGGGTCTCCCGGTCCATGGTCCGAAGTGCTAACCACTACACTACGGGGGCCGGTATCATCATATATATTGACTTCGATTATGTAGTAGGCGAGTTTGGTCTAATGCTTAGGGATTGTTTACGGTGCCTGTCCCGCCGCCCTCGTGTACATGCGCATTCAGGTTAATGAGGTCGAACTCCGCTGTATTCCTCAGTACAGAGCTACACTGGCTGGGCAAAATCATGAAAGGAAAATGACAATGACAGGGCCCAACACCAGACAAAAGCTGCGCGCATTCGCCGCTACAAAAGACACTGATTCGGTGTTTCTCTCCGCGTGGACAATTCCGTGTATCAGTTGATGAGGAAAGCATAGACCCGCAAACGTGATTCACACTCATCTGGTACGACACAACGAGGGATACGCCTCGACGAGGTACGCGCATGCGCAAGATGGTCAAAACGGGTGTGCACCTTTGAAAGAAGACAAACAAAAGGCAATGCAATGGTTAGGGTTATGTTAGAGTTAGGGATGAGGGTGAGGGGTTAGGGTGAGGGGACAGGGTGAGGAGTTCGAGTGAGAAGTTAAGGTGAGGGTATAGGGTGGGGGGTGAGAGTGAGAGGTTAGGGTGAGGGATCAGGGTGAGGGGTTTGGCTGAGAGCAAAGGTGAGGGGTTAGGGTGAGGGGATATGGTGACGAGTAAGAGTGAGGGGATAGGGTGAGGGGTGAGACTGAGAGGTTACGGTGAGGGGTTTGGGTGAGAACTAGGGTGAAGGGTTAAGGCGATGGGTTTGGATAAGGGGTTAGAGTGACAGGTTAAGGTGAGGGGTCAGGGAACTAGGGTGGTGGGTTAGGGTGGGAGTTAGGGTGAGGGGTTAGGGCGAGTGGTTGGGGTGAGGTCTTAGCGGTTAGGAAGCAGGGTTAGAGTGACAAATTAGGGTTAGGAGTGAGGGTTAGCGATTAGAGTTGGGGGGTTAGGTTTAGTGTTAGGTCGTTTACCTGTCATATTTTTGCACTGTTTTTAAAATTGCAATTTTTTTAAAAAGCGGTAGTCTCGTTTTGAACCGCGTACCTCAGCGTGACGTATACCTACCTCGTTCTGTCGTCCCACAACCATTACCACCGTTCTGTGTACTTGGTAGCCCAAAACACGATTCCGGTGTGAACTATTCAGAATTCAAACGCTGGGGAAAATAATGCTGTTGTGTGCTGGTGTAAAGCATCTATATATAACCCCGGGTATTGAAAGGCGGGAAGTGTGTGGGAGGGTGGGCAAAGAGCTTGGTTTTATTTTATTTTTTTTTTAATTTGTCAAAGTTCGTCAGTTCGTCATCACGGCCATGGGGCAGTCGGTGGTCCAGTGGTTAAGAGACTTGTCACCGATGCGAGAGGTCAGAGGTTCCAGTCCCACTCGGGGCAAAGAATATTTCCTACTCGTATGTGGCACCGTTCATTCGGGCTGATCGTCGGGGGTTCTCTCCGGGTACTGCGGCTTCCTCTTCCTCTGCTTTGAAAATGTTCAGCCCACCAAATTTGAAAAATGAATGCTATTCTAAATTCCGAAATTTAAATAGCTGAGCTGACCCTTTGCACCACGTGGTTGTGATGTGTTTATGTCCAGTGTGAGAGAATGCGTGTGATTCACGTGAGCGTGCTGGATTCAGTTCGCGGCGCTTTGAGCTGATTCGTGAAATTGGGTTAAGCGCCTATACAATACTCATTATTATTATTATTAAACAAAATTCTTGTTGTTTGAATCAGTCTAGTCTTGGACGCTGCATCGTTATAAGAATTACTTCTTTCTGTAGATACAGGTATTTACAATTGATTCTTTTTTTCTTGATGCGTTTCAGCTGTTTCTTTCACGCCCCTGAAAGCACGTTTGCTTAATTGTACTTGTAAATGTGTCTGCATGCACTAGATCTCAGTTTCTCCATCCTCTGTGTGTGACAAGAGTTCATTTGTCAACGTTCGTCAGTTCGTCATCACGGTCATGAGAATAATTATCAAAATCGTCGTTGCCGTCTACAGTTTCGTCGTGAAAAGACTACACCTTCCTCCACTGCCGTAGTCGTATTCAAAATCGTCCAGTCATCGTCGCCATCGTATTTTTCGTCGTCTGTGTCGTCAAAATCATGGTCGTCGTAGCTTTCCTCATTGTTGTCGTCACGTCATCATAATCAACGTCTTCATCGTCGTCGTCATTGTCGTCGTCGTCATCATCATCATCGTTCTCATCGTCGTCTTCGTCGTCACATCATGGTCACCATCATCGACCTCGTCGTCTGCGTTTTCGTCGTCACCAGTATGATTATCGTTCTCACTTTAACCGTCGTCGTCACGTCGTCATAACTGTCATCGTCAATAGGGCCGTCATCGTCATCATCATCGTCATCAACATAATCATCGTAATCGCTGTCTTCAGTGTTATCAGTCCCCTCACCTGCGCCATGTAGAAAGGGATGAACATGACGACCGTGGTCGCTGTCACCACCAGCAGCATCTTCACCATCTTCACCTTGGCCCGGGGGACGGGGTTGCTGGTCCGCTGTATCGTCCTCACCCCCGGGGCCCCGGCCGTCCAGATGTAGCTGATGACGCGCGTGTAGCCCACGACGATGAAGAGCACGGGCAGCACGAACTGGCAGATCACCATCACCAGGATGTAGGTCAGACCGGCCCAGTTCGTGACCGGCACGAAAGTAGGGCAGACGTACACCTCCGCGGAAGACTGCTGCTGGCCGGATGAGGCTGAAGACGACGGTCTCTTGACGTGGACCACCTCGAAGAAGTAGAAACAGAGGCAGGAGATGACTGACGCTGAGATCCACGAACACATGATCATCCGCTTGGCGGTGCCTCTCGTCACCTTGAAGGAGAGCGGGTAGATGATGGTATAGAACCGATCGACGCATATCGACACCAGGACAAAGACTGTGGCAGAGGGCGCTGCATGCTGCACGAACCGGACCATCTTGCAGAAGAACTGTCCGACCAGCCACGAGCCTCCGAACACGCGGGCAGCCACGAACGGGACGCAGACGACGGACAAGCTCAGGTCAGACATAGCCAACGAGATCACGAAGTAGTTCGTCGTGGACTGGATCCGGCGACTTCTGTGGATGACGAGACACACGAGAATGTTCCCTATCACTGACAGGGACCAGAGTATGGCCAAAGTCAGCGCCTCTATGGCTAGCGAGGATGGTGAGGCGGGGGACAGTAGACCTGACACCACCCCGTCCGTGACGTAATCGTCGTCGTCGTTGTTGTTGTTGGTGACATCGCTGGCGTTGTCGGTGCTCATCGTGCTACATAGTGGTTGACGTCGTCAGTAATGGGTGGTAGTGGTGTTGTTAGTCGTGTGCCTGTTGGTGAAAGAGAGAAAAAAAATTCCGAGATTTAGTATCCTGTCTTCGCTCGTTTAAATACCGCCTGAGCAGAAAGTCTTTAGAAATAATGTACAAGTCATTTATTTTACCCAATTTTGACTTCTCAGATGTCGTTTTGGACAACTGCCCGGAGAAAAAAATTCGATTTTAAAGATAGAATGCGTGTGTGTGTGTGTGTGTGTGTGTGTGTGTGTGTGTGTGTGTGTGTGTGTGGCAGAGAGAGAGAGAGAGAGAGAGAGAGAGAGAGAGAGAGAGAGAACAAGCGAACGAACGAACTTTGTTTTCCAACGGAAGTGCTTTAACCGAACAATGATTAATTTTCAATCAACCTTTGCAACAACAAAAAAATGAAAATACTACACAAGCACAGAAAAAAGAAATACAAGAAAATAAAAACAAATTAAAAAAATGACAGCGCTAAATTAACAGTAAAAGTACATTTTCTCTCTCTCTCTCTCTCTCTCTCTCTCTCTCTCTCTCTCTCTCTCTCTCTCTCTCTCTCTCTCTCTCTCTCGTTTACAAGTAGAGCATTTTTCTCCACCCATCCACATCCCTCCACATCTAAGCCCCCCGCCCCCTCCCTTCCCCCCTTCCCCCCTTCCAGCCCTTCACAGCTTCGGACGTACTCAACTGAGACAGGATTCAACCCACTGCGCCATTTCTAACCATTCTCGCGATGACGAAAAGTGTGGGGAGGCTGGGATGGTGATGTGGCTGACAGATTGGAAGAGATGGGTTGGGAGAGGAAGGGAGGGGGGGAGGGGGCAGCAGATCTGGCTAAAGACAGCTTTCACAGCTGTCGCCTCGAGACGTGTTTCCATGGTGATAACTACGCGCACGACCGCCTGCCCGCAGCGATAGCAACAACATGAATCAGGAAGAACAACAACCGGTACAATGAATGAAACGCCGGTTGCTCCCCCAGGGTATCTTGAATGCTTACCAAAAGCCAAGAGGACTCTGTCACGTTTGCACTTTGCTCATTATTTCCTGTAGATGACTGAATTAAATCAGCGTGACTGTAATTTTTAAACGCAAAGCAAACAAAGAAAGGGAGAAAGAAAACAAACAGAATCTGTATCCGCCGAAATAATAAATTACACAGAATATCGTCCATCCAGTCTAGGACTTAAGCCGAGAAATCACGTGCTCTCTGTTGCGCAGCACGGGCTCGGAACAGTGCGGAGGCTACCTCGGGGCAGTCGTTGATTTTTCGGGATAAGTCCGTAACTGCTTGACCAAATATTACAACAGAAAAATAATAAGAATTAAAAAAAATAAAAATTCAGGGACATTAAAACGACCCCCGCCCCCCCCCCCCCCCCCCCCCCCCGTCCGACACACACACACACACACACACACACACACACACACACACACACACACACACACACACACCAAACAACACTGAACAAATAATAAAATTGGCCAAAAAGCAGTGGTTCTACCTACACTAAGACGAAAAACTTGTTCTTTTGTTTTTCGGCCTGCTCACTCTTCTTTTTAAATTTGGGCGCCGTAAAATTTCTGTCGCCTTTCCAGCCAGCCAGAGAGGAAAAAAAAGGCTGAAGCAAACACTACAAATTCTGACCATATCAGTAATGTGCCAAATGGTAACGACCCCAAATAGGAATCCCTAACGCTAGCTGATGCTTGACATAACTCCGTTTGAGGCAGAAGCCAAAACGTATTTCTAAACAAAAATAATTATAGGCCAAAGAAGAAAACAAACAAAACTTGGTTTCCCGGTGGATTTTGGCATCGGAAACGGAAGACGCACATGAGTCTGCTTATATTCATTTGTGTGCCGGAGAACGCAAGCAAAACGTTGTTTGCATTCATTGTGTATTTTCATACACACCGGTGTCTGTTTTCAACATTTCCTCAAACCCAAGGCCCACCCAAAACCCGCAGCCACAAAAATCAATGATCAATTACATTAATTGTATATGCTGTTAGGGTATGTTAATGCGCACATATAAACATTCTGATCTTTCGGATCTTATCAGCTCAATATTTTCTTTCACTCAGTGATTCTGCAACTAAGAATTCGTGTCTGTCTAGCGTCCGCAGTAACGCTATAAATTAGTGACGTCAAATTTTCCTGTCACTAAAATTTCTTTTCTTCTTCTTTTTCTTCTCTTTTTCTCAGACCATTGGATAAATAAATGAATACCAGACCCACACGAAAGAATCTTTATGCGGCGGGTGGGTGTTTGGGGGTTTAACGTCCTTTTCCACCACATACGGGTGATATGAAAGACGGGGCAACGATGAAAACGCCAGCACAAATAGTCACATTATAAACCTTATAGACTAAAATAAATAAAACGATAAATACAATACAAACAGACTGATAAAATACTTGAGTAAGATGCATCCTAAGCAGCAGAAATAGATCAGAATTAGAACTGCAAAGTTATCACATATCAGAAGAAAGGGGTGAGGGTGAGGGAGTTATATTAAAGGCTCAGTTATTATATATATATTTTTTCAATTCACTTCAGTTGAAATCGTTATTGTTTAGCCCGTCACAAATAAGATATGCATACATTTTCCGTGATGTTATCATTACTACAGGTTATTAGCATTTTGGCAAAATACAAAGCATACAAAATACACAAGTACACCTTGCGATCTGGAAGTTAGGAACACTGAAAGAAATAATTATGCACGCTGTGTAACACACACACACACACACACACACACACACACACACACACACACACACACACACACACACACACACACACACACACACACACACACACACATTCATCAAGTTAACTCATAAATGTGACCTTCTAAAAGTTCACACACAAAAAAAAAACACACACACACACACAAAACAACAACAAAAACCCTAAACTCCACGAGAGTCTAAAATCCATTCTAAAATTAGCAACAGGGATCACGATTTTCACCTTGCTGGGCATGTAAGAAATGACAGGCAAAAAAAAAAAAAAAAAAAAAATCAATAAACTGCATGATTGTCTACAGTGCATTCTTTTCGCATTAGTGATATTGATTTTCCCCTCTCTATAGTTCGCTCACCGGTGTCTATCTGATGTGTCGAAGCTCTACAGAAACCCTCCTGTCAGCTCTTTCTGTCGTCATAAGTAGGCATGTTTAGTAAAACTTCGTACGAAAAGCATGACCCATTTACATGTAAATTAGACTCAGACGGCAGAGGTCGCGAGCGGCTAACACGATTAGGTTACAGACCAGTAATAGCTTCCGGGTCATGTAGTAAGAACTACGGTAAATATAGTAGAAAATCTTTGCCTCTTTTAAAATTTGTGTGCAGAGTAAAAACTGGCGATCTGGTGCTTTTTGTTGGTTTTGTAAACAAGTTTCATGCCAGGTAATAGTAAAATTAGGGAAAAATGAGGCTGGCTTGTGGACTATTTGTATTCATGCGCGGCTGGCACAGGCGCCAGCAGACTGGACGACCGTGGAATGTGAGGGTATGTGGTCGCTGCCAACATTGCAAACCCCCCCCCCCCCAAAAAAAAAAAAAAACAAAAAAAAAAACACACACACAAAAAAAACACCAACCCGGAATATTGGAATTTGTTGAAATTTACTCTACACATGAGTCTATGGCTGACTGATTTTTGTGATTTTTTTTTTTGGGGGGGGGGGGTGGGGGGGTGGGGGGTGAATTTTAAAGCATTTCTAGCATGTCTAGTCATCTGCAACCTTATGTGTAAGAGGAATGCATAGCGTTTTCCCCCCAAAATGCATCTATGGTACGTAGCCTTAAATAATGAATCGTACCCGGAACGTGCCTAATTTACATGCAAATAATGGGTTGCCCTACTCAGCGAAGTCCTCCTTACGAAGTCCTACTAAATATGCCTAGTGTGATCATCCGTGTCCGTGTCTGACGGACATGTGTTCTATAATTTATATCGTATTATAATTTATGGGCCAATATGCACAATGCACATTGCCTCCGTCCACAGTGCGTGCTTGCCTCTGCGTGCGTGCGTGTGCGTGCGTGTGTGTGTGTGTGTGTGTGTGTGTGTGTGTGTGTGTGTGTGTGTGTGTGTGTGTGTGTGTGTGTGTGTGCGCGCGCGTGTGTATGTGTGTGTATATATATATATATGTGTGTGTGTGTGTGTGTGTGTGTGTGTGTGTGTGTGTGTGTGTGTGTGTGTGTGTATAATATTGTGTGCGTGTGTGTGTGTGTGTGTGTGTGTGTGTGTGTGTGTGCGTGTGCGTGCGTGCGTGCGTGTGTGTGTGTGTGTGTGTGTGTGTGTGTGTGTGTGCGCGCGCGCGTGCGTGCTTGTGTTCTTTATCGACTGAACTGCACGTAGAGTAATCGAAAGTAGAGTAACTGGCGTTTTCGATCGGAACAGTTCTAATGGACAGAAGACAGTTTCGCGTTACTTAAATGTGAAAAGATAATGGTAGAACTATACATTGTGGTCTGGGACAAGGTATCTGAGTCATGCTGTGGCCTCATACAATACAGCGTGGTTTCTACTGAACTGCAGGTTTAAGTCTTTGAAAAAGTAAATCTTGATTTACAGAGAGAGAGAGAGAGAGAGAGAGAGAGAGAGAGAGAGAGAACAACCGGCAAAAAAATCACTTTAACCAAACAAATCAAACTACAACACAACACAACACAACACAACACCAACATAAAAACATCATTTATTGATCGCTTACGGACCGGCCAGAAGCAGCGGGCAGTGGCAACGTTAACGCAGCAAACTCCCGATCACAGTAAACAGAAGGGGAAACCGCCTTGCTGTTTTAATGTCAAAAAAGCCAGTTCTATCCGCCAGTATCCTTGGAAACGAACTCAAGATGCTCGTCAGAGCTGCGCTGTTCTAATTTTATCTCCGGCAGCGTCTCTCCCAAGCAGTCTTCAATATCGGAATAAATTGGACAGCCGGGCCGATATCAAAAAGTCGCGTGTGTTATTCTCAGGGCACAGCGCTCGCTTGATGCCTAGCAAAACTTGTTGACAAAACCAGAGACAGTCTCTGACAGAAGGTTGATGTCAGTTCTATTGGTCCTACAGCGTGATGCATGGTCGACGAATTCCATTCATCTTGGAGCTGTGGTGTGGAGCTCCCTTCCATATGAGATAAAGCATTTTCAATCCATCGGTACATTGATATTTGCTTTGTTTCAGGGCCGAAGTAGATGATCCCCTACTGTGCCGAATGTGGCAAAAGTAAGAAAAAATAAATCTGCTTTTACTACCATGTCTATGGAGAAATTGAACGACTTGTGGAAGAAACGAACAAAGTGTCAACGAGTGACAAATCCCCCCCCCCCCCCTATCTCCTCCGCTGCGCCCCCCCCCCCCTCCCCTCCTCCTGCCGCTCCGTCCACGCAACCTGTGCATTGGTCAACAGACGAGAGAGGATTTCGGTGTGTGTCGCACGAAGTCTAAACGTCGGTACCTTTCCTTTACAATCAGTGGCTTCCCTTTACAACCAGTGGGTTCCCTTTACAACCAGTGGGTTCCCTTTAAAACCAGTGGGTTCCCTTTAGAGCCATTGTCTTCCCTTTAAAGCCAGTGGTTTCCCTTTGAAACCAATGTCTTCCCTTTACAGCCAGTGGCTTCCCTTTACGGCCAGTGGCTTCCCTTTGCAGCCAGTGTGTTTTCTTTATTCACTGGCCACGTTTCTATGCACACACACACACACACACACACACACACACACACACACACACACACACACACACACACACACACACACACACACAGCCACTGGCCGGAAAGGGAGATAGAGAGAAAGAAGAAAAGGGACGTTCATGAAGTGCCAAGATAATAATTATCAGGTGAGCTGCAAGCAATAACTTTAGGGCACATTGCGCACCTGGGACTCATTAACGATGGGGACTTCGTCTCACTGAAACCTGTTCACAGGCGGACACATTATTACTCAGGCAATGGGTATGATATGTGGTCGACATTGTGAGTGTGTCATTTTTAAAGCAATGTTATTGTCAGCAGAGAAGGAAAGAGTACAGAAGGCTGGCACTTTCGTTTTTAGGAGAGAGAGAGAAAGAGAGAGAGAGAGAGAAATGATAAATGACAAATGACAAACCGGCCTTTATTTTTAACGGTAGACAAATGATAAATGACAAATGACAAGTCTTTATTTTTAAACGGTAAAAGATTGTGGCCATCGGCCAGTTTACAACCTTGCCGCTGCTAAACCACAGCCGGAGACTCAGTAAGCACACACACACACACACACACACACACACGCACACACACACACACACACGCGCGCGCAGGCAGGCAGGCAGGCACACACACACACACACACACACACACACACACACACACACACACACACACACACACACAAACAAACAAACAAACACATCTCTCAGAGAGAGAGAGAGAGAGAGAGAGAGAGAGAGAGAGAGAGAGAATGACAATATTGACAATATTCATACGATTACGCATGTACTCTTGCCTCTGCTTCACAATAACATGCCCATAACACAACCGCCCATAACCTTTTTGCATTTCGCCCAAAGAACATCATCTACACCACAGTAACCAAAGCATCTTAGCACCACTGGTAAATGCATCATAACCTGCATCTCGAGTCCGCACAAACCCACGTTAATTATCACCCAAGTCATGATCCGCGTAGGAAAAATGCACGCACGTATGAGCAGGTAGATGATGGCGACTACTTTAGTGGACAGAATCGATACCGTCTCATCTACAGATCGCTCCTGCTGCCGCACGCGATCCTGTCACCTGATCTGGCTGCGTGCTGATGTCCCTTTTATTTCAGCTGCTACATTTTGTTCGGCGGTGGTGGCGTTGTTGTTTGTTGTTGTTTGTTTGTTTGTTGTTGTTGGTGGTGTTTGTTGTGGTTGTTTGTTTGTCGTTGGTGGTGGTTGTTGTTGTTTGTTGCTGTTGTTTGTTTGTTGTTGCTGTTGTTTGTTGTTGTTGGTTGTTGCTGTTGTTTGTTCGTTGTTGCTGTTGTTTGTTGTTCTTTCTTTGTTGTTGCTGTTGTTTGTTGTGGTTGTTTGTTTGTTGTTGTTGTTGTTTGTTGTTGTTGTTTGTTTGTTGTGGCTGGTTGTTTGTTGTTGTTTGTTTGTTGTGGCTGGTTGTTTGTTGTTCTTGCTGTTGTGGTGGTGGTGGTGCTAGTGGTGGCACCAGCGGTGGACAGTAAAAAAAGAAACCAATCAGAATGGCCAGAATCTACTGTGAAAATCACAGTCACAGTTGCTGAGATTTTGAGTAACTACAGCTGTTATGATATCACAGTCGTGGAAAACCCTGAAATTACACCTGTGCCACATAATTATGTGCACAGCGACTGTGGCGCTCCAGCCAGTAATCAGCCTCACCGTAACTTGCCCATCACTGACTGTCAACGATACATTAAATGTGGCCGACCTGCCTGTCTGTCATGGCGACCCGACTGAGGCAGTTCCACTGCACCAAGGAAGAAAGTGTTTCCCTTGACTGTACAACTGGATCTGTTTGCGTAACTACAGGTCCACATCACAGTCAATTGTTTGTTTATTTATTTATTCTTCAAGACCCTCTGGGGGCATGTGAAGAAGAAGAAAAAGAAGAAGAAAAAATAACCCAAAACAAATCAAAACAAAACTATAAAAAAAGCAAAAACCGAAGAGGCCACAGCAAAAGAAATAAAACACAATCAAGGATACATAAGATCAGAGGCTTCCTCAGTCTGACTGGACTGAACTGTGTTCAGCTGGACTGTTCGCCTGTTCCCTTAGGATAGCTGTCTTTGTTCCGTCCATAACCTGCCCGTCATGGCTGTCTCCAACCACTCTTGTAGCGGGGACTTAAATAAACCCTTGCTTACCTACCATGTCTGTCTGGATTGAACAGGGTTCAGCTGGACTGTTCATTTAGGGTAGCTGTCCGGCCCTTCCATTCACTACTTGTCCCTTAGAGATGTCTTCCAATCAGTCTTGTGGCGGGGAAGGTAAAGTTCTGCAATCTCAGCAAAAATCCACAAACAACACAAAATGCACAGTCAACTCTGTCACAGAGTTTTCAGCGTCCCTGAAACCCGTATAAAAGCCAATGGCAGCCTGATTTCACAGCTCAGTTTGCGTTTTCAAGTTGAGCGAGAAGGGTGGGTGGGTGGGTGTTGTGGGGTTTAACGTCCTTTTCCACCACATAGGGTGATATCAAAGACGGGGCAACGATGAAAAAGCCAGCACAAATATTTGTCCCCAGCCGGGATCGAACTCACGACCCGGGCATTAGAAGTCCAACGCTCTACCATTCGACCACCCCGGCTCCCTTTGAGCGAGAAAGATCACAATGGTTATACTAGCACAATGAAGTCACCGCAAACTCACGCTCTGGTTTTATAAGGGTCTCCGAAGCGCTGAAAACTCTGCAACAAGACGGAGCTGCCTGCATTAAGCACAGTCGCAGGACACAATCTTTGCGGCTTTCTGTTGAGATCACAGACCATGAAACTCAAAGCAACGAACCGAAACGGGGTCGGTCATGCGGGGAAAAAAACCGGAGTAGGTTCTTCCAGGCCTTCCCTCATTCCAACCAATGCCCTTCTCTCTCGTTTGAATGACAACACAAGGCCTGGAGCAGTCATGCGGAGAATTTCAACGACATGGACGCAGTCAACCGGAAAGTACAAACCGTAAGCGATTTGAAACGTAAGCGAAGCGAAACAAGATACGTGACTCTGCATAAGACAGCAGTAGAAACACACTACTATTATCAGTTTATGGAGCAGCACAAATGGAATAGCGCACAAATAAATTAAAGTTGTGAATACCTTTTTGTTGTTGTTGGATTGCGCAATGTTCGCTCTGCACTCTTAATTGCTGTCTACAGCCGGTTGAGAAATTGCGGTTAACCGTACCAATTTCAGGCTGGCGAGAACTGAGATGGCTCTCTCTCTCTCTCTCTCTCTCTGTAGTAGTATTAGCAACGGCACGTTTGCAAACAGGCGAATTTCTGTCAAAACTTTTACCGTTGATAAATAAAGTTCATCATGGTCCATCATCATCATCATCATCATCATCTCTCTCTCTCTCTCTCTCTGTTCACGGTTCTGTTTCTGCTGTGTGTGTGTGTGTGTGTGTGTGTGTGTGTGTGTGTGTGTGTGTGTGTGTGTGTGTGTGTTAATTACCTTATTATTTCTACGTATTGAATTTAGAGTTAGTAACGGCAGGTATGAAAATTGATTTTCGCGTTAACTTCCTCTAAAAAAAACCTCATTAATTCATTCATTGATTCATTCTGTCTCTGTCTGTGTGTCTGTCACACACACACACACACACACACAACACACACACACACACACACACACACACACACACGCACACACACACCGGCACACACACACACACACACACACACACACACACACACACACACAGAGAAGCTGTCAACCAAACGGACTAAGATTTTCCATTTGCAAACAACAGCCAAATGGCTTCTTCCTCCGCACACAAACGCTGAAAGATTTGCCTTTCAACAAACTACTACAAAACTTGGCCAAAGTAAACATCTTACCTATCCCCGATACTTCTGTAGACGTTGAACTGCCCTCCCTGAGGAAGCATTTGCGAACTACGGGCCAGAGACGTAAGAATGAAGCTGCTTCGCTTTTCAGAGAGAGAGAGAGAGAGAGAGAGAGAGAGAGAGAGAAAGAAAATTCGTTTGTTGTGAAAGATGCAAATTGAAGGTTGTTCTCGGTGACAAAAACCTGCAGCCTTCATTTGCACGGACTACACACATGTGCCTTTTTTCTTTTTTACTTTCACGCAACAAACACTGTCGCCTCGAAACAAACAATTCCGCCCGCGAAAGTCGATACGCATTATTTGATGCTCTCTGCCCTGGTAATGCGCCTGCGCACGCACCTTGTATGCTGAGCCAGCTAAAAGGGTTGGAGGGTTAGTTTCGGATTGCTTCCGGGGCGGTTTCTGTTTCCAACGGTGCATAGTCACGGCAGGCAGATGAGAAGCGAGGGGCCAGCCCTTGCAGCTGTGGTTATAGCTCTCCGGACCATGGACCGGGAGACCCCGGTTCGAATTCCAGCCTAAGCAAGCGGGATCAGTTTTCCTACACCTTGAAGCACACACACACACACACACACACACACACACACACACACACACACACACACACACACACAGAGCAGATGAATCAGGAGGAGGTAAGTGTGTGTATTCCAGCTGGTCTCGCAGGCACAGTGTTGTTTGTCGGAGATCTGAAACTAATGTAGCAACAGACATCGCAGCTAGACAAGATTGAACTGAATTGAACTGAATTAAATTGAACTGAATTCAGTAGAGTTAAAAACTGAACTAAACTGGATCAGCTTGGATTGGACTGGATTGGATTAAACTGAATTGAATTGAAAAAAAAATTTGAACTGGACTGGACTGGACTGGACTGGACTGAATTGAATTAAATTTTTGAGAAATGTTAGTGAAGGAAAGCGGAAGAACTGAACTGAACTGAAGTGGATTAAACTGGACTGGATTGAATTGAATTAAATTTTTGACTGAACCGAACTGGATTGGACTAGACTGAATTTGGCTGGATCGGATTGAACTGAACTGGATCGAATTCAAACTGAACTGAACCGAACTGAAATGGATTGAATTGCACTGGACTGGACTGAATTGGACTGAACTGAATTGAATTAAATGGAATTAAGAATTGAACCGAACTCAAGTGAACCGAAACGAACTTAACTGAACTGAACTGAATTCTTCCACAAGGACCTCCATAGCATCATCTGACCATCATCCTTATCTCCATCATCATGCATAATAAAACTTGCCCAAGCTTCTGAGCACTCCGTGGATTCCACCCATGACCTGGGAGGAACACTACTGAGGCTGGCAAAACATGTTGGGGCATCAAAAAAAAAAAAAAAAAAAAGAGAAAAAAAAAGAGAGGAAAATATTATTTTTGTATCAGACATTCGACGTGAGACGCCAAAATCCAGTTCTGCACTGCACTTGCAGCACTTAACTTTGATGACTGGAGATAAAGACCAACTACGTAAACATTCGTGCCTTTTGTGCACTATGGATACACTGCCAATTTCAGAAGGAAACCACCGTGTCAACCTCCAGAACATCACCGTTGGACGTCAATACCGCCCAGGACACGCCTTTAATTGGGCCCAAATTGACATAGGCTTGTTTTCCGATTGCCAGGAATTGACCTGATTATAGAGGAAAGGGGAAGTCGGTATAACCACCGACAAAGCCACACAATTGAGCGTACTGAAGTCAGTTGGAATGACGAGCGCTGTCTGGTCTTTGCTGCTGATTGTGCATTGATCAGGTGGTAAGAACGTTATGAAATGTTTGCGGTTGTAGTCTTTGACCTTTCGGGTTTTATTTACAGTATTATTCGATTCTCCCTCTCTTGAGCTGAGAGGTATGTGTGTGTGTGTGTGTGTGTGTGTGTGTGTGTGTGTGTGTGTGTGTGTGTGTGTGTGTGTGTGTGTGTGTGTGTGTGTGTGTGTGTGTGTGTGTAGCAACGGCAAGAATGAACACTGGACTGCTGGAAAAATGTCTTTTACCGTTGAGAAATAAAGTTTCATTTCAGTTTCATTTCATTTCATTTCATTTCTCTATCACACACACACACACACCACACACACACACACACACACACACACACACACACACCACACGCACGCACGCACGCATGCACGCACGCACGCACGCACGCACGCACGCACACAACACACACACACACATTTTAAAAGAAATCGCCGTCTTCCTGCCTCGCTCATCTTTGCAGTATAGATTTTTCATTCATTTTCTTTTTGTCTCATGTTTTGTTGACGATGTAAATGTCATTTCCACGGCTGAAATATCTGCTCGATTTGTGTGATTTTTTTTTCGTAGGCTGTCAGTTCATAAAATTATAATCATCTGAATGCGATTTATATATGACATCCAATTCATTCTTGCAGCCTACAGTAGATGAATATTTAACCCCAAACAGTTTTCTACTAAACCCTTAACCAAAACCAGTTTTAGTAGACGTCTGGACAATTTGAGTCGTAACAATGGGCAGTTTTTTAATCAGATTTTTTGGGGGGGGGGGGGGTATGGAGGGGGGAGGGTGTAATAAGAGAAATTTACTCCCCAAGAGATTTACTTCGGAGTTAAAATATCCTAAAGGAATTCTTATTCCGGAGTGAAATCATCGTATGACAGAAGTACTCTCAAGCCAAGAGAATACCTCTGTCGTAAGAGGTTTTTACTCCGAAGTAGAGTTTGCCAAGGGAGTGTGTGTGTGTGTGTGTGGGGGGGGGGGGGGGGGGGGGCATGGAAGTAAGTTTGTCCTTTAACACCGTGGCTCAGACAATTCAATTCTGGTTTTTGTTGTTGTTTGTTTTTGTGTTTTTGTTTCTGAAGAGCTTTCTTTAACGTGCAAGCTCAGACAATTTTCATGCCAGATCGACGAAACATCGTGACTTTGCTAATAAAGGTATTGGGGAGGTGGATACCAAAACATATTTGATTTTGTTGCTAAACAAACAACTAAATAAGAAAAAACATTGCATAATCATACTTTTCCCCTGCTTAAAAAGCATGGGTATCTTTGCACCCACGACGTACGGCGCGCAAGTTTTTCGGCGACGTACGGCGAAGGTTAACGCACCATGGTTGTTACCGTCAACGAAACCACATCTAGATATGCTTTCCGTCAAATAAGTTTTGAGACGCTTTGATACGGTTCTGCATGGGACTCAGTCCTCTGAAGCGTAATGGGTGGTTTAGAGAAGTGACTTCAACTTGTCTTCCATATCTCCGACCGGGGCGGTCGGTGGTCTGGGGCGGTCGGTGGTCTAGTGGTTAAGAGACTTGTCACCAATGCGAGAGGTCAGGGGTTCGAGTCCCACTCGGGGCGAAGAATTTTTCCTTCTCGTATGTGGCACCGTTCATTCGGGCCGATTGTCGGGGGTTGACCCGTGCCGTCCTTTGTGAAAGTTTATGTCGCTTTTATTTCCTTAACTTGTAACCACTTTGCAGTCATTACCGTTTCCATTTCTAACTAACTATCCGTCAAAACATCAGCAAGATATTTATCTCTGAGTAAGTAGGACATGAATACAAAATATAAACTTCGGTTTCTTCAGACTCATTGCAATATAATAATAATAATAATGAATATTTTATAGGCGCTTTACCCAATTTCATGAATCGGCTCAAAGCGCCGCAAACTGAACCCAACACGCACGCTCACGTGAATCACACGCATTCTCTCACACACTGGACATAAACACATTACAATCACGTGGTGCGAAGGGTCAGCTCAGCTATTTAAATTTCGGAATTTAAAATTGCATTTATTTTTCAAATTTGGTGAGCTGAACATTGCCAAAGCAGAGGGGGAGGAAGCCGGAGTACCCGGAGAGAACTTATCTTGCTGATGTTTTGACGGATAGTTAGTTAGAAAAGGAAACGGTAATGACTGCGAAGTGGTTACAAGTTAAGCAAATAAAAGCGACATAAACTTTCACAAAGGACGGCACGGGTCAACGTTTCGGCTTTCGCCTTGCTCAGGACACGAACAAATGGGACATAACTTCAACAAACAAAAGGTAACTCTGCTGACATACTGACATACACGGCGAGGGGTAAAAAATTATCCCATTTGTTTGTGTCCTGAAAAAGGCGAAAACCGAAACGTTGACCCGTGCCGCCCTTTGTGAAAGTTAAGTGGTTTCTGTCCCTTTTATGTCGCTTTTATTTGGGTAGTTAGTTAGTTATTTAGGGCTTTACGCCGCGCAAGCTACAAAGAACTATTTCGCGGCTAAGCGAGGTCCTTTTCTGCCAGGTCATTAACCTTTGCCGTACGTCGCCTAAAAACTTGCGCGCCGTACGTCGTGGGTACAAACGCACCCATATTTTAAAGAAGAAAAACTTGCGCGCCGTACGTCGTGGGTGCATGCAAACACACCCATGCTTTTAAAGAAGGAAAAGGCGTACGATAATCAATGTTTTTGTTTCCTTTTTTTTTAAAAGCATGGGTAGTTTTGTACCCACGACGTACAGTGAGGTTTAAAAATATAAAAGGGCATACAGTAAAACAGGATGTAAATATATATTAAAATCTACTGGGTTTAACTCATTCTACCCGAGCTACGGCTATAGTCGGAACTTTGTTTACAGTTTACCTCCCTTTCTAACATGTCTGCCGTCAGGTTTCCTTGGTTTCTCGCGGAAAGTGATATCAAAAGTAAAGTACATCTAAGCAACACTACCTCTAAATATAAAATCATTTGATCCACATAGTGCAACGTCACCACCGGATCCAGGCAGCTGGTGCCAAAAGTATGATGGTAGTGTCGGTGTGGAAAGGGTTAAATGAGAAGTTTCTTACAAGACTTAAAAATCGAACGGACGGAGGTCAATGAAAGGCTATGAATTTGAATTAAATTTTATAAAACAGGTTCGCCTCCGATGCAGCGACACCCAATACCTACCCTATATTTTTGTTTTTACAATTTTTGCTGGGGGAGGAAAGCCGGATAACCCGAAGGGAAACCCCCGATGAGCAGCCCGGCAGCCAGGAAAAACATATCACAAGCTCGACCTGGGCTCGAACCCAACTTCATCGCCATGACACTGGTGACGGCCGTTCAGTAGCGCAGCGACTAAATCCGACGCGCTACCTACTAGACCACCGCTCACCCCCATGTTTTCATGGTGGAAAAGGAAGTTAAACTCCCAAACACCCACCCACCCTCATTTGAGACAATCTTTGGTAGGTGCCTGTGGTATATAACATACTGTCTGTGTCCATGTGTTTTTCCTCATGCGTATAGTGGTACATGCGTCTTAATTCTCGCGTGTTTCCCTTGTCAACGGGTTGAAGGCCCAACACAATAAAATCCACCCATTCATTCAATTTACGTCAGCATTCTGTCGTTCGATAGTCTGTTTACGGCTACTGGTCTGCCGCTGAAAAGTTTAGGAGGCAAATGCTCGTAAAACTGCCATTGAAAAAATCCACAGAGAATTGCATTTTCCCTTGATGGCTATCCCGAGTGAACATTTCAGCGTGTATTTTTGTGTGCTTGTGTTTGATACAGGGACAGAGTACAGACTGCGCTGTTCATTGTTTGATACTCCCAGTTTCCACGGTGATGGATTCATCATCGTCATCATCATCATCATTATCGACGACGTCGTCATCATCATAATTCTCTCTCTCTCTCTCTCTCTCTCTCTCGCTCGCTCGCTCTCTCTAAATTCTTAATTCGTACTGTGTGGTTACAGGGAATATTAGCACTACGAATTTCAAGCAATGGTTTAAACGGTACCCAAGTCTGGACTTCAAACTGTAAAACCGCTGTGATATTTCTCCAGTTATTTGTTATTGTCAAGATTTCAGTAACTGACTTTCCGATTGCCGACCAAACATAACACACACACACACACACACACACACACACACACACACACACACACACACACACACACACACACACACAGCTGCAGATGCACAAGACACTTGAGACGACAGTCCCCCCCCCCCCTGCCCCCCGCCCCCCTCCTCCCCCCCCCAAAAAAAAAAAAAAAAAAAAAGAGGAAAAAGAAGAAGAAGAAAACCACACCAATAAACAAGAAACCAAAAAAAAAAAACAACCACCACACACACACACACACACACACACACACACACACCACACACACACACACACACACACACACACAACGCTACATTATCACATCATACTTACATTATACAATAGTCGAGCAGCAGAGAGGCTGGGACCCGCATGTTTTCAAAGCAACTTGTTTATACATACAGCTAGGTCAGCACAGGATCCAACCAGTCAGATGCTGTCGGCAGCAAGCCTTCCACAAGCCAGTCCCAAAACATTCTGCTGTGACCAGACGACCAGCAGGAAGCACAACTGATTCGAGCCCCAAAACAGCCGCTAAACGTCTTTAGACACGAGCAACAACAGCTTCACTGAAAATTCCACTTCCACAGTTGGTGGTCTGTCAGTAACATCACTACGTGTTGTGGGACATTTCAACCAGATGGAGTTTTGTCCGTCTATGCTTGCCGAGAGCGTGACCGGTAATGGCTACAGCAGAGAGATGGCATATTTCATGGAAACTGCAAGAATTACCATGGCAAAGAAACTCCGACATCACGTATACCTGGCCGAGCTATCGACCACGGGAGACCACGCGTGCGCACAACTCTCGCTCAGCTGGCGACACGCACGCACACACGCGCACGTATATGTGCGGTTCACAGGCACAGGACTTGCCTAGTCTCCTCCACAGCCTTTGTGATAAGATGTAGCGTGACAAAATAGCTCAGGCTCAGGCTCCGCATGTAGAAGTCGAGGTTAGGGATTTTAGCCCCTGGGTGGAGTCTAACCCACAGACGTAAAGAGATCTATCTCTATACGTCGATGGTCTAACCTCGAACTAAACTAGGTCTAGGGTTAAATTTTCGGGTCCATTCCACCATGGTGCCTATGCCGTTATAGAAGGATTTTTGTCTTTCTATCTTCTCTTCCTTTTCTATTTAATTTTGTTTTGGGGTTTCTTTTGTCCTAGTCTGGGTTAGGCCCGTAGCCGTGGGTTAAATTAACCTCGAGTTCTACAGCGCTTATTTCGTTTTTTGGAAGGAACTATTCCCACCTACCTTTCAAATTCCCTCACAGTGCACCAAACAGCACGCACTCTTCGTTCTTCCTCTGAAAACTTGTGAAAGTTTCTCACTGAAATCTCAATACATTACGTCATTAGGCGAGCGCGCGTGTAGCTTCGCTGTCCCGTCACTCTGGAACTCACTACCTGCCGGTCTGAGAGACTTGACGATCAAAGGTCGTTTCAAGTCTGACTTGAAAACGCATCTGTTCCGGCTGGATTTCGGCTAGGTCCGTCTTCTTCCTCTTGATTCAGCTGCTCTCTCTCTCTCTCTCTCTCCCCCCCCCCCCCCTCTGTGTGTGTGTGTGTGTGTGTGCGTGTGTGTGTGTGTGTGTGTGTGTGTGTGTGTGTGTGTGTGTGTGTGTGTGTGTGTTGGAATGACAGACATACATTGCGCAAGATACTGAAACCTAGTGTCGATTTGCCGAGATATGCAGGTCAAGAAGGCACTCGCTGCGAGCTGTTCTCGTTGACCCAGATGGTATATGAAATGTACGTAACGCGTGCTTTGCACAAGCATTTCCCTAGTGTCGATTTGCCGGGATATGTAAGGCAAGCAGACAGGCACTCACTGTGATCTGTTCTCTTTGACGCAGACAATCCCTGCAATTCGACACAGCTCCGCCACAAGAAAAGGTGTTACCTGGCTGGTTCGCCAGTCACTTTTCAACCTGATACCTACCAGGCAACGCGCACAGGGACAAGGGCAGACGATGCGTTACAGGCGCCTATGGTGCGGACTGCGCTGTTTCCGGTCCTGTAACACACTGTTAAGCAAGACTGCTCAGTCGTTATAGATCATTAGTCATCGAAGATGCGATTGATCGGATTCAATTATGACTTGACACTCTCAGCTGCTCATTGCCCCAGTAATGCTGGCAGGGTTTGTTCAGGCATTTCGGGGCGGTCGGTGGTCTAGTGGTTAAGACTTAGTCACCAGTGCGAGAGGTCAGGTTCGAGTCCCACTCGGGGCGAAGAATTTTTTTTCTTTCTCGTATGTGGCACCGTTCATTCGGGCCGACCGTCGGGGGTTCTCTCCGGGTACTCCGGCTTCCTCCCCCTCTGCTTTGGAAACGTTCAGCCCAAAATAAAAAAAATAAATGCAATTCTAAACTTGCGAAACTTAAATTGCTGAGCTGGCCCTTCGCACCACGTGATTGTAATGTGTTCGTGTCCAGTGTGTGAGAGAATGCTTGTGATTCACGTGAGCGTGCGTGTTTGGGTTTAGCTAGCTGCGCTTTGAGCTAAATATTTGGGATAAAGAGCCTATATTGATGCGCTTATTATTTCGTCACGTTGATGGCACCCTTCCACCATACCTTTCAGCTTCACCTTGTCACCTATCAACCGTCGCGAACCCTCTGGTCGTCGTTCGAGAGGCTTGTCAAGCGTGCTCTTTCAGTTTTGCCGCTCCAACCTTTTGGAATTCCCTGCCTGCCAATTTGAGAAACGCGCCCACACTGTCTGTTTTCAAGAGCAATCTTAAAACGTTCCTTTTTTGCAAAGCGATCCAGTAATTTCCTCAGCCGCGAGTCGGTCTTTGTTGCTTGAGCGGCGTGTCTCCACTAATAACTCCAGTAATTTCCTGTTTAACTGGTCAGTTTGACCAGTGTATATCTGTCCATCTTTGTAAAATGTGTGCGAGTGTCATTGTTGAGTTTTATTTAAAGAAATGCGCCCCACAAATACCATTTATTATTATTATTATTATTTGTGGTGTGTGGTATACCAGTAACAAGAATAGGAAGAACGAACTTTATTTTTCAGCGGAAAAGATTTAATGGTAAGTTTTCAATTTTTCAATTATCATCATCATCATTATTCTTATTATCATTATTATTTACAGGCCGACAATAACAACAGACCACCGCCACCACCACCAACAAAAACAACAACAGGCAAAACAACAACAGGCGAACTAAAAAAAAATCATCATCGTCGTCGTCGTTGTCGCCATCATCATCATCATCATCATCATCATCAACAACAACAACAACAACGTAGCGGCAAGAACAACAACGACAGCATGACAACCATACAACAACAACAACAACAAAACAAGGACGATGGTGACAACACTGGATGAGAAGAAAGAACAAATTAAAGAAATCTACTACTTTCAGCAGTTGGTAAAATTTGATATCGATTCAGTTTAAGGTTAGTCGGACCATACTGTCCATGTTCTACAGAGCCAGCATAGAAAGCATTCTGACATTCGGCTTCTGTGCTTGGTACCCATCATGCAATGTGGATGATCTTCACAAAGTTGAGAAGGTAGTCACACAGGCAGAGCAAATAACTGGTTTAGAACTAGCCAGCGTGGAATATCTCTTTGCTACCCGCTCATATAAAAAGGTAATGAGAATTGTGGGAGACATCACCCACCCACTGAATGGGTTTTTTGAGATGCTACCTTCGGGGAGAAGGTGGAGATGTATCAAAACGAAAACAGTACGTTTTAGGAAATCATTCATTCCATCCTCTGTCATTGCCCTAAATGATTGCCTTAGTCAGGATTAAAGTGTAATGAAAAATGATACACTGGTGTGGAAGCACTCCAGTTAAACTCTTTACTTACCGGGTAATAGTATCAATGACTGAGTGTGTGAATGTGTATATGTATTTATATGGTATGTCTGTGTATATCAATTGTGTTTTATTATCAAGAGGAGCAAAGCAAATTCTTCTTAATTGTAACTAAGAAGCAATAAATCTCTCTTATCTTAAATACATGTACTTATATATAGTACTGAGCTCCCAAACTGTGATGACATCGCAACCGCTATCGATCGCCATTTCCAGAGACGACTTCCCCGTATTGGGACCCGGATGGAGGCTACATCCGGGTACAAGCTGGACTAATAACACAATATCACTAAGTACCTGCGGAAAATGACAATGTGAACAGAAATGTATCGTAGGATCAGATCAAACAGATCAAACACAAACCCGTTCATCAGCCACCTGCTCATTAAACTGCAATCTCGGGGGGAGTGGGGGGTGGGGGGGGGGGGGGGGCGTGTGGAAGGGGGGAGGGGAGGATCGCACCAACACAGATTTATGTTAATGCGGGGTCACGTGACTTTACTGTTACATTGCTCGGTCGCATTGTTATTTTTTTTTTCCACAGCATCACCGGCTTTCGTGGATATATGTTGTTAAAATGCCCGTCGACGTGGCATTTCTTTTTCTTCCAGTTTGTTCGTTTGGTTGGTTGGTTGGTTGGTTTTTGTTGTTGTTGTAGTTGTTGTTACAGTTGTTGTTACTGTTGTTGTTGTTGTTACTGTTTATAGCCGCGAAATAGTCTTTGTTGCTTGCGCGGCCCTAACTAACTAACTAACTAACGAACTAACGAACGAACGAACGAACGAACGAACGAACGAACGAACGAACTAACTAACTAACTAACTAACTAACTAACTAACTAACTAACTAACTAACTAACTGTTAATGGGTTGTTTTTTTTTGTTTTTTTTTTTTAATGGTTTGCTTGCTTTTATTTTACATCATCAGGGGACCAGGAATAGCCGAATGGTAGAGCCCTGGGCTTCCAATGCTTGCGTCGGGAGTTCGAATCTCGACTACAAACCAAATATTACTGCTGACTTGTTTTTTTCTCGTCGCCCCGTCTTTGACATCACCCATAATTATGTCATGAGAAAAAAAAACCCAAACAGCCACTCATCCACCCTTCCTACAGCATCAGGCTTTCAGTTTCGCGTGTCCACAAATTGGTCTTTCTTAAACTTTTCTGTTACACAGACTGCCGCTCGGTGTTTTTCCTCAACCCTTGTCAGCCTCTAGTCCGGGCAAGTGAGAGGGGAAGCCCGGCCTAGTCAGCCTCAAGCTCTAATCATGTATAACGTTTCTCATTGTTTCCGCCAGACTGTCCATAGGTGGATGTCCGCAGAGACGTGCGGTGTATTCATCGGAGCTCAGAACTACCGTGCTGAGCACAAAAAGACCGCGGTTCGACATTAGCAGCTGCGTGTCGCAGGTGCAGCGTGCATGATGGCTCATGTCTGGCACCAGTCACGCAGAGCTTATCTGTCACATTTAATTTTACCATCTCTCTCTCTCTCTCTCTCTCTCTCTCTCTCTCTCTCTCCTTAGAGGCCGGCAGGCCATCTCAGGGTATTAACCCTTTCCTCCTAGGGTATTAACTCTTTCATCGTGTGTGTGTGTGTGTGTGTGTGTGTGTGTGTGTGTGTGTGTGTGTGTGTGTGTGTGTGTGTGTGTGTTTTCATTACTCTGAACAGTCCTGTGTCTAATCTGTCGTTTATTGGACTTCTAATGCTCGGGTCGTGAGTTCGATCCCGGCTGGGGCCAAATATTTGTGCTGGCTTTTTCATCGTTGCCCCGTCTTTGATATCACCCTATGTGGTGGAAAAGGACGTTAAACCCCCAAACACCCCCACCCCCTCCCCCTAATCTGTTGTTTATATCTTTTGCTTCCTCCACAACCATCTGGTCACGTATTCACCGGAGCTTGTAGGGGCTGCCGACCTATCCATAAAGTTTCTCTCTCTCTCTCTCTCTCTCTCTCTCTCTCTCCAAAGATCGCACATGTGTGTGAATGCGTTTACACCTCATGGATGATTTTCTCTAAGATTTTGTTCCTTGTTGTTTAGTGCGTAATTTTCTGTCTTGATTAAAAAAAAAATTCTGTCTTGAATTTAAAAAAAAAAAATATATATAGTTTAGTAGTCTCTGTAGCATGAGCAACGGAAAGTTTGCAAATTGACAAATGTCTATGAAAACTTTACCGTTGTTAAATAAAGTTTCATCATCATCATCATCATCATCATCGTCGTCGTCGTCGTCGTCGTCATCATCATCATCATCATCATCATCTCCTCTATCTCCTCTAAATATCAGCAAACCACATCCAAGATTAGACATCTAGACGACAAGTTGAGCCTTTTCAGGTCCCTCCCTTTGGAATACGCTCCCATCAGCCATTAAATCAGGTGCTTCGCTGCCCACTCAGATCTGTTGAGTAGAAATCAACAGACTCGCGTGGTGTATTTCCTATAGTCGGGGGGAATCTCATTGTGAAAACTCTATACATCTCAAAACTGACTTTCGCGGTTTTCCGTGTGGGCGATGCAGCGCTTACTTTGGACACATCTTTGCCATGAAGACTACGTAAAGAGAAGTACTGTGTCACAACTAAACAGCTATTCTTCGCAGGGGCGGATGCAGGCATGGATATACAGGGCCATGACAGGTAGGTTCTTAATAATAATAATAGTAATAATAGAACAACACCACCACCACCGCCACCACCACCACCACTACTACTGCTACTACTACTACTACTACTACTACTACTACTACTACTACTAATTATTATTATTATAAGCCATACGCATTACCCAGTTACTTGGCTCAAAGTGCCAGAAACTGAACCCAGCATGCTCACGCACGCTCACGTAAATCAGGCGCATTCGGTCATACACTCAACTTGACACCACTACGTTACAATTACGTGGTGCGAAGGATCAGATATTCAAGATTCAGAAGTTAGAATTGCATTTTAGCGTTATTTAGTAAGTTAGTTCGTTCGTAGGGCAAAGTGCATACCAGGACCCCTATGTAAAAGTCGAGGTTAGGGCTTTTAGCCCCTGGTTAGAGTCGATCCTCGAACTAAACTAAATTAGATCTAGGGTTAACTTTTCTGTTGCCTTTTGTTTTAAACCAGGAAGCGGGTCCATTCCAGCAAGGTGCCTATGCCGCTATAGGAGGATTTTTGTCTTTCTTTCTTCGCTTCCTTTTTTTTAATTTAATTTTGTTTTGGGGTTTCTTTTGTCCCAGTCTGGGTTTGGCCCGTAGCCGTGGGTTAAATTAACCTCGACGTTTACATACGGACCCAGAGGATTGCAAGTGGAGGCAAGCTGCCAGTGAAGCTGGGACTTTTTGTTTAGCAGAAGAGAGGCAAAGGTGACCGTGGCGTGAGTGGATTTAGGCGAAGTTGATTTCTGGCCTAAACAGAAAGTAGACTAGCATTGCTTCAGTGAGGCCTGAGCGGAAAGGAGACATTTTTTAAACTCCTGTCATGAATGGTCCGTGCATAGTAATTTTTGTTTCTAGATGAAGCATTTTAATGGGTGAGTATGATGTCTGAGGCTAGTAGGGAATATATAGGTATTTTGAGGCCTCGTCCGGTATTTGCATTCTTTGACCACAAGGCCCGAGCGACTTCTTCAGCAACGTGTGCATCCGCCTGTGGTCCGACTTTATCTAGCAGCTCAAGACCAGTCTTCCTGTGATTACATCGAAGTAAATGTCCCCAAGAACATCACCGGAAAGATCAGCAAACGTCTATTGTCACGTGGTAGCTGCTATTCCAGCAAAACACCTAGCAGCTATGGGGGGATATGTTTGAGACTTGCCCCAAAATGGCTATACACTTCGCTCAGGTCGACAATCAACCCTGTTGACGAACAAAACAGATCCGCACAGCGACAACCCTGCGGCCATGTTTCCAGCGTTGAATCGTAGCGGTGGTCTTGGCAGAGGAGGTTCATTCACTTACGTCAATGGCACTTCTGTTACAGCGGTGTTTTTGTGACGGAGTCGGCGGGGGCGATGGAGTTCATGTCCACAACGCAAACAGAGGGAACACTCCGCGACTATTGTGACGTGGCTGAAAGACTGACACGGACTCGGGGATCATGCACTTGAGGCTATCCGTTGGTCACTGGTTGGTATTGTCTCAGTCTGCGGGTTTTGCGGTCGGCAACCAGAGGCAATGTCGATTCTGCTTTGCAAGAAATGTTTAGGTTAAAAAAAAAAAAAAAAGCCGGCAAGCTATGTAACAGCAAGTGAAGACGACACGATGCTTCTCTCTCTTCTTTCTCTCTCTCTTTTCAGCACACACACACACACACACACACACACACACACACACACACACACACACACACACACACACACACACACACACACACACACACACACAATTATTGAAATTTTTTCTTCTGAAACCATGAAGGTGTTTTTTTAGGGGTTGACGTCAAAGGCTATTGTTTTGAATTAACTTTGCCGAATTGACAAGTCACGACACAGAAAAGGGAGTGTGTGTGTGTGTGTGTGTGTGTGTGTGTGTGTGTGTGTGTGTGTGTGTGTGTGTGTGTGGGGGGGGGGGGTGTTTTGGAGGTTTAACGTCCTTTTCCACCACACACGGGTGATACAAAGACGGGGCAACGATGAAAAAGCCAGCATAAATATTTGGCCCCAGCCGGGATACAAACTCACGACCAGAGCATTAGAAGCCCAACGCTCTACCATTCGGCCACCCCTGCTCCCCGGAAAAAGAGGGAAGAGCTCTTATAGTAATTGAAATAGGTTATTTGTAAATGTCAAATAAAATGACGTATCCCGTGCTTAATGGAACGTAATTACGTGCAAGAACGCGTGTGCTTGAGTCTTTGCAACCGTGTTAGTTATGTAGGTGAGTCTGCTTTTGTGACTGACCGAAATCTGATTTTGTAGTGGAAAATAAAAGAAATCATTGCATTGTTTTCTAAAGCACGGTACAAACCATATGCAGACAACTACACTAAATAATCTATGACAGGAAGCGTGGAATGCGGCCCTGTCCCGCAGTCCCAAACCACATGGACCTCCATAGCATCATCTTACTGTCATCCTCATCTCCATCATCATGCATAATAAAAATTGTCCCAGCTTCCGAGTCAGTCCTCCGTGGGTTCCACCCATGACCTGGGAGGAACACCACTGGAGCTGGCAAAGAGTTGAGGCAGAAAAAACAAAAAAAAACCTAAAAAAAAAACTACACAAAATAATCTTCCTTTAAACCGACTTCTCCGTTTGTTTCTTTGTTTGTGCGTTTGTGTGTTCGTTCGTTTAGATTGATAATGATAACAACAATAAAATTCATTGAAGTGTAACGCCTGTCCCTCATTAGAAGTTCCGGGCGTCATTACAATAGGAGGTAACAACAAAATTGACATTCAAGTAAACAGTTCGAGGCACACACACACACACACACACACACACACACACACACACACACACACACACACACACACACACACACACACACACACACACACATGTCAAATTCTGCAGCTAAAGTAATTAACAGTCAAGTCAAGTCAAGTCAAGTCAAGTTTATTGAATGGCCAATGGCCTACATCAATGGGCTGAGCTTTACCTGCAAAATAAAGTTCAAAACGATCATAAAATAATACGGACTTAATCACAAGTACATTGGCAAGGTTAACTAACTAAATGGAATTTCCCTCATACGGAGGGCATGAAGTACAAACAGAGCCAGATTTCTCAACGTCGTAGAATTCCTGCTAGACATTAATAGTGTTACTTTAAATGTTGTAGGGTTGTTCCAATACTTACTTGGAATGTAACGTGACCGTATTTCCTTATAAAAAGGACAAACCAAACGTTTTTAATTAACAGTCATGCTCCGACTTTCCGAGATTTTTCCTCTCGCCAGATGGTTTTCGGGGGTCCTCCCGAGTACAGCCAGGGCTGATGGTGTGATGTGGGTAATAAGTGTTTTCTGGTTTCTCTGTTTGGCGATACACATGTACGTGGTGGAAAAGGACGTTAAACTTCGATTTTCCGAGATCTAAATATCTATTTGTCTATCTACTGTATATATCGATCAATCTAGTTACGCAGTTAGTCCAAGAAGCGATTGCTACCATTACAAGGCATTATCGAGGGGGAATTCTTGTTTGGAGCAGAACTTTGCGCTTGTGACCTCCCATGTCTGCCCGGAATAGCCTAGCTTAGAGATTAGGAGGGTTCTGAATGAAACACACTGACCTTTGATGGCCGTGCAAAGGAGGAAAATTCCACCGTCCGCCACAAAAGGGTGATATCACAGACGGAGTAAACGAGGAAAAAGCCAGTACAAATATGTTGGCTCCCAGCCAGGGGTAGGTGGGTGGGTGTTTGGGAGTTTAACTTCCTTTTTCACCACTTATGGTTGACATTAAGACAGGGGCAACGAGAAAAAGGCCAGCCCAAATATTTGGCCCCAGCCGGGATTCGAACACACGACCCGAGCATTGGAAATCCTACGCTCTATCGTTCGGCTATCCCGGCTATTCCCCCCCCCCCCCCACCCCTCCTCCTCCTCTCCTCCCCCTCTCCCCAGCCAGGGATTCGAACTCACTGACTGGGATGAATGTGTACAATTAGCGGGAGCAGGGATTATATTGCCTGCACAGCGTGTATGAGTCGCACTTTGTTCGCGGCACAACACTGGATCACGCAGCCCCCACTGACTGTCTCTAAACACGTTAGGCACAACTCGCTAAGCAGCTGCCACTGATTATGAAAGAATAAATCATTCATTTCGCCCCTGACGCTCTGTCAACTGCCCCGCGGTCACAGACAACCGCCGAGCATACGCGATAATGCCGGTCACCATGGCAATACGACACGCAAACGAGGCTCGTCATATCGATGGCGGCTGCGATAATTGCACGGTACAATCAACAAGCTTCCCTCGTACTTGTACAGTGGATGGTTATGTAACATTACCCAGCATTACTTCAAGTCGACTGTGGACGATGGTGGGGAAAACAGGACTACTTCGCACCAGAGACACACATAGAGAGATAGGAGACAAAGGCAAATAATTATGTGAACGTACTACACTTCTGACTTACAAACTCCTTCTTAAATCACGCTTTGCTGTCGAAATGACCGATTTTACTCTTTCGTGTAAGCTACGTGAAAACGCCCTTGTGTGGTTTTGGTTTAGCAGAAGGCCTGAGTAAGTCAGAATATTTTGAAACTGTAATTTTCTCGGAAGTCAGTGATGAATCCCGAATTTCGAAATTTGACATTACAACTTTCAAGTCTATCTCCTACTCAGGGCCCGTATGTAAAACTCGAGGTTAATTTAACCCACGGCTACGGGCCTAACCCAGACTAGGACAAAAGAAACCCCAAAACAAAATTAAATAAAAAAGGAAGCGAAGAAAGAAAGACAAATATCCTTCTATAACGGCATAGGCACCTTGCTGGAATGGACCCGCTTCCTGATTTAAAACAAACAACAACAGAAAATTTAACCCTAAAGCTAGTTTAGTTCGAGGTTAGACTCTAGCCCGGGGCTAAACTCCCTAACCCCGACTTTTACATGCGGGCCCAGTATTTTGATTTGGGGGTGTGGGGGTGGGGGGGGGGGGGCGGGGGCTAAAATACTCGTTTCCCATTGTTGGATACCTTGTTTCAAAACGCTTAGGGGTCATTTGGAGGCAGACAGAGGGATAACCGTTGTGCTATTTGGAATTTAAACAGCGACCTGGTTCCTATGGTATCAAAGCTCTCCCGAGTCTAACCACAACCACATGCTTTGATCGGACAATGCGCGATGTGGGTTGAGCGGGTGCCCATAGAATGACGGGTGCCCTGAGTATGACTGGTGCCCAGAGTAACAATGCCGGGTACCAAGATTATGATGGCTGCCCTGAGCATGACGCTTACCCTGCATATGACGGGTGCCCTGGTATGATGGGTGCCCGGTATGATGGTGCACAGAGTATGACGGGTGCCCTGGTATGATGGGTGCATAGAGTATGACGGGTGCCCAGAGTAATCATGCTGGGTACCCAGAGTGCGGCGGGTGCCCTGCCGTAGTATGAGGGGTGCCAAGAGTGTGAGAGGTGCCCTAAGCATGGCGAGTACCCGGAGTGAAAATGTTGGGTATCCAGTGTGCGACGGGTACCCTGAGTATGACGGGTGCCCAGAGTATGACGGGTGCCCAGAATATGACGGGTGCCCATTGTATGCATATGAGACGGGTGCCCAGAATATGACGGGTGCCCAGAATATGCCGGGTGCCCATTGTAGGCATATGAGACGGGTGCCCAGAATATGACGGGTGCCCAGAGTATATCGGGTGCCCATTGTATGCATATGAGACGGGTGCCCAGAATATGACGGGTGCCCATTGTATGCATATGAGACGGGTGCCCAGAATATGACGGGTGCCCAGAATATGACTGCTGCCCATTGATAATGATCACACAAGAAAAACATTAACAGCGACAACTACACCACCACCACCACCACCGCCACCACCGCCAGCACCACAACACGTTACTCATCTAGACTGGTTAAAATGTGATTAAAAAAAAAACAACAACAACAACCAACAACAACAAAACAAACACCCGCAAACAGGGACTGACTACAAAACTGTTGACAACAGAAAACTTCGAACAGACTGAAGTGACACCAGAAATAGAACATACCGGTCGCCATCTCCTCTACTTTGTCAAATGCTGCAGCTGAAATCAATCCTGACGACAGACCTCCAGCATGCTGATAACAAGAACTGGAATCTCCTCAGAGGCCTACAGCTGTGTACTCTGTCTGTTAAACCCTGACATCAGATTTTTGGGTCATGTGGTTGGCCGGATCTGCTGAATAACCAGGGGGGTTGTGGACCTCGAGAATACTGCTAAAGAGAATTCGAATCTCCCCAGCGGCCTGTGCTCAATCTGTATTATAAACTGAAGTGTCTGCTTTGAGGCCAGATGGGTGACAGAATCTGTTTCAAACGCCAGGACGGTTCCAGTACCCCGTGTGTCCTGTGGTATGGTTATGAACGTTTATACGGATACAGACTTGATACAGGTAACTTTATTGTCCATAAAAGGAAATTTGTGTTCGGCTTCACCGACACGTAAACGAATAAACACATGCGATCACACAAGGAGTGTGGGCTTATAAAATCTCTCTCTCTCTCTCTCTCTCTCTCTCTCTCTCTCTCTCTCTCTCTCTCTCATGCCTTCAGCTACAGCATCAGTTTAGAGGGGAGGGTTTGGGTGGGTTTGCGGAGGAGGAGGGGGGAGGGGTAGCATGAATTTCCTGGAAAGGGCAAGAATAAGGTAAACCAACCAACCAACCAACCAAACAACCAAACAGCCACCCACCCACCCAAAGGATATTAAAGAAACCCAGCAGAATTGGAAGAGCTACCCAGAGGGACCGACAGTTTGTGTTCGCACATAAAAGAAAAAAAAATCGTTACTAGTGTAAGAATTACTGACAATACGTAACTGAGAGTGTGATCTTCAGAACACGTGTACGGATGATGACACGAAAGAGTACTTTTAGTCCGAACAAACAGCGAACATGGTGTTTTTCCGTGTTTCTCGTGTGATATGAAGCTACAACATGCCTATGCATAATTTTTCCAGAACTTTTTTTTTTTTTAAAGCTTTTTTCCATTATTTATTCGAAAAACCAACGTCTCCCGCGTATCGTCGACCTAACAGTCTTGGCCAACCATTCAAGAAAGACCCCCATGCTCTCCTGTCATTATCGTTTAGGGAAATCAATGTTTTATTCGCCAAGCCATAAAGTATCCTATTTACGACTAATTTGCCTAATTTGCTGCACGAAACTGGGCTTCTGGTTGTTTTTGAAGTCGTTTCGTGATGTCTCCTGAGAACGAGTTGACCTTTTAAGTCGCTTTATATTTCCAGAAATGGAGATTTATCATCATCATTATTATTTTAACCACGGCTAGTCCGAACAACCTTCTCGTTGTTGTTGTTGGTGGTGGTGGTGGTGGTGGTGGACTGAGACGGGGGGGGGGGGGGGGGGGGGGGGGGGGGGGGGGGGGGGGGGGGGTGGGTAGGGCAGAAGAAATAAGCTGTAAGTTCTGTGTCTATATACCTACGTGGGTTGCACTGTGCGGGGAACCATGCAGACACGGAGGAGATCAGTCGTGAGGAGTCTGAGTCAGTCAGTCTGTTTGCCTAATTCTGTCTGTATGTCTGTCTGTTTATCTGTCTGTGTCTGTCTGCCTGTCTGTCTGTAGTATGTCTGTCTCTGTGTCTGTGCCTGTCTGTCTGTCCGTCCACCACACACACACTGTTACACACACACACACACACACACACACACACACACACACACACACACACACACACACACACACACACACACACACACACACACGCACGCACGCACGCACACGCACACACACACACACACACACACACACACACACACACACACACACACACACACACACACTGCAAACACTGTCACACACACACACACACACACACACACACACACACACACACACACACACACACACACACACACACACACACACACACACAGAGGCGTGCCGGCACACAGAAAGAGAGGGGGTGTGGAGAGGTGGAGAGGAAGAACTTGAAAACAGATAGACACACGTGTACATAGAGAGAGAGAGAGAGAGAGAGAGAGAGAGAGAGAGAGAGAGAGAGAGAGAGAGAGAGAGAGAGCCTCCAGTATATATATATATATATATATATATATATATATATATATATATATATATATATATATATATATATATATATATATATATATATATATATATACAGAAACTCGTATAATCAATGAATTGTCTGTCCGGCCTGTTTCGCATCACTGCCGACAGCCGAAGAGGATCTGTATGAGTCCCCAGCTTGTCATTTACTTGCTGACAGGGAATCAATACGAACTGCACAGAAAGACGCTTGTTCAGCTTTCCAAATAATTAATTCTGCTCTTTTTGGGGCGTAGGCTGTGCTTCGGTGACCGTGGCTCAGTGTCAGCTGCAAAACTGATGCAAAGTATTTTTGATGGTTTGCTTACACGCGGGTTTGACAAAAGTCACAGGCATTGCAACGTGCAGAAAACATAAATAAAAAAAATAAAATCAAAACTGAAAATTAAAAACAAAGAAAGGCAAAAACACATTAGTTTTTGTCTAAGCGTAACTTCTTGCGAAAGAATAATTTATACAATGTGAATTTTTATTTTTTATTTTTTTTACATTTGCCCTCAAAAAGAGCTTTGAAAAGCCTTTTTTCTTGGATGGGCGGGGGTTTACGTGTTACATTAAGGTGATCAAATTACATTTTATTTCCCTCTGCCAAAGAAGAATCGAGTGATAGAACAAATACCCCTTGCAGAAAAATGCTTTTAATAATTTCGCCTTACAAGGGACGTAACTCTTTCAACCTTGCAGAAATGTTGTACCAGGGTTACCTCCACTCTCTCTCCCTCCCTCTCTCTCTCCCTCGTACCTAAGCAACGGAACATTACATACAGAATGGCACTTGCGCCCCAAAATTCACATTTTGAGTGATGGTGGTCAGAAGAATAAAGAATCATTGTCATTCAAGTTGTCTCTGTCTCCCTTTGCGCCTCAGTCTGGCTCCATGTCTGTCTCACCAGAGAGTATGTATCTATATGCTATGAAACTAAGCGTAGATAACATGTTCTCTGGTCTCACCAAAGAGATTACCGGCCCTAACCTGCTAACCTGTTTGGTCTCACTAACTGGGCCTTTCTCTGGCGGTCTCTGTCAGTACAGTATCTCAGTCAGTCACTCCGCCTCTCAGTGTCTCTGTCTGTCTGTCTGTCTCTCGTTAAATGCTCGGGTCGTGAGTTTGTATCCCGGCTGGGGGGCCAAATATTTGTACTGGCTTTCTCATCGTTGCCCCGTCTTTGATATGACCCGTATGTGGTGGAAAAGGACGTTAAACCCCCAAAACACCCACACCCACAGCCTGTCTCTCGTTAACGGTCAGCCAACCGCGACTGCCCACTGCATCAGCCACGGTGAGTGCTCTGATACGCATCACTGACAGCACTGACGCGCACGGCTGGCCAGAGGAAGACTAGCACATTGGGGGGGGGGGGGGGGGGGGGGGGGCTGCACGAGTCTCTTTCAGCTCCATTGCGGCGTTCCGTGGAATCGAATTCCAGTTGTTCAGCTGTGCAGCTCATCAAACGTTCAATAGAAAGTGCCGGACGGGATCAAGGCTGATGCAAACAGTTCAAAATGCCACAGGGATTTTCTGTTTGTTTTTCTGTTTGTCAGTTTGATTGGTTTGTTTCCTATTTATTGCCGTTGTTTTGTGTTTTTACACAGTACAGAGAGAATTCCAAATTGCCGCGGTGAACTGCTGGAATCAAGGCAGATGCAAACACTGAGTCCAAAAATGCCACAGGAATTTTTTTTCTTTGTTGCGTTCGTCAGGGTTGTATTTATTTCATGATTTCTTTAGTGTTGTTGTTTTATGTCTTCCACAGTACAAGGACGTTAAACTCCCAAACACCCACCCACCCGGTACTGACAAAGTCGCTGCTGGCTGCGTAACACCGAATGAACAGTTTATCGGCTTGGCCGTCTTAGCATGGCGTTGCCGTGTTTCAGTCCATCTTCTGAGTGCCTCTGTGACCCTGGCATACTGTATTAGCCTGCATGATGGTCTGTTTTCATTTTCACAGGCAGCGGCCCGGGGAGTAAAACATTACAGTACACACCAGTCAAGTTCTTTCACGTCCCTTAAAACTGAAAAGTATGGTATGGTATGGTATGGTAGACTTCTCCTCAGCGCACATATCCATCTCTGCTGAAATGCTCACGGCGCCGCAGGGCTGGAGGACGAAGCAGTGAAAGCCTGCTGCCGTTAAGCGCTACTTTATGTGCAAACCTCCACCCTGCTATTCACTCTGGTGCGTGCGACAGTATTTCTGTTTACCACGCCACCGGCCACAGCCTACTCTTCTTCGAAAGATGAACGTGGGATTTTTAGCGTGCACACTTGATGTTTGTGCGTGCGTGTGTACACGAAGGCGAGACAGGCACCGCAAACGAGTCTGCACATGGATTAGACTCGACATGGGAAGGAAAAATCCCACCATATTCCTGCCCACCGGGGACTCGAACCCGGCAGCTCAGGATCCGAAGTCGGATGCCTTAACCACTAGACCAAATCCCCTGTCAAAGTACGGTATGATGGTTGGCAACTGAAGTTGTTCTTAGTATCAGGCTGAAGGAGCCATAAACGCCGGCATCAGTATAATTATCATGATACAAGGTCTACTCAATCTTATCATTCATGCGAACTAAAATATGAGTAGGACCATTGGCGGACTGGAAGCCAGTGGCAAATCCGTGGCGACTACTAACTCAGTAACTCAAATCAAATGTTTATTTCCTCAGTTTGGCCTCTACAATATAAACAAATAAGCCTCGATGAACTCACACACACACACACACACACACACACACACACTGTGACACACAAGCACAGCCGGGCACTGACACACGCACGCCGCAGTACAAGAGCGGCAAATGCGACTCAGTGACTATGTACTATGTAGACCAGTAATGACTTCCTCCATGCACTGACGAGTGAAACGAAGCACATCGGCAGGTGCTATCCGCTTGTTTTCTTCTTCTTCAGTGCTGCTGTTGGGTTCAACTTCTGATTGACCCAGCGGCCTACACTGAGTTCATCAACAACTGAGCGAGTCCATCTTTTCCCAGGTCAACCGGTTCAGGTTTACTTGAATGGCGTAAAGTTACTTACATGCGAACAATCGGAAACCGCCCATCCTCACCACACATTCCTGATAGCCACACCTCATGCTGATTGTAGGTGGAAGAATCATAAATGGCTCGATAGAGCAAAGGGAAGAGGAGATTACTCTTTCTGGGTTAGCACGCCGCGTCCCTTGGGGTGGTTGCCAGTTGGTGGGGGCGTTGTGCTACGGAGCGCCGGTTTGCACCAAAGTTTATTTAAAGCTTAAGCTTGGTTTTCAAAACTTAATAAATCCGGTTTCATAACAGGATCTGAAGGATTAAGCAAAGTTTCGGACATGCTTAATGGGAAAATTGAAACAACAACAACAACAACAACAACAAAACAGATCGTATGTTCGCAGTAGTACAAACAATAACTTCATTGAAACAAGAAATCTATAACAAAACACATGAAAAGTACGACTATTTATGGGTTTCATGAGTCACAGAAGAGAAGGAAACAAACGTGGCGAGCATAATACACTGAGTGTTTTGGGGCACACAGTACGCACAAAAGGGGTGGATGGGTGTTCGGGGCTTTAACGTCCTTTTCCACCACATACGGGTGATATCAGAGACGGGGCAACGATAAGAAAGCCAGCACAAATATTTGGCCCCAGCCGAGATACGAACTCACGACCCGAGCATTAGAGTATGCACAAACTGAACATTTAACCAGGTCTTACAACTGAGCCATGAAAATTTCAAAACTAATTTGATCATTCAGTTACGTAGTTAGCATGTGCAAATCAAACAATGCTAAAGCTTTCAGCTCAGTTTGCGAAACATGCCTCAAGGCTTAAGGTCAATATTGAAAACCAGCTTCAGTCTTAAAGGCCACGGGCATTTAGAACAGTTCGGCAGTCAGTCAAACCGTAACTATGATCTGATGTGGGACCCTTGCTGGTCAGTTAAGTACAGTTCCCACCCTTGGGCCGTAGCAGGCAAACTATACCAACACAGCCACGTTCATTTAGTACAGTTCGCCTGCTTAGTTCGGTTTAGGGTTAGGTTTAAGTTCAACTTGGGTTTACGGTTTGGTTTAGGCTTGGGTTACCTTGTGTACCTGGTGCTATCGTTGTGTCGTTTTGACGGTCATAGTGCATGTACACGAGGAGCAAATGACACAAGGGGGCGAACTATACCAGCGCAGCATACGCCTACCGCATACTGAATCACGTCCAGCTAGCAAATCTTCCCCAAATGGCCGCGCCATATGAGCCCTGTTTAAACCGAGCTTCAGTCCAATGCTTGTTTGGTGCAAACGACGCTCCATAGACGCTGCGCTGTGCTGTGCGCTAGAGCTGGCTGTATTCAGCAGTGCAGTGAGTGCCCGTTCGCGGAGAGTGTACCGTGTGTTTGCGAGCAGTGAACCTTCGATTGGGGATTTTTACCGCCTTCTGGTCTCTCGCTGTGGTGTTTTCCCGCTTCTACACGGATTGATACTCTTGATCAAGATCACGCTTCAAACATGGCGTTGGGCAGCTGTTACACGTGCATCAAGTATTTGATGTTTGCATTCAACTTTCTATTCTGGGTAAGTACGCTTCAACATTTCCAGCCATCTCTCGCTCGCTCTTTCTCGCTGGCTCTCTCTCCGTTAGCAAGCGGAGGGACCCCTTCAACCTTGGCCTTGGGAGGGAGTCAAAACGAGTAGGCCAGCGAGGCAAACCCAGTTTTAGCGCTGTTTTGGTGTCCATGTTTGCAGCAGACGACCGTGTCAGGTTTCAGTAAAACTGTCTGCTTTGGGGCGTAGAATTTCATTGAGATGTCACCGTTTGCTGCAAACGTAAACCACACCTTTCACTAAGGCTCAGTATAGTAATCGCACCGCTCTGTCGTACTGGGTGAACTGTTCCAACGCAGCATTTACTCTAGTAACTAGAGTTCGCCTGCTTAGATCGGTTTAGGTTTAGGGTTAGGGTTACCTTGTGGTAATGGTGCAATCGCTATGTTGTTCAGACGGTCGCAGTGCATTTACAGCAGGTGCAAATGATACAAGGGGGTGAACTATACACACACCGGCTTACAGTCTGCAAGTAGCCGTTTCTGAACTATACCAACGCAGCCTAACTGACGAAGCAGGTGCCGCCAAATTCGGCGTTGACGCGATGAACACTGCGCATCCTTGTGTACGATAGTATAGGCAGGAAACGGCGCCCCAGAAGGCGATAAGATTTCTGCCAGTATATATGTCAGACACAGCTGAACCACTTACGAAAAGCTCGGGTACATTTCGTGCGATTTCGTGCCGGTCTGCAACTGACGGTGTAACTGTTATCCACGCTAATTAAGGTGATGTGATTTACTGGCTCCTCCTGGGATTCATTTAACAGCACGCTGTCACGATTCGCGTGCGGGTTTTGTATTGCTGCGTGACGATTGGTTCTTTGGGGTGGTAGAATTGTGGCTGTTGTCTCAGTGTGCTTGTAATGCCGAAATTTACCACTGGGCGGAAATGGCCAGCACATTCGGTTTGCACACTTTGTTTACAGAGCAAATTCAACCTCTCTCTCTCTCTCTCTCTCTCTCTCTCTCTCTCTCGACCTATATACTGTCACGTGTGTGTGTGTTGCTTATGTACTTTACATTTTACCTCTCATGTGTTTTGCATTTGATACCTATATACCTTTGTATGTCGTGCCTGAGTGTGGACGTAGATAGATTGTGTGTGTGTGTGTGTGTGTGTGTGTGTGTGTGTGTGTGTGTGTGTGTGTGTGTGTAGCATTAGCAATGGCAAGACTGAAAACTGGACCACTGGACCAATGTCTTTTACCGTTGACAAATAAAGTTTCATTTCATTTCTCTCTCTCTCTCTCTCTCTCTCTCTCACACACACACACACACACACACACACACACACACACACACACACACACACACACACACACACAGCCCAGTCGACTCCAGCAAAACCCCATTCACTGGTGTTAAAACTGGTCGGGATTAGCTGCCCATCATACGATTCCCAGCTGAATAGGGTCACGCAAGGGAACCGTATGAAACTGGCCCGGTAAATTATACACTACGTCGTGTCCGCCATGGCCTGTGAAGCGGAGCCCTGTATTTTATATCGCCTCTGTGTTTTGATGATCAATAATTTGTAACTCTTTCGATTTCCCCCATTTCCCCCCGCCAGCTTTGGGCTGACGTGGCGGAGGTTCACGTTTAGACATAATTAGAGGGCAGCCTGCTGTATGACCTGGTTAGTGTAAACTGTGTTAATGTGTATTTCGTTCTTGGCTGCACGGTGGTTTGTAATTTGTCCCAGCTGGTGGCCAGGAATTCGTGCTGGCCGTTTTATCGTTTCGTCTTTGATATTGGTCATCCTTTCGCGACGCCAATTGAACCCGGCCATAGGCAGCAACACACACACACACACACACACACACACACACACACACACACACACACACACACACACACACACACACAGAGAGAGAGAGAGAGAGAGAGAGAGAGAGAGAGAGAGAGAGAGAGAGAGAGAGAGAGGAAAAGCATGCACACATGCAAACACACGCATAAAAAAAGCAAGCATCTAAAACACTCACACACACACACACACACACACACACACACACACACACACACACACACACACACACACACACACACACACACACACACACACACACACTGTAAATTCTCACAGCAAATTTTGAATAAACCTCTCTGTTGTGTTTTGTTTGATTGAAGCTAGTATCATGTCATACTTACCTGCAGAGGCCATCTTCCTGGATTTGTTTACTTGATAGGCCACTCATTGAAACACGTGTACATGCTTTTACTGGTAGAGTGATTACACAGATATTTTTGTCTCACTATATCAATAATAGATCGTTGGATTGCGGAACAGGGAGGTACACCAGTAAAATAACGCCAGCTGTTACCTAATCAGCGGCTATTTACACGTGAATGTCGGATATGCCTATTGAATTACTGTATCCATTGCCGTGCTCTTACCACGGCGATTGCCTCACGAACAAAGCTTTTGTTGCTGCACTGCACAGGTGCATGTAGTGGCGTGCTAGGCTCGAAAGATCGCCTGTTTTATTTTGTTGTCATCTCACGTGTGTTAGCTGCTCTCTCTCTCTCTCTCTCTCTCTCTCTCTCTCTCTCTCTCTCTGGCACGTGTGCTACAAGTTCTACCGTTGAAAAATAAAGTTTCATTGTCATTCATCGTCATTCTCTCTCTCTCTCTCTCTCTCTCTCTCTCTCTCTGGCACGTGTGCTACAACTTCTACCGTTGAAAAATAAAGTTTCATTGCCATTCATTCTCTCTCTCTCTCTCTCTCTCGCTGGCACGTGTGCTACAAGTTCTACCGTTGAAAAATAAAGTTTCATTGTCATTCTCTCTCTCTCTCTCTCTCTGGCACGTGTGCTACAACTTCTACCGTTGAAAAATAAAGTTTCATTGCCATTCATTGTCATTCTCTCTCTCTCTCTCTCTCTCTCTCTCTCTCTCTCTCCAGTTTTACTAAGTTTGTATTGCACAATACATATATAACTAATGTCAAACGTTTACATTTTGTCTATGAATTTCCGTTGATTGTTTTACGTGTCATACCCGTCTTTATCACAATGATCCTTTTGTATTTGCATTGGTCACGATCCAATTCCATGTAGATATGTGTATCTGTGTGTGTGTGATTTTCTGTAGTGTAGTAGTTTTCGTAGTTTAGAAAGGACAAGATAGGTCTTTGTACCTGTATCTTTCATCCTTGGAAAATGAAGTTTCATTTCATTTCATTTCATTGCATCTCTGTCTGTCTGTCTGTCTCTCGTTTCTTTTAACTATGGATTCATTGGTATTTCTGTTTTGTTCCTGTTGCTGTACATGGGACTGTGTGTGTGTGTGTGTGTGTGTGTGTGTGTGTGTGTGTGTGTGTGTGTGTGTGTGTGTGTGTTGATTTAGATAGACATTACTAGAATAGATACTACTAGAATTAGCAACGGCAGGTATGAAAATTGGCTGTTTTACGCTAATTACCTCTACCGTTGAAAAATAGTTTTCTTGATTCTCTCTCTCTCTCTCTCTCACTCCTCCCTCCCCCCCCCACCCCCACAACACCTACCGAAGAATGCATACAATGAGCTAGACAAGGTACTCCCGCTGCCTTTCACACTTAGCATCAGAGACGAGGCCTGCTTACCTGCTTACACGTGTAGGCATGCCGGTGTATATTTAGCCGTCCGTACACAGACTCAGGTGAATAACACGTACTGAGTACGAGACAGATTCCGGGCATGGAATGAGACCCGGCCCTCTTTGGCGAGAGAGAGAGAGAGAGAGAGAGAGAGAGAGAGAGAGAGAGAGAGAGAGAGAGACTTTATTTAACAACGGTAGAAAATGTTGGTTACAATTACCGTTTTTACGAACTTGCCTTTGAATACCAAACTACGAGCTACAAAACAACATGACGGTAGTTCAAGAATTAAACACAAAGGAAACACACACACACACACACACACACACACACACACACACACACACACACACACACACACACACACACCAAAAAGTAATAAGAGAGAGAGAGAGAGAGAGAGAGAGGTATTAGCCACCGACGAAAAAAAAAATCATACAAAAAGGTGCTGCTATGTCTTGATCGTTAACACCACAGAGGTTTACAAAGACCAGAAACTAGTGATCCTAAAGCGAGGCAGTCCTGCAGTTTTGCAGAGTTTTCTACCCTGCTTTCCCGCAAATTGCCAGTTACGGCATCAGCAGTGCCTTCAGGGATGGACCTGTCAACGTCAGATCGTAACCCCTGCCACAAATGTATCAAATTCAATCCGACAATAGAGTGCCTCTGGCAGTGGGTGTTGTTTCAGGGCTGTTGGCGTAATTTCATCCCTGAAGTCCATGGTGGGTAGGTCATAGGCCTTCCCCTCCACGACGCGCAGAATGAACTATATCGAAGCGGATGGATCTTTAGTTTTTGGCAAGCGAAGCAGAAGCAACAAAAAGAAATTTACAGCACTCGCCAGTGCAAACTTTCAGTGAATTAACTATGAGTGCCTTTATGTCCGAAAATAGCAATGGAACAGAGAGGGAAAGTGTGAGTGATGACTTTCGATAACCCACTCAGTCAGTGGTTTACGAGTTCACAAAAACACACTCCAGTTACGTCATCAGTCAGAAAGTGCGTCATTTCAAACATTTGGAACTCATACGTCACGGCCGGTGGACAGTTATTTTGCTCACTTGTGGGGATGAAATTTTTATTTTCTTTGGATCACTTAAAAAATAATCGCACAGAAAATTCTCTGCGAAGTATTTGCGAGTGCACTTTTGAATATCAGTACATGAGCACATGCTTTGAATGACATTTTTCTTAACATCAAGCAATTTATACTGCCCTACGCATCATTTCCTCACAAGTCAGTGCGCAGAATTTCGAGGGGGTACAAAAGTCACTAGTTCATGGATTGGCTAGACAATAGCCAGGGCGTCCCTCTAATTCAGGATGTGACTTCCCCGATCGCTCATGGGTTACCCGAACTAGCTAGACAAGCGCTCTTGGACACAGTGCGATTGCATTTCATTGCATGATTCCCCCCCCCCCCCCTCTCTCTCTCTCTCTCTCTCTCTCTCTCCTCGTGGCATTGTGTGTCTGACTGTGGTAGTGGCATCAGCTGGCTTTGTATAGCCTTGGATGTTCCTGCCGGGGCCGTGGTCTTTACAGTTGCAAATCCGATAGTCTGGATCCTTGCAAAAGTACCCATTCCCATGCATATTGCATGTGGACGACGGCGTGTTCAATGGCGCTGGTAAAATGCATAGAAACAAAGCTCAAAGCTATATACAGCTCAGTTCCCGGCAATGTTTTGTCATTGACGCTGTTTTTTTGTTTGTTTGTTTTTTTTTGCTGGAGTGTGGCGAGTAAAGGGTGAGTCCAAATATTTCAGCGGGAGTCCAGTAATTTCTTTTATTATCATTATTGAACCCCGGGAGTCCATTAATAATTATCATTATCAGTAGGCTGGAGGTCCATTACTTGAGGAATTCATTGCGGCACTGACACTGCGCCCGCAAAGACGATAAAACTGTGTGAATCTTTCTTTCCTTGTAGAATACCATTACATGCAGCTGCCGTATCCCAACACATACCGCATCCATCAGACAGTACAGTGGGTAAGTCGGCAAAGGCACGCGTCGGCTGCCAAATTCATCCCTAGAAGAGATTCGTCCCGTGTATCTCAGGGATTATGAAAAGACTCGTCCGACAGCCCACAGACCAGTGAAAATACCGTCGGACTAGTTAAATTGTTTTACCACTGGCAGTTTCTGTTGTGACGCTGGGGTGAGAGTAACTATTTTTAGCGCGAGCTTGGGCTAGTGGAAATGGTTTCGGGCTAGTTGGTTTTAAATCTTGCTAGCCCGAAGGACTAGCAAGATTTTTCAGCTTTCATAACCCCTGTATCTAAATACACGCAGTCGTTTACTACGCTAGCATACCTGCGTGTGTGTACCTTACGCCGGCGTGGATATTATTCGTAACGTCACCTGTCACGGTTGACCGACTAGTAGTCTGCGGCCTTCGCTTACCTGTCACCTGGCCGTAGAGGGTTCGTCACGGTGCGCTAGTGGGGGTGGAAAGGTTCGGGGGAGGTGGATGAGGGGAGGTGGAGGGAGGTAGGGATGGAAGGGGGCGAGGGGGGGGGGGGGGGGGGGGTGCAGGCGAAGAATGTGCTTCTTCAAGCAGTACTTGAGCTGACCTAGTTTCACATCTTTTGCACCGTTTCAAAGGCGACCCAGGAGAAAGAAACCTTGGCGATTGTGTAAGGCATAGAATATATAGGCGTCTTTGAGCTGTTCAAGTGAACTAAAATGAATTCATCTGTAGCTATGAACGAACCTTTTTAAAGCGAGTCTGCCCGGGTGTCACCTGAGAAAACACGCTTTCATCCGTTTTATGGAGGGTGGCGTGCGTCAACATTACACACAGAGACAGGCGTTAGTCTCAGCAAGTATGACAGGCATACAGCAACGCGTGGAACACTTTTCATCGTATGTGCCGACTCTGTACACCAGAAACACTTGGATCACAGTACAGCATTTGAGACCACTTTGGTGACTGATCGGCGTATAAGTTAATAATAATAATAATAATAATGAGTATTGTATAGGCGCTTTACCCAATTTCATGAATCGGCTCAAAGCGCCGCGAACTGAACCCAACACGCACGCTCACGTGAATCACACGCATTCTCTCACACACTGGACATAAACACATAACAATCACATGGTGCGAAAGGTCAGCTCAGCTACTTAATTTTCGGAATTTAGAATTGCATTTTATTTTTCAAATTTGGTGGGCTGAACATTTCCTAAGCAGAGGGGGAGGAAGCCGGAGTACCCGGAGAGAACCCCCGACGATCGGCCCGAATGAACGGTGCCACATACGAGAAGAAAAAATTCTTTGCCCCGAGTGGGACTCGAACCTCTGACCTCTCGCATTGGTGACAAGTCTCTTAACCACTAGACCACCGACCGCCCCCAGAAGGTTGTTCTAGAAGTGCACCGCGTTCTGAGCAGACGATGTTAATTTGGTTGCGGACTGAAGACCAGGTAGACGGCGCTGATAGGTGGCTAGTCAAGTTTTTAGCGACGGTTACTTAGTACAGGTATGGACTCGTTAGGCCTAAGAAAGTCATATTTCTACAGAATACAGACAGAATACAGAATACTTTATTGATCCCAGATTTGGGAAACTGCAGTTCTGGCCCGCATACTAATAAGACACACAACTGAGAAACATTTTGATAAAAGAGACTACAAAAATACATTGTAAGTAAAACAGACAGTCTTGACCAGTAAAATTACTTAAAATCAAGAATAAAACACACTGTCACATAATAAAATTTCCTGTCACATTCAACACTCATTGACACACCCATTCCGCCATTCACGCTGCACATTCACGCTGCACATTCACGCTGCACATTCACTCGCTCTGATCTTTCTCTCTTCTCGATCCCCACACACACCCCTCTCTCTCTCTCTCTCGTGTGCGTTCTGCTTGAGTTGGCAACTCTAACAGCCATGGGCAGAAATGATCTTGAATATCTGGTAGTCCTTTATTTCTCTATTATTAGAAGCTGCAAAGTCACGAGCATGGTCGCAGTGCCTGTGTCTTGTCTAGGGATGGCTAGTGCACTGGTGTCGGTGCCCGGAGTACAACGCAGTCATTGTCAATCTTCATCACACACACACGACACACACACACACACACACACACACACACACACACACACACACACACACACACACACACACACACACACACACACATAGGAAGAAAACAGTCGTACCCTGCCCAGCTTTCCATGCAATATTGATGCACTTAGATGAGTGTAAGAGAGGTGGTGTTTTGTATAGACGT